>OY755188.1:6228450-6738951 GCA_963576735.1 Bedellia somnulentella
CGTGGGTTCCCTACGCGACCGACTCCTAGTGTGCAGTGTGGTTCGTGTGGATTGGTACATCATCAGAATTCTATGTGTCCCGCTGTTGGGAAAAAGTGCTTGAGGTGCAATAATTACAATCATTTCTTTAGAATGTGCAGAGTATATGAAATTCAAGCAGAGGAAAACCCCGATCAGGTAATCTATCACTTTTCTGGTTCTCATGTAGATTGGTCCGTTGATTTGCTTATAAATAACTTCAATATATCGTTTAAGTTAGACACTGGGGCTGACGTGAATGTATTGCCTTATAGTAAATTAGTAGAGTTAGGAATTAGGGAACAAGAATTAAGTTCGTCATCCGTAAGATTAGTTGGGTACTCAGGGGGTGTAATCAAGGTGGTTGGAAAATGCAATTTGAAAGTGAGTCATAAGAATCGCGATTACATATTGGAATTTATTGTGGCCGATGTTCAATCGCCACCTATATTAGGCCGTGAATCGTGTTGTGAATTAAATGTCGTGCAGTTAGTGCTGGCCATTAATGAAGATCAAAACGGTGAGTTGACTAGTATTGTATACAAAGAATATGCGGATGTTTTTGAAGGTGTGGGGTGTATGCCGGGAGAGTATAAAATAGAGCTAGATCATAGTATAAGACCTGTTGTACATGCTCCCCGAAAGATACCTTTAGCTTTAAAGGATTGCATTAAAAATAAATTGGACAAAATGGTTAAGGATGGCATCATAGCGAAGGTAGAAGGACCAACGGACTGGGTTAGTAGCATGACGGTGGCGAGAAAAGCAAATGGGGATGTACGTATTTGTTTAGACCCTCGCGAGTTAAATCATGCCATCAAGCGAGAGCATTTCAAGTTGCCAACACTTAATGAAATGGTGGTTAACCTAAGTGACGCTAAATACTTTAGTTCGGTGGACGCCAAACAAAGTTTTTGGCAGCTACGTTTACACCCAGAAAGTACCAACTTGTGTACATTTAATACAAGCTTTGGGCGCTATAAATTTCTTCGCTTACCATTTGGTATAACATCAGCATCAGAGGTTTTTCATAAAAAAATGTACGAATACTTTGACGCTGTCTGTTGACGGTACCTTTGTGAACAACATAAGTTATGCAGATGACATGGTGCTGCTGTGCCCTTCGATCAATGCTCTTAATAAACTGTTGGGCATGTGTGAAAGGTATGCGGAGGCCCACGGTCTCAGATACAACACTGCTAAAAGTGAATTGCTGGTGTTTAAGTCGGCTAATAAGACCTATAAGGTCAATAGCATAAACTTAAATGGCACTCCTTTGAAACAAGTGCAGAGTTTCAAGTATCTGGGACATTGGGTCACCGAATCTCTGAAGGATGACGTTGACCTGGAACGGGAGCGCAGGGCGCTGTGCGTTAGGGCCAATATGCTCGCCCGCAGGTTTGCACGCTGCACTAAATCTGTTAAAATCACGCTTTTTAAAGCATACTGTGTATCTCTGTACACGTGCAGCCTGTGGATGAATTATACCCAAGTAGCGTACAGGGCCTTGCGCACCCAGTACAATAATGCGTTTAGGGCCCTGATGGGACTGCCACGACACTGTAGCGCGTCGGGGATGCTGGCTGAAGCCGGGGTCGATAGCTTCTCCAGCATCATCAGGCGGTGCACAGCGTCCCTGATGCGCCGGGTGAGGGGCAGCTCCAACAGTTTGTTGCAGACGGTCGAGGTGAGGTTGGACGTGGACAGTGTTATCATGCAACACTGGACTCGCGTTCATCTCGCCAAAGACACAAAAATAACATATAATTGTTATAATAGCGTTGTAAATAGATAAGTTACTAACATAGTACGTAAGTTTTGTTTCTGTTACTAACATTAATATTATAATATGATTGTACTAACATAGTTGTAAGATATTTTGTAACTAACACATATGGACCTCGTCCGAAATAAACGATTTTTATTTTTTATTTTATTTATTTATTTGACGACATACCAGGAGTGTGTCTGTTTGTTGATGACCTCCTAATATATGGAAGGTCAAAAGGACTACACGACTATAGGTTGAGGAAAGTTTTAGATAGATGTCGCGAGATAAATTTGAAATTAAATAAATTTAAGTGTAAATTTGGCTTAACTGAAATTAAATATCTCGGACACATAATTACGCCTAATGGTATATATCCCGATGGCTCATATACATCCGCTATTCGGAACATGCCTCGTCCAGAGAACGTTAAGGACCTGGAGCGATTTCTGGGCATGATAAATTACGTAGGTAATTTTATACCAAATCTGTCGGATAGAAATTATGCTCTCAGACAACTACTTAAAAAAGATATTGAATGGCATTGGACGTTGGAACATGAAAAATCGTTTAATAGTCTTAAGCGGTGTCTTACAGATGTTCCTATTTTACAGTATTACAGCCTTAACAAGCCTGTAGTAATAAGCGTAGATGCTTCGACGAATGGCCTAGGGGCATGTCTTTTACAAGATAATTTGCCAGTTTGCTATGCATCAAGGTCGTTGACGAAAGCTGAGCAAGCTTACGCACAAATCGAAAAAGAACTTTTGGCCTGTGTTTATGCATGTGAGAAGTTTTACACGTACATTTATGGTAGATGCGATATTACCATAGAAACAGATCACAAACCTTTAGTTAGCATAATTAGCAAGCCCGTAGCAACAGCGCCCGCCAGGCTACAAAGAATGTTATTGCGATTGCAACCCTATACATTTAAATTAGTTTATAAGCCGGGCAAGTATTTGTTTTTGGCGGACGCTCTCTCCCGCGCTGTGGAGCCGGCGCCCGCGCCGCTGGCCGCCCCCTGCGACCTACTAGATGAGCGCGCTCAGATCTGTGCAGTCGCGCTTAGTAACCCGCTGATAGACTCCCATTTTGTTTTTATTCAAAAAAGAACACAAGAGGATAGTGAATTACAGATGTTGGCGAAATATATACAAAATGGTTGGCCTGCACATAAAACCCAAATTGCAGATATCATCACACCGTATTGGGCTTATCGGGATGAGCTTTCAGTTGCTTACGGAATGATATGGAAAGAAAATAGAATTGTTATTCCAACATCCATGCGTAAAGAGATGTTAAAAAGGGTGCACATAGGGCATTTAGGTTTAGAAAAATGTAAATTAAGAGCCAGAGATACAATGTTTTGGCCAAACATTAATTCACAACTCGAAGACTATATAAAAAATTGTCAAGCTTGTTTAACATTTAAAAATCAAAATCAAAAGGAAACACTTATTTGCCATGAAATACCTATCAGAGCTTGGTCAAAAGTTGGAGTTGATATATTTCATTTTAAGGAAAACAGATATTTAGCCATAGTGGATTACTATAGCAAGTTTGTAGAAGTAATACAACTGCAGTCCGCTACAACCGAGTACGTAATCAAGCAGTTAAAGGTTGTTTTTAGTCGCCAAGGCATCCCTGATATAGTAATGTCCGATAACGGTCCCGAATTAAGTTCGCATAGTTTCCGTGAGTTTTCTTCTGAATGGTGTTTCGAGCATATCACTTCTTCGCCCCATCACTCGCAATCGAATGGCCAGGTAGAACGAACCATTCAGACAATAAAAAATATACTCAAGAAAACGAGTATTGAAAACGTTGATTTTAGATTAGCACTACTAGAATATTTAAATACCCCTATAAGTGATAAATTGGCATCACCATCAGAACTACTTAATAATAGGAAGTTAAGAGGAATTGTTCCTTGTAATCCACAGCTGCTTAGACCGAAACTCCAAAAGAACGTTAGAAATGAATTATTAATTCGTCAAGAAAAACAAAAAACCTCATATGATAAGACAGCCCGGGATCTATCACCTTTGCGTGTGGGTGACAAGGTCAGAGTTAGAATAGACAAAAAGTGGGTCAGTAGGACTGTTACGTCAATAAGGGGTACTAGGTCGTATCTTATTCAAATGAATTATGGTGGTACATTAATTCGCAATCGTCGCCATCTCATACGGGACTCCGTAGAACAAGCGAAACATATTTCAGATAAGCGTATAAAACAAGCATTTCCTTACGATGATATATCGGTGACGTCACCGGCACTCGACGATTCCTCCCGCGCGGTCCCAGTGTCAAATAACACAAATAATAATGGTTATGTAACTCGTTTCGGCAGGGTGGTGAGACCGCCTGATCGATGGGGATCCTACTAGCTGCTGCCGACACATTAACATTTTTATTTGAAAATATTCACATTGGAAATATGTATATCAGATGAAATAACGCATGCCAAAAAATTAATAATAATATATGTATGTAACAAATAATATAGTGAATCAGCACTTATTTTTTCTCATCTTCTTGCCTATACGCTGTTTTCTTTGTAATAAAAGTAATAATAGATAAATAAAGAGTAATTATGATGCATGTTAATTAAATGAGTGTTAACTTTATACTTTAACAATGAAATTCTGATTATGTTTAAAATATACGTTATTTGGAAATAGTAATTAGAAACAATACTTCCGCATGGCATGTCACTTATATAACCTATGTACTATACCTGTCTATGATTATTACAAGTCTAAAATGTAAAAAATAATTGTCAAATATAATTTAATAAATGTAAACCTATCACTTGTCAAAATATATATACATATATATAATATATATTATAATTTTAGTGCCTAAAAGAGTTTTGTTTAAAGCAAAATTATAAGGGTCAATAATCAAGTTAATCAATTATAAACTCTTACCTTATTACATAAATTTCGTACAATATTTTTGTTTAAAACTTTTTACTTCTGTAAAAAAAATTATACATGTGTTTATGTGTTATTTTTTTTTTTTTATTAAAGGGGGTTGTCGGTACCTCTTGCTATATGTAAATCTATGTGAGGGTAATCATAAATAAATGAATCAGTCTTGTTCCTAGCTCGGTGTTTTATTCACGTGTCCCTAATACATTAACAGTAGGCAGAGACTATCGATCGCCACTTCGCTTGCAAGTTTAGTTGGGTAAAAATTGCAAAACAAGGATTTTCGGTGATATGTTTTTTACCGCATTACCCAATAATCGCTCAAAATTTAATAAACACCTACGGAAAGAAATGAGGTAGTGCCATTCTATGTATTTGAATAGAATATTCCGATGAAAGTTTTTTCAGAAACTTTCTACGAAACGAAGTAATGCGTAATCTTCTTTCATGTATTGTGTCGTGGATGTAACAATACAAAGAAATGTTCATTTTATTTGTCGTATTTTAACGAATGTGTATACTTTAATTAGGTACTTAGTTTATACATTTGAATGTAGCAATTTCATTTCTTTTGACACAAAGTGCACATTGTACACACATTTTTCATGGTTACTTACACCTACATTTTATGGCAAATGTCTAGATTTTCAAATTAGCATAAACAAAAAAAAACACAGAAAAACATTTTACTTCCTATTTACAATAAGTGTAGAAGATTATTGCGCAAAAGATGCAGTGAAAAACTACGATAGCTTGTATTTTTTTCTATTTAGCAAAGCAATGTAACCTTGAATCAAATTTATGTGTAAACTGTAAATTATACACAATATTGTACAAGATGACTGTTGACAATTCAAGATAATTTAATTATTTTTATAAACCTTATTTATAAAGTGAACGTCAAAGTATAATACGTATTATATAAAATAAAAAAATACAGCTGTGTGACCTAACCAACGTTTTTTTTATTTTATACGCCACGATTACGAAAAATTACGAGAAAAACTGTGTTTTAACTATTTTCATTGTTTAAAAAATGGCTGAAATATTTAGGTTGAAAGTGCGCATTTTCGTCCGACGGGCTCGGGTCGGCGTCGTGCTCAAATGTTGGGAGAACCGACTAAAGGTTTTGAGGGTTTTAATTGTTGGGTGATGAGTTAAGAAACCAATCACTAACCATGTTTTGTTTTACAATCTACTCCCACCCCATTTCCAAAACGGATGAGAAATATTACTTCTGAAGTTCTGGCTTTCCCGTTTAGGAATTCATAGCCGTAAGTATAAAGACGTCATCGGTACGAAAAAATACAGGTAATAACTAAAACTACCAACGATATTAATTATTTTCTTAACCTATAATTGGATGGTAAATATAAGCAAACTGAATAATTAGTAGGTGAATCATTCACTTACTCAAAACCGATGGGACTGATTTTTTGTCTGCGTGGCCAGATTAAATCGATTACAAATAACATTTCCAATATTCCGCCTACCTTAAATATTCAACAGTCTACCCGCAGTCAATGTTCGAAACCCACGAGAAACCTAAATTGTTTAACTTTCTAATTCTACATTCACATATTTAAGCTTATTAAAAATATGTGAGCAACACAATATATCATCTCTAAAAGTGTATCCACTTCGTCTGTACCGAGCTCTCGACCCCTTTGGGACATAAAGTGCTTTCAAACAGGTTCCAACATAATACAAAATAACCCTTAAATTTACATTATACTTTTTACGAGAGATTTTACGTGACGTTGAATAAATTATAGTCGATGGTAACGATAAAAAATATATTATCTCAATTGTTTTTGAGTTATTCAAATAAAGCTACTTATAATAACGAAGCAGTAAAAACACCGAGTTTGAAATATTATATTATTAGGAGATGCCATAATAAAGCCTAAGTGCTTCACATAACTAAAGATACGTGGTATGGAAAACCATTGATCATTCAATTACACATGAGGAAGTAATGTCTTTGAGGTTCAGAATATCCAGACGACGTGATAGCTCAATGGGTAAAACACCGCTTATCGTGCAGACGACTAGTTTTCTTATCCCAGGTCGGGCCTACACCGATTTATTTTTTCTAAAGACACAGAGATTTAAAGAAAGATTAACTTGACTGAATTGAGCAAATTAAGCATTATTAGGTTCTGAGTACTTGTAAACTTGAAAGGAACGATTATTTACGAAAACCAGAAAAAAGAAAACTTGCTTCTACCTATACTTGTATCGGCTCGGCTTATTTATCAGAAAAAAAAGTATCCAGATCTTCAGTATTAGATATATCTCAAATATAATTATGAAAATGGATGGTTGAAAAGATGGTAAAATAAATTTTGATCAAGGGTCTTTACCCATATTGCTTGACAATATTTTTAACAGGCATTAACCCTCCCTAATTGTCAACTCGTACAACTCCCACACAAAGCTTTAAACGCTATTTCAAACTACATAGCTTTATTCTCTTATTATGTAAGCTTCGACTTATTTAATAATCAAAATTAGATATTCGTTTAACTCCTTACAAATATACAGACAAAATGAATAATATATTTTGCAAAACTTACCTAAGTAAACTCCTAAGAGATTTTAAAGACATGGTTAAGTAAAATAATTTTATGTTACGTTTATGAATCTTTCTGTCTCAATATCTTTGAGATTTTACATTCCTTAAACAAAATAAAAAAACAGTGATTTCAAAATTGAAATAATACTTGTAAAAGTATCACAAGCACAAAACAAATTATGTTCAGTCGATATTCCAGATTGGTAAAGAATGGAAGCTAATCTCTTTACAAGAAAGCTGAAAGAAAAGTTTCTAAAATAGGATTCAAGTCAGTCAGGTTCTTATCGTTTTGTACAACTTTTGGTTCTTATTCAAATCTTTTTTTATTTTCGATAATATTTGTTTCTAAAACACAACGATAGCGAACAGCGAACATACAAAAAACTTCACCAGTATCATTATATATAGTTATCGGGATTAACCAACGAATATTTTCAAATCAACCGCCGTGTAGTGTCGGCTTAGAATATCACTACACCGTTTCTACCGATGGGTGTACGTAAGAGGCGACTAACGGTATTGGGGCTTCTAAAATATTTTTGGGCGATGCGGTTGGAGACCCATCACCAATAACCTTTATTTTACCATCTTTTCCCCACTCAACTTTCCAAAAGTGGCTGAGGAATTTCTAATTCCTTAGCTCTGGCTACCCCTTCTAGGGATTTACAGCCGTGAGTATATGTATGTATGTATGTATTTTCAAATCACGGCACCAGTAGGAATGTCGAAACGTCGAACAAACATATCACGTAAGTGATTTAAAATATTTGCCGGCTAATCCCGTTTATTATACATAACTAATCAAACTGCGAGAGTTTAAAAAGTGTATTTCACCAGTATCACATTGTCATGTCTCATGTTTTTATAATTGTTTATTTAAAAAAAAATACTTCTTACAATCATTAGACTCAGAGATTCCTTTTACAAACGTAATTTTTTATAGTAGATCTATTTTCGCAAAAACAAGAAGATCAAACGTTTAAAAAATAGAAGCTAATAGTAATTTCGGCTAATACACTAGATACTTCTACGATTTACATGGGTATTGACAAAAGATTTTATTTTTAGTGGGCTTATTTGTGCTGTATGCTGATTGGTGATGGGATTGGTATGTCTTGATTTTTGCCACAAATTGATTATTTTTAAGTTCATAATTCCACATTTCGGGAATTATCTGTGTTCATCACGAAAAAAGTTAAATATGAAACAGGACTCTAGAATAGCTCCTTGGCTTTTATGCTCAATCAAAAATGGGCTAGATAATTAAAAATATATTTATTTGTTCATAAACTGGAACAATTCACCACAGCTGGCTCTCTGATTGATGGATTATACGTCTAGTATTTTCATAAAATTTATTACAACTTTTTATATTTAACATCACATTCCTATTGTTACATCAACATTTGTAGCTAACCGGAAAAAAAACACCACTCTATGCAGTGAGGCGTGGGTTCGTAAAATAAGATTTTAAATTCGGGAGTATAGCTTACGTGAAATAATACGATATGGAAAGAAAGTCAGAATGTATATTAAAAGCATTGTTTCCAATACATTAAATAATTTGTTAAACATTTCAATAAAGTCGAATATGTACCAAGATTTATCCGAATTCGTTCGAAATGGTTTAAGGCAGTTTTTAAAGGCAGACCCAGATCGCTTCAAGATCTCCGTGCGGTGTAGTTTTGATTTGTGTGATGCCCGAATCCAAATGCGTCAATCTGATTTATTAGATTAAATTTTGAGTACCTCATTAACTGTAACATAATCTGAAGTCTTTTGTTTCAGGCAAGTTTTTCTTAGCTTACCGAAAATTATGACAAAATTTCCTATTCTCGGAACAAAATAATTGAAAAACAGGTCCAATACATAGAAAGCCTGAGGCTATATATCTTGCCTTAGACTTTCATACTTGTGTGTATGGTTTCATTTTACTACTGCATAATATTATTCTATGTTAGGTATATAGTACTAATAAATAAAGGATAAATAAAGGAAAGAAAAATTTCAACACAGGCGGGAATCGAACCCGCGACCTCGGGTATACGCCCCGACGTTCTGCCAATTGAGCCACCGTGTCAATGGCAGCCAGTGCGATATTCTTCTATCCTTTATTTCGATTACACGTTTAAGTAGTGTTTGCGTTGCGGCAGGTGTTGCCTTATTTGGTAATGTCATTGCAGGGTGAATAACCTGTAGTAATTTTTCTTTAAATAACACATTAAACCACAATTGTTTGCCTTTAAGTACCGGCTCTATGTCGAGATCATACAGAGATTTTGGCCTTTTAAGTGTTTCTTAGGCGAAAACCTAGCAGCATCACTCCTGTTTTTGTTAGCAACCTATGCAAAGAGCTGAAAACATGATTGTGAATAACATTTTTATCCTTAACGAATTTACGCGAATCATAGAATTTGCTAAGAAATACTCTGAAGAAAAGTTTTAAATGCTATTGGCGTGAGTATATGCATGTATGTTTGTATGAAAGTAATATGAAAGGTTCTAAATAAATCCGCAAATGTGATAAGTTTTAAGTACCAACCTGTCCACACTGTATACCTATCTATGTAACATAAAATGAATAGGTTCCGTCGTTTCTCACACATGAAAAGCAAAATGGTGATCCGGTCACGAAATTCTTAAAACCGAAGATCTTCTAGCTAGACCATAGTAATAGGTACATGTTTATCTTTTGCTAGCCCATTTTATATACAAATACGTATACTCGCGAACGTAGAGGTAGTCAGAGCTTCAGAATCAGAAATTCCTCGGCCAATATAAAGATTGAAGGTGATAAGTATCCCTTATCGACAAAAAGTCACTTAGAAAGCCCCAATATCCTTAGTCGCGACACCCACGGGAAGCAGTGGGGTAATGCTGTTTTGAGCCAACACTACACAGGTCCTTTTTATCAAGGCAGTTAATGCATAAAAACGGGTCATTTATCATTGAAACAACAAACGACTCAAATGTAATATCTCTGACAGTTTTGTACCTCTTGGGACAAAGGAATATCGTTTTAATTATTTTTTGAGACTCGTAGCGCGAGAGATTTGGGTTGAAACGCAAAGAATTGTAAATAGAATTAGTGAATGCAATCTACCCTTGTAAGTTATTTTGATAAGCTATATACTATATATTGTAGTCATACTATTGACAAACAATTAAATGGACATTTATTGTGATAAAAATGCATGAAACCCTTATTTTTTCAAAAAGACTATTAATGAAGAGGTAGTAAAGTCGTCGATGAAAAAATGAATCGTGTAAATATGGGGAGCCATATAAAAGTTATGTTTTTTTTTTGTTCCTGTAGGAACCCTTGCGAAATACGGGATAAATGATATCCTATATGTTGGCCAGGTGTATAAGCTACATTCATACCAAATTTGATCAAGATCCGTCTGGTAGAATTAACGTAATGACCGGACATACAAACGATGAAAAAAGAAGTCATATCTATCTTTATTGTTATCTATACATATAATAAATCTGTAGAAAAGTCATTTTTATACATTGAAGAAATTGAAAAAAAAAATAGCCAGCGTGTGAACAGATAAGTAACAGAAACCATTTCCATCATTTTTTCAATTTTTGTCTGTTTGTCTGTTTGTCTGTTTATATTTTTGATTGTGCGCACATCACGTTAAATCTACGAATTCAATGCTGAAAATGTTTATACACAAAAATTAAACGTAACTTGAGGTATAAATAAGTTTTTGTTTCATCGAAATCGGTTCACTCTATCAAAAGATATGATTAATTTTGTGAGTTCAAGAAGAAAAATATTACGTTACGCAATTCAGTATAGTACTTGCAACGACATCTTAAGTCTAAATATAGAACTAATGTTGATAGTTGGAATCCAAAGTCCGATAGATGGCGTTGTGCAAAAATAAAATAAAGAACCAAAATAACATAAAGCAAAAATAAAATTTGCATTTTTTTAGCCCCTTTAACCCCTTATTTTAAAGTCGGTTAAAGTAACAGAAGCTACAGGAAACAAGCAAGACGAAATTAATACAAGCTGCCAATGTCAAGTGAATTCGCCGACTATGAAAATAACTAAAATGCTTTTAAACATTATCTTTACTTAGTTTCTTAAATTAGGCTTATTAATATTAATATATTATGTAAATTGTCTGCCTATTAATAAATCCAATTTGGTGAGCAGAATTTTGAAATTCTTAGCCATTCTTCAAATGCACGTCACTTCACAACCAGTTTTCGTGAACGTTTATAATAAAAAACTGAATTTTGGTCTACATTAAACACCAAACCTCTCTGGCTTCGTTTACATCCATCAATCTTTTCATGCATGCTCTTTTATTCTTCATACTGCGGCCACCTGCCTTTTTGAGCACGTTTTCTATTTGATCCAAATGTGTCCTCCGAGGTCGTCCACTACTAACATTACCTTCCACATTGGCGATAAAAAAAGTGTAAAGTACAAAGTGGCGATCGATAGTCTCTGCCTACCCCAATGGGAACTAACGGCGTGAGAATATGTATGTATGTATGTATTAAACACCAGAAATATAAGACATCTTTTAAGTTCTACTTTTTAGGGTTCCGTAGCCAAATGGCAAAAACGGGACCCTTATAGATTCGTCATGTCTGTCCGTCTGTCCGTCCGTCCGTCCGTTTGTCACAGCCAGTTTATTCCGAAACTATAAGAACTTCATTATTGAAAATTGGTGCGTAGATGTATTCTGTAAACCGCATTAAGATTTTAAAATAAAATCTGAAAAAAAAAACAAAATTTTTAGGGTTCCCCATACATAGAACTGAAACTCAAATTTTTTTTTTCATCAAACCTATACGTGTGGGGTATCTATGAAAAGGAATTTGAAAATGATGTTGAGGTTTCTTATATCATTTTTTTTTAAAACTGAATAGTTTGCGCGAGAGACTTTTCCAAAGTGGTAAAATGTGTGTCCCCCCCCCGTAACTTCTAAAATATGGGCATGATAAAACTGAAAAAAATATATGATGTGTATTACTATACAAACTACTAACGAAAATTAGTTTGAATGAGATCTAGAAGGTAGTTATATTTTTAAACGTCATAAATCAAATTATTATTAAAAAAATAAATTTGTATTATATTACTATTGTATGTATTGTATTATATTACTTATTATATTACTATATAAAAAAATAAATTTGTATTATATTGTTACCTACCTGCTGCTAGTGCTGCTACGGAACCCTTCATTAGCGATTCCATCTCGCTCTTGGCCGCTTTTTTAAACACTAAAATGATGTAGTGACCTTAGTGGCTAACCTTAATTTAGTTATATTTGCATATTATACATACATATACTCACGACTATAAATCCCTAGAAGGGGTAGCCAGAGCTAAGGAATTAGAAATTTCTCAGCCACTTTTGGAAAATTGAGTGGGGAAAAGATGGTAAAATAAAGGTTGTTGGTGATGGGTCTCCAACCGCATCGCCCAAAAATCCCTTAAAAACCCCCAATACCGTTAGTCGCCTCTTACGTACATCCACCGGAAGAAATGGGGTAGTGCTATTCTAATCCGACACTACACAGCTATTACAGTGCATATTATGCCACTGATAAATCGATTTAATTCAATGTATTATCATAGTACAACCAACAACCGTAAACCCTAATAATAGTAAAGTACCTTTTTTGAGCGGTTTTATTTAGCTTACCCCGTTTGTTTTATTCTTTCTTGGGTGAAATTTAGTAATTTAAATTTCACCCCCTTCCTGTCAACCGGTTAATATTTCTTTTCGGAAGGAAAAGACGTGATGAGCTCGAAGCAAAGAGTGATGAGCTCAAGGCCCGACCACCTGCGGCCATCAATAATAACTACCTATATATCAGAGGGTTACTGATTTTTCAACATACGTCATAGAACATTTGTCGCAAAGATTGGCTATGTCAGTCACATGAGAGCACATGAACACACTCTTAATAGCCGGATACCAGAAGTTGCTGTGGCCGAAATCGGGCGGGATTGATATATGATCTATATGCAAAATTCCGAAGTGTTAAAAACAAAAGGGCTTTATAAATATATTGATGCATTATGCAGCTCTGCTAGGATCGTACAAGGTAGCGATCCATAATCTTTGGCTAACCCTGTAACTGTATCTAAATAAACACTAATTCAAATGAGATACACACAGTTACGACCTTTTATTATTTCAACTGGATAATGGCTACTGTAATTAATTAAATATCATTATAAAATACTCAATAGTTCCTACATCACAATAAGTGTCCGCATTAGATTTCATTGTTTCTTTATTTTATTTCAAAAAGGTGATATACTCTTAACTAAACGACGTTTTTTTGTTCTCGACAATCACGCGAACGAAGTCGCGGGCACAGCTAGTCTATAATAAAACTGCAAATATATATGTATAATCTCACTATCAGTTCTTCTTTGGGTACGTAGAGACCACCGAACATAATTTCCACTCGCACATAATTTACTTAGTAATAACTCGTAAATTAAAAATAAACTTTGGATGCCTGCTTTTAGAGCATTATCTGAAATCAAATACCATTTTAGTTTATTTAAACAATGCAAAGTTTTTAAGAAGACTTAGATATAAAGTAGCTAAAATTCCGGAAATAAGTACCTACTTATATAGTTAAGTTGTTTATTGGGTAACGGTATTGGGGCTATTAAGGGATTTTTGGGTGATGCGGTTGGAGACCCATCACCAACAACCTTTTTTTACCATCTTAGGGTAGGCAGAGATCCTAGCAAACCTCTTTAGCTTTGTTTACATTCATCAATCTTTTAATACATGCTCTTTTATTATTTACACTTCGGACGCCTCCTTTCTTAGTATCAATAAAATAAATAACTTACATACTGGTATGTTACGAAATATGCTAAGACTTACCACGCCAATCAACATTCTAATTACTCTCCTGTTTATGAAAAATAACTGAAATGCCTGATTCAGACATATAGACATTTTGATTTGTATTACTATGTATGTATTGTTCTTCCGAAGGGTGTACGTAAGCGGTGACTAACGGTATTGGGGCTTTTAAGGATTTTTTGGGTGATGCGGTTGGAGACTCATCACCAACATACTTTATTTCACCATCTTTTTCCCACTCAAGTGTCCAAAAGAGGCTGAGTAATTTTTGATTCCTTAGCTCTGGCTACCCCTTCTAGGGACTTAAAGCCGTGAGTATATGTTTGTTCTCAACGCCATATTATTTTCTGGTAACTACCTACTAATTTCATTGTGATGATAACCTTCAATAGTTATAATTATTCGATAATATAAAAGAAACCCATATAGCTGAGTTGTACCTAGTGTAGTATTATATTATCTGTGGTTGTACTTAGTTGTGTGACGGCGTATTCGTACAAAACGGCGATAGGCCTGCCCTCTATCACGTGAGTACATTGTCCATGAAAAACATGCGTACCCGAATTTTAGTATTCTCTGCCAACATCTTCGGGGATATATGACGTGAAAGTTTGAGTTTGATTTGGGATTTTTACAAAACAATGCGATCGTTTATTCATCCTGATCTTGACTAGTTGTTGTAGGAAATATGGATTAGTGCTATTTTATGCCAACCATATACTGCTAAGTACAAACACTTGAAAATTCTAACTTTTGCAACCATTTCTTTTGTTATTTATTTCCCTGTTTCTCTTTGCCTCATTATAACTGGAGAAAGATTCGACCAAAGACTTTGGCTGTTTTTTTTTATTCTGTTTACAAAATATTAAAGTTTTTTTGGTTAGTAAAAATCAAAAAGATATTTTTCGTATCCCCTAAAAGAGGTTGTCCTAATTAATATTGTTGGTGATGGCTATTTCCAACCACATCGCCCAAAAGTCAAATGCAATTCAACGCCTATTAGTAAATGAGAAGAAAAATTCTTGTAAACTATAAAAACCTTCAAGAAAAGCTGGGAAAAGCCACAAATAATAGTTGTATCGTCAACGTTCCACATTCATATTTGCCGCCAAATAATATACGTCAAATGTCATTCGCTCGCTCAACCAATCAGCAAAGCCCGATGAAAAGGGCACGCCAGTCAGAGTGAGGACTAGCTACCGCGAGGAGTGTAATGGCTGCTTCCCTTGCGCGTGCAACGATTAAAATTACCGGCTTGATAATTTAACCTTTTCCCAAGAACTTTGAGTGTTTTCATACTATTTTGTGTTACTTACGTTAAGACGTGTGTAAGAACCTTTTAATCTGAACGTGTGTGTGTGTCGCTAAACAAAACGTCCCCAGCTGGGTCGACTGTCGACGGACACGTGGTGAGAAAATTATCCATCGTTTGCTGCCAATATCCACTCGTACTGTGGAAAACCCTGCTCCTGCTGGTGAGTAATTGCTTATTGGTATTTGGGCGGGCGAACTGCGGATCCGTTAATTCTCGGCGGAGTCTCCACCAGAGGTTCCGACCCAGAGTGTCACCATCGGCCTGATCGGCCAGGTCATTGTGACAAATCTTTTTGGTGCCGAAACCCGGGAACAATTGGCAGTATTTTAAAGCTTTCTTTAATCTAAAATATCGACCGTCGAATACAGCTGGTATTTCAAAATAACATTAACGTTAATTTTGCTCCGAAATCAACTAATTAGCATTCATCTCCTATCGTTGCCAATTAGAATCAGTGTACAATATATTTCCATCGATATATTGTTCGGCTTGCAAACGTACTTTTTATAAGTGTCGGGTAAATCGAAATCTAGCATCGAGCCGCTTTCCGTTCGTATGTCGTTCGTGTTGTGCATTGAGTAAGCAGAGGTACATATACATAATTATACGTTCATGTGTCACAATTCGATTTATAGTGAAACTATTTTATTATCGTTAACGAAAACAATCCCGCCGTTCAAGTTGCAATTTTATTTCGTGCACTCGCTTATCGCTGGATGTTTAAAGTTAATTACAGATCATACTTGTATAATCTAATCATTTATTCGGTATATAAGTATACATATTCGGCTGTGTGACTTTACATTCAATTTACACCTTTATTATTATAGAACATACACAAGCATTTTATACGTACTCCTTGCCTTGTGTATATTTAATTCGGCTATAATAATAAGTTGTAGCCAACATCAGTGTAGGTAGTTGTTGTGGCGGATCATACTCCAACCACCAAGTTTTGTTGTAAAATTAATTTTGCTATGACAAAAATACACTAGAATAAACTTTATTTTATTATCTAGTATTACAGATCTATACGTTCAAAAACCATAATCTTGTTTAGTATTACTTACGCGGCTGTAATACATTTATTCGTACTTACTTGTTTTTCACACTCCAAACATACCATATCAGTTGTTCTTAATTAAAAACATAAAGTAACCGTTTTTCTATTTCGAATTTTACCTGTGCATTCCTTCAAATAAGTTTCAAAGTGAAATCGTGATCGCAGTGATAATTATCTACTTGTAACAGGTGTTTGTTTGTTGTTGAAAGTTCGACGCGCCCTGTCATTTATTGATAGAAGTATCTATACTATATACATCTGTCATTCATTCGTTCGACGCCTTATCACTGCAATCGGTAACTGGAATCTTTGTTGGGTTTTTATTGAAACAAATCGTCTTTACTTAGTGAGGTAAATTATAATTAATAACCATGTCTTATAATCCGAAGCGTCAACCTATACGTAAACTTAGTCATTCGAATAAACCTAAACCGAAGCAAGAATTTACAAAAAGTGATTTGCCGTCATTACGTCGTAAGCGTACGATAGCTTTGAACCGTATTTTGAAGGCATTAGAGGTCGGTATGGCGACTCAATCCAAACCCGATGATACACAATGCAATTTCTTCTTTTCATATTGTGATGAAATTGAAAACATGAAATCCGATTTTGAGTTTGCACATTACTCGATACTCGAACTATTAAGTTCATCATCAGATGAAGATGATAATGATGATGAAATTCGTGCGCGTTTTGATGATACTTATTTTAAGGTTTTGTCAATATTTAAATCGTTACAGAAATCCGAAACGAAAAATTACTTAAATTCGACTTCTCAATTCGAGTCATCTTTGAAATCTCATGTGAAGTTACCGAAGATCCAATTACCCACGTTTTCAGGTGACATAAAACTATGGCCTGAATTCATTGATACGTTTAATTCATTAATCCACGATTGCCATTTACTTTCCAATGTGGAGAAATTTCAATATTTAGTATCGATTTTGCGCGATGATCCGTTATCGCTTATTCGTAAATTTCCCGTAACCGGTGATTATTACTCCGATGCGTACGCGGCCTTACTTGCCCGTTATCAACACAAGCGTGAACTGTCTTTCACATGCTGGAAAGATATTTTGAACGTTTCATTCAACACGAATAATGCGATTGAGTTTCGTCGATCTTTAGATTGTATTGACGAAAACTTAACTATTTTACGTAAACAAGATCTTCCAGTTGATGATTGGGACTTCATTCTAGTATACCATATTTTATCGAAATTAGATTCAAAAATGAGACGGGAATTTGAAGAGAAATACATAAGCAGCGAGATTCCAAAATATACTCAGTTAAAACAATATTTACATTCGAAGTGCGAATCCATGTTGCGCGATAATCATTTTTCTGAAACCTCACCCAAGGTAACTTATCAAGTAAAGGAATCTAATCTGCGTCCTTCCACTTCAAAACAACATTTTAATAATTATCCTAAGCGTTCAAATGTGACTCACACATTATTGGTAGATAACTCGAATAAAACTCAAACATTGAAAAGGGATAATGAACACGTTGTGAAATGCTCTTTATGTTCAGACAGTCATTTAATTACTCGTTGTAAATCATTTCTTGATAAATCCGTAGACGACCGTATGTCTTACGCCCGAGAGGCTAACTTATGCTTTAATTGCCTCAAATCGTCCCATCAGCTCAAAGATTGTAAGTCGATCTTTCGTTGCTTAAAATGTAAACATCGTCATCATACAACATTATGCGCGCAGGGAGATACTAATAGCGCTAGTAACTCCACAGATTCTAAATCCGTATCATTGTTCGCCAAAGGTGAAAATTCAAACTGTCCAAAATTAAATAATATAAATACGACTGTTTTACTAGCTACGGCTATAGTTCAAGTACGCGATTCAGACGGCACTTTTAGTTCTATGCGAGCCTTATTTGACACCGGTAGTCAAAACAATTTTATTACACAAAAGGCAGTTGAACATTTACATCTTAATCCAGTCTCATGCGAATCAAATATCAACGGGTTAGGAGGTATTGCTGCTGATGTCACCGGTATGATTCGATGTTCAATCGCTTCAAAGAATAAGCCGTTATTCGATTTAGACATGCACGTTATTTCAAACATATGCGGTGACCAACCCATAGCCAAACTTAACACGTCGGGTTGGACTCACACTCAATCGTTAGCCTTAGCGGACCCAGGCTTTGATATCCCTGGCTCTATCGACATTTTACTCGGTGCAGACGTTTTCGTTGAATCGCTTCTTCCTCAACGGATAAAGGGTAAGGCGAATCAGCCCCTCGCGTTTAATTCGGTCTTCGGTTGGCTCTTGTTAGGGAGAACGCCACTCATAACTTCGTCGTTGCTACAGGTCTCTTCGAAAATCGATAACGACTTAGCCTCAATCGTTGAGCGCTTTTGGAAGATCGACATTGTTCCCCAAGCGTCACACATGAAGAGATTCTATGCGAAAAATCTTACAAGGCAGATCACTACCGCGACCCATCTGGTAGATACGGGGTGTGCCTTCCTTTTAAGGATGAAGTGGAGCCAATTTTTGAGGGTTCTCGTGACATTGCATTAAGACGCTTCCATGCAATCGAGCGTCGTCTGTTACGTGACCCTGATTTGCACAAACAGTATCGCGAATTCATGGAAGACTATAAAAATTCTGGTCATATGTCTCTCGTTCCTACATCAGAGTTAAATCGCGGCAAATACTACATTCCGCATCATTGCGTAGTTAGGCCAAATAGCACGACTACTAAATTGCGGGTCGTTTTCGATGCCTCAGCGAAGGATCTAAATGAAAATTCTTTAAACGACACTTTGCTTATCGGACCTAAACTTCAGTCTAAAATTATCGAGGTTCTCCTCAATTATCGAATTCATGCGATCGTATTTATGGCTGACATACGTCAGATGTACAGACAAATTCTGATCTCTGAAAATCATAGGGATTATCAGAGAATCTTTTGGAGAACAGATCCTAATCAAACTCTAAAAGAGTATAAACTAAACACCGTTACGTATGGTGTATCGTCTGCACCATTTCTTGCATGTAGGACAATCAAACAACTAGCAGAGGACGAAGGTGACCGTTTCCCTCTAGCTAAACAAATAGTTACAAACGATATATACGTTGATGATGCAGTTTCCGGTTTTGAAAATTTAAGTATTGCGATGGAAGCTAAATCACAAATCGTCAAATTATTCAAACTAGGTCATTTTGAATTGAGAAAATGGGCTAGTAATTCACGGCAGTTGCTATCAGATCTTCCCCCAGAAGATTGTCTTCTGGATTCTAAATCGTTCTATGATGAGCAATATCCAACTCTCAAAGTACTCGGACTCAAATGGAATCCAGTACTCGACTCGTTTTTATTCGATGTAGGTTCATCACATCGCCCTTGTACTAAGCGAGTAATCCTCAGTGAAATCGCAAAGATATACGATCCGTTAGGCTTTTTATCGCCTCTGACCATTCAAATCAAATGTTTGCTACAGAAACTTTGGCTTCTCGGCGTATCGTGGGATGAGCAACCACCTGAAAATATCTTTAACAGTTGGCAAGCCTTTTGTCAACAGCTGCCCGCTCTTAAGGTTTAAGTATTCCACGACGACTTACCGTTAATAATGCCATTTTATATGAATTGCACAGTTTCTGTGATAGCTCGGAGCTTGCTTACGGAGCTGTCATCTACTTGCGAATCTTATGCGATGATGGATCTATTCAAATTCGGCTGCTATGCGCCAAGGCCCGCGTAGCTCCACTAAAAAGACTTTCATTGCCTCGTTTGGAGCTTTGCGGAGCTGTAATGCTTGCAGATCTAACAAAATTCGTTCTCGACACGTATCAGGCCAAAATTCTCATCGATTCTATTAATCTTTGGTCCAACTCGACAGTAGTTTTATCCTGGCTTCAATCGCACTCTTCGCGCTGGACCACATTCGTCGCAAACCGCGTCAGCCACATTCAGGAAGTCTTTCCAGCAAAGTCCTGGCGTCATGTTGCTTCAGCCGACAATCCTGCGGATGTGTGTTCTCGAGGGCAGCTCCCTAATGATCTTCTTCAAAATTCGTTGTGGTGGTCAGGTCCATCTTGGCTACTCCAGTCTTCTGATCACTGGCCTAAAGGGAAACTTGCTTCTAATGATGAAGATACCATGGTGCGATGCGAAGAGCGTCATTCAGTCGTACTGATGACCAATGAAACGACGCAACCCACAACCGATTCCGTTTTCAACAATCTACTTAAACGTTTTTCATCTTTAGACAAAATTACTCGTATCGTTTCTTACATACGCAGATTCATTTATAACATTCGTACCAAAGACTCATATAAACGTCATATTGACCCTCCAACTGAAACTGAAAATTATGAATCGTTACTAATTATCGTAAAATTCGTACAAAATTCATGTTTCAGTAACGAAATACAACGTATCAATGCAAAACAATCGTTACCCAAGCCGTTTCGAAAACTGAATCCCTTTGTCGATGAGACAGGTATCCTTAAGGTGGGTGGTCGTATCTCACGTGCTGGCTTAGAATTCGATCACAAGCATCCTGTACTCCTACCTTGCGATCATCCACTCACAGACAAAGTGATCGAATCCATTCATCGTAAACATTGTCATACCGGACAGAATACTACTCATTATCTAGTTTTACAACGCTTTTGGGTTCTCTCCGCGAAACGTGCTATTCGTCGTTGCCTATCAAAATGCATATCATGTTATCGCACTAAGCCGAAACCATTAGAACCATTCATGAGCGACCTACCTTCCTACCGCGTCAATCAAGTCAAGCCGTTTTCGGTAGTAGGCGTAGACTTCGGCGGACCTTTCCGTATTAAACTCGGACTTCATCGAGGTGCAAAGATAGACAAAGCTTACCTTTGTTTATTCGTTTGTCTTGCCACAAAAGCAGTCCACCTTGAAGTGGTATCCACTCTATCCACTGATGGTTTTATAGCTGCTCTGCGTCGATTCGTTGGTCGTCGTGGACGTTGCAGCATAATCCATGCAGACTGTGGAACAAACTTTATAGGTGCCAGCAATTACCTATTATTAATCGAACAAGCCTCACAGACTGAGCATATCAAATTTGATTTCAATCCCCCTTCAGCCCCCCATTTTGGTGGTGTGTGGGAAATTCAAATAAAAGCAGCTAAGACGCATTTGTATCGGATTGTTGGCAGCCAAGTTTTAACATTTGAAGAACTCAGTACACTGTTCATTCAAATTGAATCGGTTTTAAACTCGCGCCCATTGTGCGCTTTGAGCACTGATCCGAACGACTTAAACGTCTTGACTCCAGGTCATTTTTTGACCCTGGAACCTCTTACCAGCGTACCGGACGAAGATTATTCTTCTGTTCCATTGTATCGACTTAATCGTTGGCATCTAATTCAATCTTTCGTTCAACACTTTTGGATTCGTTGGAAGAACGAATACTTAACCTCGCTTACTCAACGCATAAAATGGACGAAGATATCCGAGCCACTTACTGTGAATTCTGTTGTAGTCATCAAAGATGACAATCGTGTACCTTTACAATGGTCTCTAGGAAGAATATGCGAACTGCATCCCGGTCATGATGGAATCGTGCGTGTAGCAACCGTGAAGACTAAAGATAGTCTTATCAAACGACCTCTAGTTAAGTTGTGTCCTCTTCCTATTGAATCGTAATCTAGTAGTTTTTTTTTATCGTAATAATAGTCGTTTTAGTTGTAGCTCGTTTATGTTTTATTCATTATATTTATCAATTGTTATCCGTAGGAATCTATTTGTTAGTCGTCATACTGTAGGTATTTTAACGTTGCCGCTATTATTATTTTTTATATCCGGAAAATACCAGCTGTATTTTGGTGGGCGGTATGTATCGTCAACGTTCCACATTCATATTTGCCGCCAAATAATATACGTCAAATGTCATTCGCTCGCTCAACCAATCAGCAAAGCCCGATGAAAAGGGCACGCCAGTGAGAGTGAGGACTAGCTACCGCGAGGAGTGTAATGGCTGCTTCCCTTGCGCGTGCAACGATTAAAATTACCGGCTTGATAATTTAACCTTTTCCCAAGAACTTTGAGTGTTTTCATACTATTTTGTGTTACTTACGTTAAGACGTGTGTAAGAACCTTTTAATCTGAACGTGTGTGTGTGTCGCTAAACAAAACGTCCCCAGCTGGGTCGACTGTCGACGGACACGTGGTGAGAAAATTATCCATCGTTTGCTGCCAATATCCACTCGTACTGTGGAAAACCCTGCTCCTGCTGGTGAGTAATTTCTTATTGGTATTTGGGCGGGCGAACTGCGGATCCGTTAATTCTCGGCGGAGTCTCCACCAGAGGTTCCGACCCAGAGTGTCACCATCGGCCTGATCGGCCAGGTCATTGTGACACAATAGTTATTTTAAACATATAACATTGATATTGATATCCCCCATGCAGGCAAATGCTAAAGGTTACTATTTATGATTCCAACATACATTTTCTGCATTATTAAATTAATTTATGTTCGATCTTGAAACTTGCGTATTTGTTCTATACTAATAATATAATAATTTATTTATACATACATATACTCAGGGCTATAATCCCTAGCAGGGGTAACCAGAGCTAAGGAATTGTAAATTCCTAAGCCACTTTTGGAAAGTAGAGTGGGGAAAAGATGGTGCGATAAAGGTTGTTGGTGATGGGTCTCCAAACGCATCGCTAAAAAATCCCTCAAAAGCCTCAATACCGTTAGTCGCCTCTTACGTAAACACACCGGAAGACATGGACTAGTGCTATTCTAAGCCGACACTACACAGCAGCTGTATTATTATAAATTTATGATACCCGCATTTGGTTGTATCTCTTTCATTATTTTACTTTAAGTATCCATTGTTTGTGCCAAAACACTTAAATTTTTACAATAATTTCTAGGTTCAATAAAAAAAATGTCACAAAAACCCTAGCGGAAATCAGGGAAACCTTAGTTCCTTCGAATGCTTAAACATTAAGGTTTCAAGTAAAATACATGAAAATACAAAATCTCAGAGTTAAGATAAATCGCGGCAATTTTTAAGGACCGACTTTCTAAGGATGTTCGAAAACTTCTTATTCGGAACGTGGATGAGCCATTACAACTTTAGTAATCAGGAGATACATTCTCTTTATTATTATATTATTATAGGAGGTTATTTTGATACTTTAAAGTAAATTTGTCAATGTGTTTCTTAATAATTGTGTAGACCTAAAAATAAATAAATAATAAATAATAGCCGTGTAGTGTCGGCTTAGAATAATACTACCCCATTTCTACCCGTGAGTGATCGTAAGAGGCGACTAAGGGCTAATTTTTCATTCCAAAGCTCTGGCTACCCCGTTAAGGGATTTATAGCCGTGAGTATATGTATGTATGTATGTACCTAAAAATACTTATCGATTTTTACAAAAGGATTCTTACTTTGGCAAATTGTCTACATACTAAGTTTTCTTATTTTGTTAGAGTTTTCAACACGAGGTTTCATATAAATCAGGTTAAAGCCTTTTATCGTCATAGAAGCAAAATTAAACATTTATTAAGATGATTATAAATACGGCAAAATATTGTTTTTTTTAAACTAAATCAATATCATTAAAATTTACCACAGCAAAAATCTTTTCAGACTTTCTTTACTCAATGTATTAAACAAAATAGAACGATTTTTTTCGCCAGCTACTAATGACAATGGCCCTTTTTACTAATATTTCGTCTCGTGAATACCGAAATTAATTTTTATTGTTAGAGTCAGTTGTGTTTTATTGTTTGCACGATTAATCCCTAATGGAAAATAAAATGTTTGAATAGCTATTTGTATTTGTTTGGAGTTATTTGATGGAGAACATTGAGTAAATTGTTATTTTTCCTCTGCAATAAATTTATTTTATTTCATTGTAAATAACATTAATCACAATATAATTTTATTGTTTGGATGGTAATATAAGTAGAGGACGACCACAGTGGAACCTAGAAGAAAGACTTAAAGGACATGTCAGGAAATATTGAGGAATATAGTAAAGCTTAAGAGATTTGCCATAACAAAACGGTGATCGATAGTCTCTACCAACCCCAATGGAAAATAATGGCATGAGTGTATAGTATCAATTACATAAAAAGATAGCTGATTATGATCGCCATAAATATTGTGTCTTTATTTACCACAATTCAATAATTTTTAAACCTCTCTAGCTTCGTTTACATCCATCAATCTTTTCATACATGCTCTTTTATTTTTCATACTTCGGACGCTAGAGAGGTTTGTCAGGATCGTACGAAGTGGCGATCAATAGTCTCTGCCTACCCCAATGGGAACTAATGGCGTGAGTATATGTATCAATAATTTTTATATTTCACGACCTAAGAATAAATTTTGGACTTCTAGGCAAATAATAACTTTAACTACGAAAGGCCAAAAGAATGAAAACAATAAAGTTAATAACAGTGAGAGTTCGTCTATAACAAATAGGGACAATATCTGTCATCAAACATGCATATATTCACAATTGTTTATAGGGGTAGGCAAGACATGCAATTTTAAGCCTAACCCGGCAAACCTATCAAATTCCTATTAAATCTCTATCCTCTGGTAGACATAGGTCTTCCTTAAATATCTCTACAACGATTGTTCTTGTGCTGCTCTTATCGACCAGCTTCCCGCGGCTTCACCAAGTCTTTCCCACCAGAACTTTTATGGCTTAATGGCCATTAACATTATAGTAATGTGCTCTGCCCGTTTAAGTTTGGTTATTGCGCTATATCAGTTACCCTACAATTATAGAAATCATAGATACATACATATACTCTCGGCTATAAATCCCTAGAAGGGGTAGCCAGAGCTAAGGAATTAGAAATTCCTCAGTCATTTCTGGAAAGTTGAGTGGGTAAAAGATGGTAAAATAAAGGTTGTTGGTGATGGGTCTCCAACCGCATAGCCCAAAAATCCCTTAAAAGCCCAATACCGTTAGTCGCCTCTTACGTACAACCGCCAGAAGAAATGGGGCAGTGCTATTCTAAGCTGACACTACACAGCTAATAGATAAAATCAGAAATTCAATGAATCATAGTAACATATGCCAGCCATATCCACCATTGCAGTTAAATTAAGTAGATTTCCAGACCGACTGTGAATCAAGTTAAAAAACAAAAGATTAAACCGTTTGCTCGATTCCACTTTATAAAATAGGAAAAGATATCTTTTTTTAAGCTGCCAGCACTTGCAAGATAAATGGTGAGGTGCACCAGGCAGAGTAAACCTTTGTTTTTCCATATCATAGCTTTTCATTTGTCTTTTTCGGTTACGTTTCCCTCGGAAGGCCAGTGTAGAGAAATGGATATGTTTTTAGATTTAAATTAGGGAAAATTGTAAGGAACCACAATATTTTCTGACTATTTTTAGTTCACTGAAGCGAACGATTTGTAGTTTAATAATCTATTACGTTGATAGTATCGAATAATATTTCCGTTTATATATCCTATTGGGGTAGGCAGATACCATCGATCGGATTTTATGACTGTGTGAAGGTTTGACCTAGTAGAGCCACACCATTTTAATAATATTCATGTTTACTGACATATTTTGTTTTGTCTTTTAAAATATATTGTTATATTATATTATAAGATATTTTTACGATTGAGTATTTAATAATGCTTATCACAGTGTAATTGTATTGTTAGCAATAGTAATAATACCCTGCTATATTTTTTAAAAAAAACCACTATTTTTTATTACATTAACGTTTATTTTGCTATACCTGACCTCAAAAATATATTAAACAAGCAAGATTACATACATATTAAAGAAAGTATTTAACTAAAAAATAATTCTTCATCAAACTTTCCATAACTCCATCTTTTAATCACAGAAAGCCTGTAGCCTGAATGCATATCAGAAAGAAATCTCAACATCTTCGAAATGTTTGCATCTATTCTGAAACACGGTTATTTGCAAATATGAGCGGGCGAAGGCAAATGTTAAAGACAGAGGGATCCGCTATAAATTACGGCAGAATTCCATAATGTCCCTTTTCAACAAAGGCTGTTTTATCGTTCGTGATATATTTTTGCCATATTTGCTTGATATAATAATATTGAAAATGGATTGTTTTATACTTTTTTACTACTGACCTAACGCGGACCTTCATACTTATGTAAAGATATACTAAATACAATATCTTATTAGGCCAGGGAATAGTCTTATCACTTTAGTTAGTGTTGGCTTGATCCTATTGGCGGGGCTCCGAAGTGATAAGAATAAAACAACATGTATGAGATGTATAATGAATGTAAGGGAAGCAAGAGCGGTTTATCCAGATGCTAAGTGCTATGCTAAGTGGCGATCGATATTTTCTGCCTACCCCAATGGGAATAATGGGCGTGAGTATAACAAGTAAGTAAGTAAGTAAGTTGGTCCTATTGGTGGGCCAAGCTTTGGTTATTCTTTTTAAGTTATAAGTTTGCTCAACTCATCACCAATTTATTTCCTTTACATTTTTTAAAAATGGCGAGAAAATGTTAGCACTGAGGCTTGATAAACCTTTTTAAAAGTATGTTCTTGTGTGAATGCATGTACGATAGTACACAAGAAAAATATCTTGAGTACTGTCTTTGTGTATATACTTGCTGTGTAGTGTTGGCTTAGAATAGCACTACCCCATTTCTTCCGGTGGGTGTGTTCCTCTTTGTAATTAGTATTCCTCTTTCCTATTCTCTTCACAATGTAAATTGAACTAAGGAGCACATATTAATACTCCGCTATTATCCTAGTTTAAAATTACTGTTATATGAATACACAACACATCGTATACGCCTTGCGATAGAGCGGAAAGATATCAAAAGTTCACGCCGCATATCCCCGGAGGCTTTGGCGGCATCACTAATACTTCTAAACATCACGTGACATTGTCACATAGTTTTCAGGACTATGTGACAATGTCTAGGACAGTGTACTCACGTGATAGGGGGCAGACCTATAGAATATAAATATTTCTTAACATCACGTAACATTATGTCACCCGTACAGTGCACTAAGGTGGTACGGAGTAGGAATAAAGCCAACTACTAAGTTTTTTTAGAATCTACATCACCTAAAATATTAATTTATTGAAATTAGTGCATTTATAACGATTATAAATATCGATATATGTACTGAAATGCTTGAAAATTCATGCTTGAAAATTCTTGCTGAATGCAATACTGAAAAAAATACACATCAATTATTACGTAGGTACTCAATTTTAAAAAAATACACGTAAACTGCCTGCCCCGATATAACCTATATAGGGGTGGAATTCCTATAAAATATTTCGCAGTGTTCATAGATATTTTTAAATAAACTCCGTTACTAAATTTTGGGTTCCTAGAAATTTAAATTCGAAAATATTTGTACAAAGTTTCAACCCCATATTTGCACCCTCAGGGGCTGAATTCTAGTAAATAATAACCCTTTTTTTAAAAGTTCGAATTTCTACATTTCAGAGTTTAATTTGTTTGAGAGTTTCAAATTTCAGAGTTCACATTCTGAAAATAGATATATACAAAAATATCAAGTTTCTGTCATCAGAGATTATTGCCGGGTGAGTGCAAAGAATAAAATAGGATAAAAAAACTCTTTATTGCACAGCAAACACACATTTTTATAGAACAAAATATATCTAACAGTTTACCGTGAAGTACAATGGGCGGTCTTATCGCTAAAAGCGATCTTTCCCAAGCAACCTTTGGAAGGTAATATCGGCAAATTAGTTATCATGGCATACCTCAGTCAGTAGGTACATCTTGTTATTTTATATGTTAATTTTTTTTTTAACGGCACAGATTTTGAATACGGAAATTCTAACACATTATGGCACTAGTGCATAATTATAAATTAAAATAAAATAAACATTTATTTCAAAATGAAAAGATTAATCTTTGTTTTTTTAATGTCAAATTTCAACTTAATACTAAGTTTACTTCGGATTCGGAAGGTGTTTTGTTGAGAGGAGAAGCCGTAAGAAACTCGTCAACACACATATTTTTTACGTCCATTACAATTTTGGTGTTAGCCCGGAAACATTCTGCACAGAGCCCTGATGACACCAAGCCATTTCATCATTTAAGAAATCATTAACATTGTAATAGGCTTTCGAACTAAGATTTATTTTAATTTGAATTGATTTAATTCATTTAATTTAATTTGAATGATGAACTAATACCCGGTAATACTACATAGCTCTTTTACATGCCTAATCATCATGTTTTCTATATTCCAAATATCTATTGTTTGCAGATGGCATGAAAATATTCAAAGCAGTCAATAATTCTGAGGATGCTTCTCTATTACAAGAGGACATTAGGAGACTAGATGACTATTATAGCCTTCGTCCCAAACTCGACCTTAAAGCCTCTGAATGTTTCTTTATTAATTTTTCACGTAAACGTAGTATTAATTAATTATCAAATTGAAGGTCAATATTTATAAAAATTAACTCATACTAAAGATTTAGGCGTCATTCATGACAGTAAATTATCATTTGATTTACATGTCGATCAAATTGTTAATAAAGCATATAAAGCTCTTGGGTTTGTTAGACGATCATCTGTGAACTTCAAAAATATGATCCTGAACCTCCTGAACTCCTCCACATTGCGATTAAACAACGCCAAACCTTCCTGTGAAGTTGTTACACGATTGCGTTTGTGGTCGACTGTGAGCAAACGCGGCACCCATCTTGCGGAAAGCTTTCTCATGCCAAAATGATCATTCACAATTGAAACCACTGAGCCATGCGAGATCCCTACGGCTTCCACAATCTTTCGCACTTGCAATCTTCGGTCGGCCAACACCATATCGTGAATTTTTTCGATTGTTTCGGGTGTAGAGACCTTATCTGGGCGTCCAGAACGTTCGGCATCTTCAGTGCTTGTACGGCCACAACCATTGAAATCGATGGTGCAGAGTCCCCATAGTATTTATCAATCTTAGCCTTGGTCTCGGTAATGGTTTTTTTCGCAAGAAATAATGCTCAATAAGCACACGAAATTCATTTTTTTCCATTTTCTCCTAAAATTTGTGAGTAGTCTGATAAAAATAGCTGTCAAACACAAACTAACTGACGCAGCAAGTTAAAATTTAGACAGGAGTCAACTGACAGATGCCTGTTCACAGGAGCAGTGTTGCTGTTTCAGTAAAGAGGTCAGAAATTCAAAAAGTCACGGATTTATTGACCCGCCCTCGTAACAAAGTTATTTATTGTGCCTATGTTCGCACTCACCTTGAATATGCGTCTCAAGTTTGGAATCCCTGTTATGGCGTATACTTTGATAGAATTTAATGAATTCAAAAAAAGTTGACCCGTTTTCTGTCTTTCAAATTTAAACTTGCATACTTAAATTATGATAACCGTTGCATCGTTCAACACCTTTTGCCTCTTCATTTGCGTAGGAATATAGCAAAATCTGTCTACTAGCCAAGATTGCTAAAGGTAATATTGATAGTCCTGAACTCCTCAGAAAAGTTTGCTTGAGAGTTTCTTAAAAAAATTGCGAATCAATGATTTGCTTCATGTCCCCCCAGCCAAAACAAATTACAGACGTCTTATCTTATCAGTTCTTGCAATGAATTTAATTCTTATAATGATAAACTCACTTTGGATCTATTCCATAACAGTATAGCTCACATTGAGCGATCATTTTCAAAAGACTTTTTAAATTTTAATATTTCAAATTAGCGGTTGCTGTTGCCGAATATTGGTTTATCACATTATTTGTTACGGTGCATTTTGCTTGCTATTGTTAAGTTATGTTAGTTAGTTTAAGTTTAGTTCCTTTTTTAGTTAAGCCTTCTGTTTCTCTTTTGTTTTCGGTGTTCTTTATTTTTATGCATATGTGGGAGCTTGTTATTGACCTATTTCTGCCTATGTAATAATTTCATATTGTAAATTTAGCTGTAATACCCCCAAAGATAATAAAATAAAATAAATCTAGTGCAATAGAATTCACTTTATATCAATCAATATTGTTACGTACCGGGTTCTTAATTTGATAAATACCAGTCACACTTTCGTGCAATAAGGTGTAATTATATTTATTGACCAATAACGCACTTTACACAACACAACAAACACTATCGATAATTAACTATCGATACTCGCACTAATTAACAACACTAATTTACTCCGTTATAGTAACACTGTCCACACCGTTAAGCTTATTTCCGTAATCCGTATATCACTGCACTGTCGTATTTAATTTCTTCGCTCTAGTATTTCGCTTGTTCTCGCTTTAGTTCTTCGCACTCGAATAACTCCGTAGCACGCGTTGCTCTTTATATATGCCAAATCTCAAATACGCGAATATTACAGAAAGTTCTAGTACCACATTCTCGAAAAGTCGATATTCGAGAAACATCTAGTAATTCCTTTTTTTACTTATTAAAATACTAGTAACGCCATCTAGTATAATCTAGTAGTGGCAAATCCTATCTCCTACTTGCGAACAGATGTCGTAACATTACCCCCTCCTTACATTAATACTCGTCCCGAGTATTATTGCTTCCATGGTACTTCGCAAGTCGATCGATGTGAACTATTTTCGAAGCCCCTCTAGGTTGGCGTTGAATTCTGTACGTTACATCGTTTATTCTAGTGACCACCTTGTACGGTCCTTCCCACCTATTTTGTAACTTAGGGGACTTCCCTTTCTGGCGAGTTGGATTGTGTAACCAGACGAGCATACCCTCTTCGAAACGCGGCGTGTTAGCTTTACGGTCATATCTGGTTTTCATCTTTTCACTAGCATGTAAACCATTTTCACGCACTAGGGAATGTACATCTTGCATTCTTTCCCTCAATTCGCTTACATATTCAGTTACACTCTGCGGCTCATCTGGTGACCCTCCTGTCAACAAATCTACAGGCAATCGTAGCTCTCTTCCGAAATTGACGAAAGCAGGTGTTTCCTTCGTGCTTTCGTGAACAGCTGACCGGTAAGACAGTAAAAATAATGGAATGTGTTTGCCCCAGTCCTTCTGATGTTTTTCAACCATCTTCGCCAACTGTCTCTCCAGTGTTTGGTTGAACCTCTCCACCATTCCATCTGACTGAGGATGATATGGCGTCGTCCTGGTTTTATGCATTCCAAGTAGTTTGCACACCTCTTGAAATACTTGTGACTCAAAATTTCTTCCCTGGTCAGAGTGTATCTCCAGGGGCACGCCAAATCGACAGATCACTTCCTCAACCAGTTTTGTAGCCACAGTTATTGCTTCTTGATTGGGTATGGCAAACACTTCAGGCCACTTAGTGAAGTAATCCATCACCACCATGAAATATTTATTTCCGGACTCTGATTGTGGAAACGGTCCAGCCACATCAACGGCAATCCTCTCCCAGGGAGCTCCCACATTGTACAACCGTAATCCCCCTCTACTCCGGGTCTGCGGACCTTCCACCGCGGCACACGTTGTACATTTCCGGCACCAGTCCTGTACGTCGTCCCTACAATGAAGCCAGTAAAACTTCGCACGAACCTTCTGCAACGTACGATTTACCCCAAGATGCCCGCCCGAAACACCGTCATGTGTTTCCCGCAGTACATCTTTAACCTTGGCTCTGGGCACGACCAATTGTAGGTGCTCTTCCTTACCGTTGGGTTTCTCCCACCTCCGGTACAGTAGACCATTGATCAGAACCAGGCTGTTCCATTGCGCCCAGTAAGCTTTCGTACTCACTCCTGTGGACGCTACTTCACTCCAAGCCGGTTGATCGTGTTTTTCCTTCTTCCATTTCATGATGGGTCTGAGGTTCTCATCTTCTTCTTGGGCCTTCTGCATAGCTTCTGTTTCCCATCCATCCAATGGACAAATTCGAGTCACTTTCACGACCTCCTCCTTCGACTCTTGCTTCCGGCAATGTTTACAGTCTTGATCATTGACACAGCCCAATATCACCAAACTGTTCCCGTTACAGGCTTGTGAGATGGTCATTGTCGGGGCTTTCTCCTCTCTAGCCAGCACCTGCCCCCCGGTCCTGGCTAATGCTCGTTTCCCTGGACGTTTGCGGCAGGAGCCTCTGCCTGCCTCTTTTCTTCCTTCCTCAGCGGGCAACTTAATCTCAAATGGCCCCTTTTTCCGCAGCCATAACAAATCGGTCCAGTACTCCTTCCGACGGGTGCTTTAATGACCTTGACGTCCTCATTTGCTTCCGCAATCTCACGAAGTCGATGAGTTTGGCGCGTATCCTGGCGGCAAGCTTCAACTTCTAGAGCGTTCGCCAAGGCATCCTTGAGAGACGTGTGGTGTTGAAGTCTCACCGCTGTTCTCACTTCGATATCTCTGATGCCATCGACGAATGCTTGCACCAGGTTCATTTCCACCGTCTTCGGATCTACACTGGGATAGGCCTTGCGGACGAGCTTCTCGATTTCAAGGGCCCACTGCTGAAGTCCCTCTCCGGAACGCTGGACCCTATCACGCAGCTGAGCGCGGAACACGTGCTCCAGGTGTCGCTCTCCATAGCGAGACTCCAACGCATCCAGCAGGTCCTTGAAACCACCACTCGGAGTCGGCAGCGCCTCTATTACTGACAGTGCTTGACCTCGGAGCGCCACCGTCAGTGCAGTCAAACACTGTTCATCAGTCCAACCATTGGCAGCCGCAACAGTCTGGAACTGATGTCTATACGCCGACCAGGATGTTGTTCCGTCGTAAGGAGGAACCTTCACACGAGGACCATGGACAGCTACTACATTCTCACCGGAGACAACCTTGACCGGTCGTGATTCAAGCTGCAGAACCCTTTTCTCCATTCCGCGGAAGTCGGTCTTCATGTCATCGATATCTTTCTCAATAGTGGTTACCTGCTCCTTCATCTGCTCTACGTCTTTTTCCACAGTAACCACCCGACCACTGACTTCATTGACCGCAGTGAGAACTTGTGAGAACTTAGTTTGCTGTTCCTCGCGCAACTCACGAACTTCTTGTTTCACAACACCCTGTACCTCCGAATGTATGTTTTTCACAACATCCTGTATGCTTTGTTGTGCTTCACGCATGCTTTGAAACATTTCAACTATCATCGCCAAGTCAGTATTAGTTGCGGCCGCCGGCGCCGTTGATGTAGACGGCGCGTTAGTCACCGCGGACGTCTCCTCTGGAATGTCACTCCGAGGGTTCGTGACCGATGACCTCATTTCCGACAGCTGTTCACCCTCTGCGGCTTTCTGAGCGCGTGTCTTCACACCCTCTCTTCCGTCTTCCTTCGGCATAACTGGCATCTTCAAATCCACTTCTGTCACCAATTGTTACGTACCGGGTTCTTAATTTGATAAATACCAGTCACACTTTCGTGCAATAAGGTGTAATTATATTTATTGACCAATAACGCACTTTACACAACACAACAAACACTATCGATAATTAACTATCGATACTCGCACTAATTAACAACACTAATTTACTCCGTTATAGTAACACTGTCCACACCGTTAAGCTTATTTCCGTAATCCGTATATCACTGCACTGTCGTATTTAATTTCTTCGCTCTAGTATTTCGCTTGTTCTCGCTTTAGTTCTTCGCACTCGAATAACTCCGTAGCACGCGTTGCTCTTTATATATGCCAAATCTCAAATACGCGAATATTACAGAAAGTTCTAGTACCACATTCTCGAAAAGTCGATATTCGAGAAACATCTAGTAATTCCTTTTTTTACTTATTAAAATACTAGTAACGCCATCTAGTATAATCTAGTAGTGGCAAATCCTATCTCCTACTTGCGAACAGATGTCGTAACAATATAATAAGCATTTTATTGCACATTGCAATGTAAACAAATCAATAAATATAAACAAACACACATTATTTGGTTTAAAATATTTAGAATACAAAAAACATACATATACTCATATACTCACGGCTATAGATCCCTAGAAGGGGTAGCCAGAGCTAAGGAATTAAACATTCATTCAATCATTCATTCATTCATTTGAATACAAAAAAGGTTGAAAATAGATGTCACATTGGGGAATAACATATAAAGCTCTATTGAATTAAATTGTTTTTATATGTAAAACGATAAATCATTTTATTAACATTTGATTCATAACACCAAAAATAAGTTGCGATATCAAAATAACAAGATTTAACAATGTCATATATTAAAATAATCGCTGTCAGCCAGGCAGGTGCTGAACGTGGATAATTATAAACTCTCTCAAATAATTAAAACTTTTATCAGTCATTGTGATCCTGTTCAATGCTATGGAAATTTGTATAGAGTCACAATGTTTTCCTTATTATTTAGTATCAGGTTAGAATTGTCTTTCAGACTTTCTTCCGTCGTAATTTAAATCTTTTTGTTCATGAAAACCTCATGTGGGGATTATTACTAATAAATAACTTAATAACAAATAAAATAACAACAAATAATAATAACAACAACAAATAACAAATAATAAATAACACGGTAGCTCAATTGGCAAGAGCGACGGGGGCGTATACCCGAGGTCGCGGGTTCGAATCCCGCCTGTGTCGAAATTTTTCTTTCCTTTATTTATCTTTATTTATTTCTTCCGTCGTTTCTTTCCGACATACGACGTAGCTCAAGGTTTCTGAAATTCTAAAATTATTATTGTTTGTGCAGTATAGATAATTTTTAGGTTTTAGTAGGGTTATGAAATGTTCATGTCCTTCCTTTTTATTTATGCTATGCAGAAATACTTTTTCTTGACAAAATAACTTTCACTTACCATTAGTGCAAGAGGCTTTGGAGTACAACGCATTTTAGGTAGGTAAAGGTATAAAAACTAACTCACGAGCCGAGGCCAAATGGCAAAGAAACTGTGTTCGAAAATGTTGAGAAACGTCTGAAAACAACTGGACTATGTTTTATCTTTTGTAATTTATAGAAGAAGCTACAAATCATATAATATTGTTTGTCTTCAGTCGGTCCGGTGCGGTGAGTGATCGTGTTTTAGCAGTTAGTGTCCACCTTAAGTAGATACAAGGGACCAACAAATTCATACAGTTTGCGGGAACCCCATAAATAACGACAGCTGAAATCAGTCTCTGTTAAGACTTTTCTTACTAAGAACGTATATTGAATCAACGATGATGATGATGTTGCTGTGTAGTGTCGGCTTAGAATAGCACTACCCCATTTCTGCCGGTGGGTATACGTAAGAGGGCGTACGTGATTTTTGGGCGATGCGGTTGGAGACCCATCACCAACAACCTTTATTAAACCATCTTTTCCTTCCTCTATTTTTCAAAAGTGGCTAAGGAGTTTCTGATTCCTTAGCTCTGGCTACCCCTTCTAGGGATTTATAGCCGTGAGTATATGTATGTATGTATGATGATGATAAACCGTACTGTATTGAAAATAAATCCTGATATAAACAATCATATTATTATAATAACAGTATGATGTCATTAAAGCAGCGATATATTTACATACTTTTAAAAATTGTGTAACATGCACACGCTCATTGGCATAATGGCATTCCTTAAATTAGAATGAGCCATTTTTCATTTATGTTACCCTTTTTTAGATTATCTCTCGGCGAGAAACATTTCCAAATTATTAAGATCAGTCAAATGGTCTAAGAAAAGTTAGATACAAAGAAAAAAAACTTGAGTAAACTAAATCCAAGTGCCATTGACACTTGCATGCTACTTAGATAGATAGGTTTTAATAAATTTTGACTATTATCCTATTTTGTTATTAAGACAAAAAAAGGATTACAGGGGCCGAGTTTTTAGTCGGCTAAATTAATATTCTGATTCTGAGAGAAACATAAAATAATTTTATTCAAAATAATCTACCTCTATTTATGTTGACTGCTCGTGTTGTACTTCTCGACGAAAGCGTGAACCGTACAAAGTCTAGAAACTTAAAGACGATAAAATATTTTTTCTCTTTGCTTTTTCTTCTGAAAGCGCAGAACTTACGCTACATTCGTTAATTTTTAATCCTCTTAAAGTTAAACAAGCGAACGGCTTTCTGAAATCGAAAGAACAACATTTAGCACACTAGAATTGTTTAATAAAATCTGTTACTATCTTCGCCTGGTTTTGAATTGATTTTATTCTCTGTTTGAGGTTAAAAATTAGTGTGTTTTTTAAATTGTGCAAGTCTCAGGAAGTTTATTGGTATTTATTTTAATGAAAAAAAGATCTACATAGAATCTACATAACAAAAACGTGTCTTCTTTTTAAGTCAAATTATATGATCCTATGACCATAGTCTCCCACTAGCCTCTCAACTCTCAAAAGTGGCCGAAAAATTATAAACCCTGAACCACTGGCTACCCGTTGTAGGATTTATAGCTATGAGCATAAATTCGTTATTAGTATTTGTGGAATGTCGGTTGCTAAAGCATCACCCCATTTCTTTCCGCGATAGCCGTAAAAGCTGAGGTGCATGTTAAGTAGTAATTGGGCGATGCCATTAGCAATCCATCTCCAGGTCTTAAGCGGAAAATAAATTACTCCATCACCTGTTTCCGCTTAGAAACGTTAGGCATTAAGTTGAAAAGTGTAATCAGTTTTTTTATTAAAACACTTTTATAGAAGTTGAAATAATTTAGCAGCTTTCCATTGTTGCTTATAACTTTATATTATTATCGAAGGAATATATTATGGATCAAAAATGACTTTTAAAATGCAGAGTCTGTAAGGCGAGCGTGTTAGCTCATTCATTACATTTAATATACCATATATTTTTTTAAAACAAAGCGTAATATTGATAACAGGTTTTAAAAAAGTATTGTTAAGTTTTATTCTCCCAAACGTTGGAGTATAGAGAAAAAAATATAATTTTTACGATACAATTTCTTCAATGGTTAAAACAATTTACCTTTATCATTGAGCACATACGAAATTCACAATGTTAGTGACCTTTCTTGTGCTAAACTATACAATTTTTAAAAATACAAATCGTTATTATAAGATTTCTATTTTAGCATATTCCAACAATAGAATCACCTAAATTAAGAGCTCTTGAAAGCGTTCACTCGAGGTGTAGGCTTTTGGTGATTAGAAATACTAAAATAACACAAAACTGAAATTTTGATGAAAATCTATTGTCAAAATCATAGATATATTATGCTAAACTTTCGTGTCAAAATATACTTGTTTGTTGTGCTGCTTTCACACCGTAACTACCTAACCGATTATAGACGTATAGTTAGAAGCCTTGATAAAATAATTAGGTACTTTTTATCCCGATTTAAATGATGTTCCCGAGGGAATATAAAAATGTTGTTTGCTTGCTGGATGGTTTAGAGATGGCGCTGTGTGTCGTTTAATACAAAGTAATATAATTGCAAACTAATATAATCATGTCAATTTAGAAGCTGAATGATAAATATGATAAATCTCCGAACATGAGAAATTCCCGAGGGATGATGTACTATTCGTTTTATCGTCTAAAATGTTTTTTTATATCAACTTATATATTGCAAACGAATAAAAGCATGTAAATTTAGAATCTAAATGATACGATGATGAATCTTCGAAAATAAGGAATCCGCAAGGTTTCCCACAGTTGCATCAAAATACCTATACTCATATATGGGTCAACATATTGCAGCGATTATTTTTTTCATCGATGGACTTCACATCAGACTCTTCATTAATGTTTATTTTGGAAAGTCTAAGGGTTTCATCCATTTTCATCAAAATAAATGTACATTTAAATGTCAAATTTGTTTGTCAATAGTAAGACTAATATAACTCTTGTCGAGTGATGCACCAAGGCCGACTAACTGAACCGATCACAGTCACCGCCGGAGTGAAACAGGGCTGCTTGTTATCACCGCTGCTGTTTTTACTTGTCTTGGATGATGTGATGCAAAGAGTAACCAACAAGGAAGGGAGAGGGCTGCCGTGGTTACATGGTAAGACCCTCGAGGACATAGACTTCGCAGACGACCTCTGTCTACTCGCCACATCCCGCAACCACCTACAATCCAAGATAAACGACCTCGCAGACGAAGCTGCAAAAGAAGGGCTGCGCATCAACTGCAGCAAAACCAAGGACATGCGCCTTAACACCCGAGATGAAGCGCCAATTTATGTCAATGGTGAGGTTGCTGAACAAGTGCAGCGATTTACCTACCTCGGGAGCGTCGTGGACCCCAGAGGGGGAGCGGAAGCGGATATAGAGGCGCGCATCAATAAAGCAAGAGCCGCGTACGCCCAACTAAAACCGGTGTGGACATCTTCCATTATAACACAGCGTACGAAGATCAGAGTGTTCAATTCCAATATAAAATCGGTCCTCCTGTACAGATGCGAGACATGGCTCGTCAAAAATGAAGTAACCAGCAAGCTACAGGTCTTCGTGAACAAATGTTTACGACGCATTCTGGGAATCTTCTGGCCGCGAACCATAACAAACGTAAGGCTGTGGGAGTTGACTGACCAAAAGCCCATCGACAAGGAGATCCTTATGAGGAAATGGCGCTGGATTGGACATGTACTGAGAAGACCAGACAATCATCTAACCAAACAAGGGTTAAAGTGGCAAGCGTATGGCAAAAGAAGGCCGGGTCGCCCCCGTACCACTTGGAGGCGCTCAGTTGAAAAACAGGCTGCATCAACTGAACTCAGCTGGAAGGACCTGGAAGCTGCCGCACAAGATCGAGAAAAATGGAGATCTCTTCTTAGGGCCCTATGTCCCTGATGAGGGATAACAGGACTGCATGATGATGATGAAGACTAATATAAATTAAAGCGTAATAAAAATTTTGACACTGCCGGTAACGTCCCCGTGGCGTAGCGGTATAACTAACTACTATGAATACTTAATTAGAACTATAATGAATCAATCGTTCCGGGTTCGTATCTCAGGTGATTCAAGCTTTTTGTACTTGGTACAAAATGGTTTGTATCATGATTCTTATGAACAATTAAAAAGGATTTTTTTGTAACTTAACCCCTCAGAGGTTGATATAACAAATGAAAGTTAATATAATGTTTTTTGTCATTTTTGTATCTAGAAACATAAAACTTGGTGCAAATATTTTTTTATGAAATTCATCTATCAATCATTCATGAGTATATACTAACGGCCATAAATTCCATAAAAGTGTAGCTATAGCTTCAGAGATAGTAATTCTTCATCCACTTTTGGAAATAGATTGGAGGAAAGGTAGTTGGTGATGGGTCACCAACTGCATCGCTCAACAATCACTTCAAAAGCCTCGATGTCCTTTATATACTTTACAAAAATAAGTTGAGATTTTGTTTCGGTATTTATGATGTAAACCGGGTGCAAAAAATGAAGTCCACGCGGTCAAAGTCGCGGGCATAAAGCTAGTTTACAATAATTTTGCCACTCAACTTCTAAAGTGGCTGACGATTTGGTAAAACTGTAACTCTAGTAACAATTTTTTTGGAATACATACCCGTATGTATATGTATGTATGTTCAAAAAACCTAAGAAAAAGAAATTTATGACCTGTTTCTCTGTACCATCGGAGAATGTGCTCTTCCTACTGAGCTACGGAGGTCACTAGCCTCGAAGCAATCACTAGCCATATAAAAATAGCAATTTAATAATATAGAAAATAACAGTGCCTTTGTTTCATTTGCTCGAAACAAATTGATACGATCTCTTGGAATTATTGGAAATAAAATATTTGCATTTTCGCAATGTTGTGGTAACCACTGAGCCGACGCAAAATGAAAAATGAATAAATTGAAGTGTCTGTAGTTTTAATTGCTTTTTTGCGGCTGCAAAATTACCAATAAAATTACATTCCAAAAAGACAACCAAAATTGAAACGTGGAGTGGAATATACCGATTCCGACCATCGTTATTTTGTCTCAAATTATTACTAACTATATTGACTTATCGAATATTTTATAAACTAATGCTAACGGAAAAAAGTAATGAACAGATTGTTAACTTTTTACATATAAAACAACAAGAGATTTTTTTTATATATAAATATAGTATGTATAGTGAGGTCGGACAAAAGTTGGATAAAAGCCACGTTATATCCAAAATCATGATACCTCGGTGTGCCGTTCCTTGGTCTTGGGTTTTGATGAAGTGAATAAAGCGCAACTTCTTAATGAACGACTTTAATGAAAAAAATTACAAGATATATGATTTTACAAAAAGATGTTGTTTGCTAAGCGCGTAATCGTCGAATGCAAAAAGGTGTCGCCGTCTATGCTTCTCGCGCTCTCCTCTGATTGGTCGCTCGGCACATCTTCTCATTTGTCTCGTCTGTGATTCGCGATTATTAACTTTTGTGTCGCAACATACCCCCGGCCTTGGAAGGAGTGGCTTCCAATGGGAATAGTGGACAAATTTTGGAAAACGCTCGTCGTATTACTCCTTTCTGCGTGCGGATGTCCGCTACTCTGGCTATCCCGTCTTTTCCCGGATGCACAGTGACTATTCTGCCGAGATGCCAATTCAACGGGGGAGAATTGTCTTCTTTGATGATAACAAGCATGTCGGGTTGCAGATGATAGTTGCTTTGTTTCCATTTAGGTCGACCTTGCATCTCCGAGATGTACTCCTTGCTCCATCTTGACCAAAAATTGTAGCGTATGTGTTCTATGCGCTTGTAACGTGAAAGCAAATTGATGTTGGCTGAGGCGATATTCTGCTCTGTGTATATAGGTGCAGTCAGTGGCCGACCTACCAGGAAATGGCCAGGACTCAAGGGAAGAAGGTCATTAGGATCTTGTGATAATGGTGAAAGGGGACGGGAATTAAGGATAGCTTCGATCTGTGCTAAAACGGTACTTAATTCCTCGAAGGTAAGGTGAGCATTGCCCGTCATACGAAGCAAGTGATGTTTGCACGATTTCACGCCAGCCTCCCATTCGCCTCCGAAGTGTGCTGCATATACAGGGATGAAGCTAAATTCAATTTTATTGCTATGTGCGTATTCTAAAATATCTGACGAACAATTTTTCAAAAAAGACTCGAATTCATTTCTAGCACCTACAAAATTTCTGCCATTGTCCGAATATATTTTATTAGGCTTGCCACGCCTCGAAATAAACCTTTTTAGTGAAAGAATGTAAGCTTCGGAGGACAGATCGGTAACTAATTCCAAGTGAATAGCGCGCGTTGTAAAACATATAAAGAGGCAAATATATGCCTTACTAGTTTTGGCTCCTCTTCCTTTACGATTGAGTATGAGCACCGGACCCGCATAGTCTACACCGCAATTGTAAAATGGAAACGCAGCAGTAATCCTTTCTTCAGGCAGATTACCCATGATGATGGGCGATGCCACCTTCCCACGGTTCCTTGTACATTTAACGCATTCGCCTACGATCCTACGCGATAGCTCCCTGCCTCTTATTGGCCACCAGCGTTCGCGTAAACTATATAACATAGCTTGTGGTCCCGCATGCTCTAACAGTCTATGCTCATATCGAACAAGAAGCACGGTGAAATGATCCTTATGAGATAATAAAATCGGATGCTTCTTATCATAAAGAAACCTACTGCTATTACCTAATCGCCCACCTACACGTATGACGTCATTTTCATCTATAAATAAATTATATCTAGATAAAGGGTGCTTTTTTCCTAAAACACCATTGGCGCTTAATATTTTATACTGTTCAGAAAACGTATTTAATTGACTAAACCTAGCTAAAACTAATTCTGACCTTAATAGTTCACTAACAGATAGATCCCCAGTACATCGATTATTTTTATTGCGTACATTATGAATAAAGCGAAGTAAGTACGCGCACGCGCGTATTAAACGATTAAATTGCGAATATCGGTAAAATGGATAAAAGGATACTGTATCTAGAGAACTAATATTACATGTTTGCTTATTATAAAACGTATATGACTTCAAAGGTTTTAACTCTGGTAGTTCATCTCGTGTTGTCTCCGGCGGCGGTGCCGGGCGAGCAAATGTCGCGTCATGAAGAAACGTCGGCCCGTGCCACCATAAATCGCACGAAACCAATGAATTAAGAGCCATACCACGCGAAACTAGGTCAGCTGGATTATTATGTCCCGAGACGTGATACCATGGTATATCGGTAGTGAGATCATGAATATTGACCACTCGATTTTGGACAAAAGTTTGTAACAGTTTAGGTTCATTGTGTAACCATCCTAATACAATCGTGGAATCACACCAAAAATATACGGACTGAAAATTAAAATTAATTGAATCTTTTATCTTGCGATACAACTTTGCACCTAGCTCAGCCGCGCACAATTCCAAACGAGGGATGCTAACAGGTTTTAAGGGTGCAACCTTGCCCTTCGCGTACAGTAGCCTTACGGATATTACTGACTCATTGTCTACGGCACGAATATATGCGCACGCGCCGTAAGCAGTCTGTGAGGCGTCAGTAAAAATATGAAGTTCCATATTAGCCGCCGCCATCGCGCAATCGATCACGTGACGCGGCACGCGTAGCTCGCTGAGAAATTTCAAATTATTTACAAAATTAGTCCAAGTCTTAGATACATCTCGTGGCACCGGATCGTCCCAACCTAAATGAGCCAACCATAATTGTTGAAGCATAATTTTTGCAATCATAATAGTGGGACTTAGTAATCCTAGAGGGTCAAATATTTGAGACACGGACGATAATATAAAGCGCTTAGTTAACTTACTATTATTACCACTTTCACTTACTATTTGTGTGTTGAAATATAGCTCATCGCTGGAATTGTACCAATTTAATCCTAAAGTTTTGTTTTGACTATTTTCTGATAGTGACAGTGACTTAGAAAAGTCTAATGGTACCTGCGCCATATCGCATTGAAAATTAAATGACCACTTGGTAAGTGGAAAACACCCGCTAAGTAAAACAGAAGACACGTTTTGACATAATTGTAACAGCTGATCCTTATCATCACTACCGCTTATGTAATCGTCGACATACATATCCTCCATGATTGACCTACTAACGTCTTTGTCGTCACACTCGGAGGCGAGTTGTTTAAGGCACCGCACACTAAGAAACGGCGCTGATGCGGTCCCGTATGTTACGGTGTTAAGCTGATATACCTCAAGGGGTTGTGACTGTTCCTCGCGCCAAACAATAAGCTGGAGCTGGCGCTGATTAGGGTTCACAAGCACCTGTCTATACATTTTGGATATATCACCACATGCTATGTACTTGTACATTCTAAAGCGTAAAAGAATTGAAATTAGGTCACCTTGTATCGGTGGCCCTACAATTTGAAGGTCGTTGAATGACCTACCGGACGTGGAAGCTGCGCTAGCATCAAAAACTACTCGCAACTTAGTAGTTGTGCTATGTTCTCGAAGAACGCCATGATGTGGCATGAAATAATGTGGCGACGGATAATTATCTACTCGAGACATATGTCCTAAATCTATATATTCGCGCATGAAATCCGAATATAATTTTCTAAACGTTTTATCGCTATATAAACGTTTTTCTAATGCGTAAAATCGACGTTCGGCCTGGTCTCGCGTGTCTCCTAAAGCTCCTGCTGGCAATTTCAAGGGAATCGTAACAACAAAACGTCCATCGCTATTGCGTTTCGTTTGTTCTAAGAAAAGTTTTTCGCATTCCCTCTCAGCCTCTGTGCGAATATCAGGAAGCTTAATAGGCTCCTCCAGTTCCCAAAATCGTCGTAATTGTGAATCAACGGACTGGGCAAAATTACATTGGATAACGCTATCCCTATGCGCTTTCTTATAGATAGAACCTGAAATTATCCAACCTAACCTTGTGTCCTGTAAGAAAGGTCCGGCTTGCGTGCGTATCCTACCTTCCTTCAGTAGATCCCAAAATACATCGGCACCTAATAAAATGTCAACGCGATTGGGTTCGAAGAACGAAGGATCTGCTAATAAACATTCACTTGGAATGTCAAACTGATGGCGAGTTAAGGGTACAGTTGGCAGCGATGAGGTTATGTTCGGCAATACTATACAATTTAATGTTTTACTGTAAGTATCGTGACGCGACCGAATTACGACATCACAATTAAGCGTTGTTTGAGTGACAATACCCCCTACTCCCTGAATTGTATGAGTGGACTGTATATATGGTAGATGTAATAATTCGCATAATTGTTTGCTAATCAAGCATCGTTGACTTCCACTGTCAAGCAGTGCGCGAGCTACGTGGTATGTGTTGTCTCGATCAGCTATTTCAACGAGCGCTGTTGATAATAAAATAGTATGAGGTTTTGCATAGTTATGTGTATGGTCATTTACATTGTTAACTACGAGCGCTTCAGAATCAGAGTGCGTAGTGTCCGCGCATGACTCATGCACACCTGCGTTTTGTTGATCTACTAATGAGAGAGATAACGTCGGACCGGTTGCGGCAGTGGCATTGTCTTTTTTATGCAACAAGGAATTATGTTTACTATTACAATATCTGCAAGGGCCAAATCGACAGTCTTCTATTGAATGACCTGTTCGTAAACAATTGTCACAGAGTTTGTTATCGCGCACTATTTTATATTTCTCATCTAAAGGCAAATCAAGAAACTTTTGGCACGAATAAAGTGGATGATTAATTTTACAAACATAACACTGCTTAAATGAGGCTATACGGCGCGTCTTACTGCTCACCGATACATTGCAATGTACCTTGCTGTTAATAGGCGAAAAGCTAGGTTTAGTGGTCGTACTAGCCGCTTTACTATGGGAAAGTGATAACGTATCCAACATATCAGCGCGCGATTTCAAAAAGGATAATAAATCATCTACTTTTACTTTATATTGGGGATCTTTCTGTTTATATATTATAGTTTTGTATTGTTCCCACTCTCGCTCCGTAGTATCGTCGAGTTTAGAAACAATTAAATAAATAATTAAAGTATCCCAGTGTTCTGTAGGATCACCCAATGACTTTAGCGCTCGGATGTTTTTTAATATTGTGTCAATTAACCTATTCAGTAAAGCGGACGACTCTTTTGTTAATTTAGGTACTGTAAATAATGCTTTAATGTGATTATGTATTAACAAATTATTGTTGTTGTAGCGATTCTGAAGCAGTTCTACCGCAATTATGTAATTATTAGAAGAAAATTCCAACTGATCTATTACTAATGCTGCACTGCCTTTTAAGGATGATTTTAAATAGTGGTATTTTTGAATATTGGACAGTTGACTATTATTATGAATTAATGAAAGGAAGGTGTCTCTAAATTCGAGCCAGTGTTCACACGAACCATCAAAGGAAGGAAGCGTTATGGCAGGGAGTTTTATGAATTCTAACTTTGAATTGTTACCGGTACAGACTTCCGCGCTACTACTAAGGCTACCTAAAATACATTCGGCGTTAGCAATGGCACTATAAAAAACATTTTCGAACTGTTCGCGTTGTTCCAACTGTTCTTCAATGTCTTTGTCCGACACTAACATATCAATTTGTTTTTGAATAATATCGAATTCCTCATATAAACTACGAGCTGTTTGAATACGTAGTTTTAAGTCGGAATGTTCTATTTGCGATAACTGCTTACTTCTCTCAAACGTATTTAAAATGGAAGAAAATCTGCTTAATCTACCTTTGACTATTCCCCGCTTTCTAACTAAATCTCGATACAAATTTGTACTATCGTTGCCCTCAAATTTAGACGGAGACTTAGACCTATCCCTTTTACCTTCATCACTGTCGGCCATTAAAGGCATTTTGATATAATGGGTAAAAAACGTCTACTTACAGTTTTGAAGCCAAAGGATAATGACAGGAAAAATAAGCACAGGAATGGTAGGCCGATATGAAAGCACAACACAGATCAATCCAGCAATGAATCAGGTGTAATGATGCGACGAATCCCGAAAGTTCTGGAATGTTCTGATGGCGTCTTAGTCTTTCAGTAGGCCAAACTATTTCCTCTTCTTTAGCCAGTCTTGAAAGTGATAGTCTTTTGAAGTCGATCCTTGTGCGTTTACCCAAGATTATTGGCGTGTTGAACAGCATAAGCGCCTATGGTTGCGTGTTATCCCATGTAGGCGCCACGTGTATAGGATGGCTGGTTAGTGTCCGGCGAAGAAGGACCATATGTGCCGTTCCTTGGTCTTGGGTTTTGATGAAGTGAATAAAGCGCAACTTCTTAATGAACGACTTTAATGAAAAAAATTACAAGATATATGATTTTACAAAAAGATGTTGTTTGCTAAGCGCGTAATCGTCGAATGCAAAAAGGTGTCGCCGTCTATGCTTCTCGCGCTCTCCTCTGATTGGTCGCTCGGCACATCTTCTCATTTGTCTCGTCTGTGATTCGCGATTATTAACTTTTGTGTCGCAACACTCGGTCATAACAATAAGTCTTAGTCGACAATTTTTGTCATTCCCAAAGCGATGTTACAATATCAATTGATTTTTTCCAATGGTATTTTATTAGAATACCTTTTTTTCTTAAACTTTTGAAAAGTACAGTAAAATATAAATCTTATTTTTAACTTGATCCATAAATTTGTTAAATATTAGTCCGATTTTTAGTAATCAATAAAACTAGAATTCCAGTTCAATGATAAACATTCGACTTACAAAGATTCCTAAATTGTTTTTACTCTACATACATACATACATACATATACTCACGGCTATAAATCCCTAAAAGGGGTAGCCAGAGCTGAGAAATTAGAAATTCCTCAGCCACTTTTGGAAGTTGAGTGGGGAAAACATGGTAGAATAAAGGTTGTTGGTGATGCCCGAAAATCCCTTAAAAAGCCCCAATACCGTTAGTCGCCTCTTACGTACACCCACCGAAAGAAATGGGTCTAATGCTATTCTAATCCGACACTACACAGCTACTCTACGTATAAATAACCAATCAATAAACAAGTCCCTTCAATCACCTGATTATCCGAAAATAAAGATGATCCCGTGCTTCGGAGGGCACTTTAAGCCGTCGTCGTCCCGGCTACTATTAAGGTAATAGTCGTTAGTCTGCCAACCCGTAATTAGCCAGCGTGGTGGACTAACCTAACCTAATCACATAGGCTAAAATAATATAGGCTGGGAGGAACCAAATGGCATACTTTTGTACATTTCATGCAATAAAAAATGATTCACAGTATTGAAAATATAATATTATATCTGATATGATGAAAGAAAAGAAGATATGAAACAATAATATGATTGAGGTTTCGGTATATTTATTCACAACGCCACTGCCGGACCGGATATTAAATACCGCAAACTGAAATGTATTCGATATAATTCGAGAATTTATTTTTGTTTATAAGAATATTTTGACAAAGCAGGGCTTGTTACAGTCATATATTTTTTAAAGTTTTTTTATAAGTATCAAAGTATTTCTGGGCCAATCAATTTAACTTCCATAAAAAGCATTTCAAAGTTAGTACCTAATGAAAATCGAAACGAAAACCCTCAGCCAGTTCAGTAATAATAAAATAATAAAAAGATGTCTCATTTAAGAAGTGTCAAACTAAAGAAATATTTTGTTGAGAGGCAAGAACGACGTTTTATAAAAAAAAGTGATCACGGAAATTAAAACGTTTTCCACAAAGATACAAATATTTTTTTACTGGTCGCGGGGGCGTATAGAACAAATAAAGGAGAATTATGTTATGCTAAATACCCGAAATCTTGTTAGTAAGAATTTGATAGTTGAAATAGCAAGCCACTTTTTACGATTATACTGTCACACGACAGTCACACGACTTAATAAAGGTCAGCTACGTGAGATTTTCACGAAGTATTTCCTCAATGTTAAAAAACACTATAGAAAAAATAAGCTTGTGTAGACCCTACTAAGGAACAGAAACCAAGCTTCACATTACCATAGGAGGTGTTCTTCATACTGACCCATCAAGGTGATATCCATGTATTCAGTTCAGTGTTAGGTGAGAATTGTAACACCCATATTAAGGGTTTGGATTTTTTTCGGGGCCACTTGTTATGGCCAATATTTCGTATAGAAGATCTTTAAAGTAAATATTATAATGAAAATTGTCTTTTTTTATTATAAAAATAAATGAATATTTAGGAAAGTGTTTCTAGTCATATATTTTTCTTTACAAAACTAAAAAAGAAGGCGACGTAAATTCAATTTAGTTTTAGTTTAATTATCCCTGAGCTAATAACATTTTTGTTTTAACACTAATAATAATAATGCAGAGTTTAAGAATGAAACCAAAAACAGATGAAGTTTGAGTTTCCGAAAGCCCACACCAAAACATATAAAAAATTGACCACTAGAGGTTTATACCTAAACCCATTTTCAATGTGAAATGACGAAGCCAAATTTTGACAAGGGTTGTCCTATCTGAAACCTCTACCTCACCACTTCATATCATATTGCCACTTCATCACGAATAACTAATTTTAGGTTTGCCCTAAAAGTGCCGGATGATAAATAGGCTCCATGTCTCTTTATTGAAAGCATGTGTACCGTAAGCAACAATATTATTGTTACTTACTGTAAGTTTTTTTTTCTAAAGGGTTGATAGGAAAACCAACTTTAAACTCAGTGTAGACATCAAATTATAATTACAGATACACATATTAGTAGAGTACAAAGTAAGAAAAATCTTATATGCAAAAAAAAAGTAAATTTACCAACTTGATATAATATTTCGCAAAGAACTGTTTATATGCTGTTAAACAACCAAACTTTATGCCATGCAATGTCCAAGCAAAACCTGAGTTAGGGATAACATTCTAGGGATTCTTATATCGACTGCGCGCGAAGCAATACGTGTTTAAATTTGTCTCGTTGTTTATTCATATTTACGTATCAAAACCTTAGTGGATTGCGCTGAAAGTTTCTACCAAGTGTAAATAATACTATAAGGAATATTAACCTACAAACAGAATATCTACAAAGTGCTTATTGTGAGAGAATTAAGTGAAAGTAATTCAGTGGTAGAATTGACAAAATTCTTTTGAAATACGTTAATTGTGATCAGCTGAGTCGTAGCGGACAGGAGATGCGGTGCTAGACACGAGCGACGCGAGACCAGAGAAGGACGCACTACATCGTCGTAGAAGCTTCGTGGCTTTCCGTACTCACTGCTACGATACTACGAGATATCAACCAACCGGTGCAAAGAAGGTTTTAAGTGTGTGAGTGCTGCGCATGCACACTAGGCCATAAAGATCTACCTACGCTGTCCCAACCGCCATCTGCCGCACGCCCGCCGCGCACTATTTGAATTTGAATTTATTTGTGGGCCTAATTTCATATTCACCTACACGTTTATTTTATTACTAAAAAGTGATAAAATGAATTGTACTGCTTGTTGCCTTGATGTTGGTTTAGCGGATTTATTAAAATGTACCAACTGCAAGGCCACTTTTCACTATCAATGCTTGAACATCACCTCTGCCGTTTACGAGTATATGGCTAACTACGCTAAATTTAAAAAAGCCTGGGTTTGTAGCTTATGTCAAAATACGACAATTCGTAAAGAAAGAAACGACAATACACCCATTCGTAGATCTCATTTGCCGGACGCTGAGAAAACAATGCACCAGGATGGTGGGTTCGGAGCGGCTGATATGTCTTGCGACGATTCTAGCGCTAGCCTGGTTCAAGCTAGCGCTGTGACGCTGAGTCAAAAGTCGGCGGCCGAGACGCTTACGGTGGATGTGTTGATAGCTGTATTAGACAACAAATTCACTGAATTTAGACATTCGATTACTAACGATCTCGGTAAAGAAATAAATGAATTAACATGTCAGTTGAATAACTTCCGGTCCGAGATCGGAACTTACAGCGGACGTCTTACGGCGCTAGAAAATGAAAACATATTGTTACGAAATGAACTGAAACAATTAAAAGAAACAACTAGTAACTCTAATAATTCCTCTGAAACTATAAAATTGTTAGAAACTGAGATAAATAACCGTGATCAGGAAACACTTAGAACCGATGTGCAGATTTCTGAGATCCCCGAGTTCCCGGGTGAGTCAGTAGGGCACATCGTGTTACAAATCGCCAAGAAAATACAAGTGCCAATAGGCGAACATGATTTGGTGGATGTGAGGCGAGTCGGGCCAAGGCGGATCACCGCCACCTCCGCCAGTGGACCGCAGCAGCGCCTGCGAACTATTGTGGTGCGGTTGGCGCGCCGAGTACAGCGTGACCTCCTAATTAAGAACTCCAGAGTGCGGAAAAATACTACCACCTCAGAGCTAGGCTTACCCCCTCATCAGCCCAATATATTTTATATAAATGAAAGGCTAACGAAACAAAACCGAGTTTTACATGGAAAAGTAAGAGAGTTGAAGAAGATTCATAATTGGAAGTACGTGTGGACTAGAGATGGGCGGACTTTCCTCAGAAAAGACGACGGATCTCCGGCGATAGCAATCAACTGTGATACAGACTTGTCTCAGGTTTTTTTATAAGTAAATTTATTGCATTGTGTTTCGCCGTTCATGACTGCATCCACCACTCCTCTTATGTTCATTTTAAGTTTTTGTTTTATTTTGGTAGAGTTTTTGTGGCTGCTCGTATTTTTCTTAACACTAAGCTGAGTTACACGCAAACATTTTCTGTCTCTGTTATTATTCTATCTACTAAATTTATTACTAAAGTTGCCTTTTCAAATTTGTATATGTATCGATGTTTGTCATATAACTGCACTATTTTTTTCACTGTTACGTATTCCAAACAGTGTAAATATGACATTAAATTATTTAATAGGCCCGTTGTTATTTTAGTCATTAATTTTGTCCCATTGAGAATTGTATACTATTTTGTTATTTATATGTTATCTACTTATGTATTATTTTTATTTGCTGTGTATTATATATTTATATTAAACATTATTATAATCTATTTATTAATATTTTTAGTCATACTCGTAGTAGCGAGTTGTCAGGGAGAATTAAAACTACACGTTGACACTGACTGTTATGTAGTACGCATTAGTTTAATTCATATTTTTTTTTCTCATCTTTTACACTGCTAAATATGTATTTTATCGGTTTTTATATCGCATTCTTTGAATTTTTATTTACTTTTAACAAATGACTGCATCGTGTGCGTCTAGTGGTAGTTATTGTAAAATGAAACAATTCGCAGTGGGTTTATTAAACATCCAATCCATTAATACTGGATGGGATGAGCTGCTAGAGACGATGAAAGACAATAAATTAGATTTACTGTGTCTTAACGAAACGTGGCTGCGACAGGACTCCGACATAAAGCGTTATGTGATCCCAGGGTATGATTTCATACACGTCCCTCGTGGGCACAGTCGCGGGGGCGGAGTTGGAGTTTACATTCGTAGTGACTTACGGAGGCGTCGCCTAGAACACATAGGCACTGAATTAGAACAGCTGTGGATAGAAGTTCGTATACAAAAATTAAAAATGATGATAGGAATATTTTATCGACCCCACTCCTTAAGCACTGCTTAAGCAGAGACTTTTGACTCTACCTACCTCACTTGACGCATTAACCGCCATCGTAAACAAAAGCTTACTCACCAACAAATTTCCTTCAATCTGGAAGACGGCAAAAGTTTCTCCGCTGCCAAAAAAACCCAACCCTGTCCTAGTGTCCGATTTGCGAGCCATTAGTATCCTTCCCAGCGCTTCTAAAATAATGGAACGGGTTGTATGCGAGCAGCTCACGGAGTACCTGGAGGAAAATAAAATTTTACCTGAACTTCAATCCGGCTTCCGAAAAGGTCGATCCACAGCAACAGCATTACTTGATGTTATCGACAACATACTCAGCGACAAAAGTGATGGTAAAAGTAGTTTGCTTCTTTTATTAGACTTCTCCAGGGCCTTCGAGTGCTTGTATATACCTCTTCTTTTGTCTAAGATGGCATATTACGGCTTTGATGTTGCGACGATTCGTTGGTTTGACAGTTACTTGTCTGACAGGATGCAATTCGTAGAGCTTCGTAAGAGAGATGGCAGTAATCATACTTCTGCTACAAGTCTTGTTCCCAGAGGGGTTCCCCAGGGCTCTATTTTGGGACCTCTTCTCTTCATTCTTTATACCGCTGATATAATTAATAGTATTCATAATAGTAAGTATCACATTTATGCCGATGATCTGCAATTATACGTATCTGGTCTGCCTAGTGACGCTATGAGGACTGTCGATATACTTAATGTGGAGCTCGAGCGTATTGTTACCTGGTCTGAAAAGAATTGTCTTGTCCTGAATCCTAGCAAGTCCAAGTACATGATACTTGGATCTAAACATCAAATACGTAATACAGTGGAAGCTCTTGCGACCAATGATGTAGCTATCAGAGGACAACCCATAGAACGGGTGGTGGAAGCAAAAAACCTTGGCGTGCTGATGGACGGGGAACTACGGTTCGAAAACCATGTTTTATCAGTAGTCAGTAACTGCTTTTATCGCCTTAAAGTGCTTTATAATGTTCGCGATTATCTCAGTGTGGATTTGCGTCTTCACCTGTGCGAATCGTTAATATTATCAAGGTTAAACTACTGTGATGTTGTCTATGGCAGTTGCATACTTGGTCGTTCACAGAGATTGATACAACGTGTGCAAAACGCATGCGCACGGTTTTGTCTTCGCATTCCTCCAAGATCCCACGTCACTCCTCATTTGAACGACGCTAAACTATTGAAAATGCAGGCACGTAGGCAACTACATCTTGCAACGCTGCTTTTCGGTGTTGTTCGGCACGAATCTCCTGAATATTTATTTAAAAAACTGCAATGGTCCAAAAGCGATTACCAGTTTAAAGTAAGAGCGATTTTGCCAATGCATCGTTCTGCAGCGTTTCGAGGCAGTTTCAGGTTCGCGGCGTCCAAGTGCTGGAATGATCTCCCACCACCTATCCGAGATTCCACAAATACGACATCTTTTAAGCGAAAGCTTAAAAGCTACTTGCTAGTTCAGCAAAATCAAAATTTTTCCAGCACCGAGTCCTAGTTCTAATCTGTCAATTTAGGTATTAATTTATTTATGTTTGTTTAGTGTTATCGTGTGTGTATACTTACTACTTTTTCGTATAATCGTGTTTACTTACTTTTGTTTATGTGTGAACTTCATATAATTATATTTCCGTGTATTTCAGATATTAATTTAGTATATTTTATTTAACATGTGTATATATGTATGTGTGTGTATGTATATATATATATATGTACATGTATGTAAATGAATGAATATACATATATATTGGTTTTATTTTATTGTATAGTTTGCATAGACTGATCAGTACAGTGTGAAGTGTCCGTGACATCACTTGTTACAAAGAGTACTGACTGAAAATCAGTGTTGTGGGTTATAATATAACTCACAACAAAATGCTGAGTCAGGTGCTCTTTTGTTGCTGACGTAAGCCATGACCAATTGTTGTTTTATTTGTTTGTTTTATTTTGTTTATTTTACTTTTAAAATCAATTTTGTACTGTTTTTGTAATTTCTGTATATGTTTTGTGTATTTTTTGTTAGTCAGCAACAAATAAAAATCTCTCTTTTCTTTTTTTTAGATAGCCTGCTTGACTCTTTATCGGTATTTGGTCCCCAATATGAGCACATCCTTTTACTAGGAGATTTTAATGTTAACTGTCTTTGTAGCAACTCTGTTGACATTTTTACTCCGGTGTGTTTTGAACCACTTATTTCAGCGTACGGCCTTACACAAATTGTAAATAAACCGACCCGAATTACCCCTACTAGCACTACGCTCCTTGACGTTATTTTCACTAGGACGCACTGTAAACCAACTTCTGTAAATGTGATTCACAACAAGGACCTTAGCGACCACGGTATGATAATCATTGGGTTCGCTATAAAACTTACCAAACCGCAGCCGCGAACTATTATGTACCGACCGATCGCCAATAATGTAGATTGTATTTTGCAAGCTGCTCAGTTTACGCCATGGGATTTTATTCAAGATTTTAAAAACATTAATGATATGGTATCCATGTTCAATTTTCTTATAACTGACCTATTTGATCATTTTGCGCCAATTCGACATAAAGTTTTCACAAATCCACCTGCACCCTGGATGACATATAATATAAGGGAAATGAGAAAACTGCGTGATAAAGCTAACGAGGCAGCTATACTAAGCAAGACCGAAAGTTCTCACAGACACTACCGTGAAATGCGAAATTTGGTTCATTCGGCTATTAAAACTGAAAAAAAAATGTACTTTAAATCTTATGTTAATAGCAATTCTTCCAACCCGACCAAATTATGGAAACATATTAATAGAGTAATTAAACCCAGCAGTTCGTCTTCAATACCGCAACATCTTTCGGACCCAAATGTACTGAACCGCTTCTTCATTGACTCTGTTCCCCCCATTGATGTCTCCATCCCTGAAACCACAAATCCATTGCACCCTGGTAATGACAGTAATATGCCCAAATTTTGTTTTAACGAGGTATCCGAAACCGAAGTACATCGTTTACTTGAAAGGTGTCAATCTGGCTCTGTAGGCTCGGATCAAATCAGTGCAAACATGTTAAGACTGACTCTACCTTACTCCCTTCATGCAATGACTACTGATGGATAGCAGGCTGTTGTGCGCCTGCTGCTCGTTCACGGAGTTGGTTCCGCCTCGTGGAACCGTTGTTGTTTGGATTGAAGAAGTAAATGATAAGATATTTACTTGATTTACTTGGGTTTATTGAGCCTTTACATCTGTATTAGAAATTAAACTATATAATGTGAAATGACTCTAAAACGTCTTCTCGTCTTCTCCGTGTCTTCTTGGGATTCTTCAATTGTGAAAAGAAAAAGGGAAAAAATAGTGCCTGAGGCGGCGTATTTATAGGCTAAGCTGTTTGTCTCCTTTCTGATGGCGCTTGACGTGACTGACGCGACTCTGGATTGTTTATGTTTTGAGCCCGTTAAAGCACTTGGATCCAAGTGCTTTAACATACTGGGGGGCCATTGAAGACGAGTCTTCAATCTTCTTCTACAAGTAGGCACAAGCGATTTATGGCTCGCCTTACTGTCGATTGCATGGTCTTGATATCGGCCACTCTCGGGACACCATCTGCTCCTGGATATAGTTTAGTGACTCGTCCTCTTCGCCATAACAGAGGTGGAGAGTTATCTTCGCTTATTAGGACAAGATCACCCATGCGCAAGTCTCTACATCTTACTCGCCATTGAGTTCGCTGTTGTAGCTCTGATAAATATTCCCTGTGCCATCTCCTCCAAAATGTTTGCCGTAGCTGCTCCAACAGTTGAAAGCGATCCAATCTCTTCGTCGGTAAGTCTGCCAGATCCGGTGATGGAAGAGCCGTGAGTGACCTGCCGAGGAGAAAGTGTCCCGGTGTGAGAACTGCCAAATCATTTGGGGAGGAGGAAAGGGGAGCGATGGGTCTACTGTTGAGGATAGCCTCAACCTGGGCAAAAGAGAAGATAATTCCTCGAATGTGAGGTGGGTGTTACCCATGATGCGTTTAATGTGAAACTTAGCAAGCTTAATGCCAGCTTCCGCGCTTCCGTTGAAATTAGGGGCGTAAACCGGGCAAAATCTAAAGTTAATATTTTGAACATTAGCAAACTGCACAAATGAGTCTTTATTGTCGTTAAAAAATGAATTTATTTCCTTAGCTGCGGCAACGAAATTTCGCCCATTGTCACAAAATATTTCCGTGGGTTTTCCCCTGGCGAAAATAAAAGCATAAAGAAATTATGATGATGACCACCGTTGATGATGATGATAATTATGGTGATTGATCATCGCACTGATTCAAATACATCTGATAAATGAATCCAAAAAAAAATAAATATATATATATGCTAAAGTTCAAAGTCGATGAACTTGTGAGGTCAACTACCTCGATGTCAATGACCTTTAGGTAGTCAGCTGTTTACTGTATCTAGAAGGAAAGACATAATAAAATAGCAAATAATGATTGATCCATGTGTAGGATGATGTAAAGTGTATAAGTATTGTATAAAGTAAAATATTTGTATATAAATGTAAATTAAAAGTAAACCATAAACAATTGTTGAATGTTTGTTGTGTATGAATTCATTCAACTTAGGTTATTAATAACCAATTGGTTTTGGTAAGGTGTAAGTATCACCAAGACGGTAATCTGCTGCCTTGAGTGGGCTGGGAGGACAGAAACGTCTAGTTTTTAGTCTATGAGTTCTAGTTAACTTGGTAAAAGAACTGCTACTAACAAAATTACAAGTTTGTGAATTTTGTGGTAATGAATGGGAAATCTTGCCAGCTATAATCCAGCCTAGCTGTGAATGATGCAGCATGGGTAGGCCTGGACCTAAGGTGAGCCTTTCGGAGCCAAGTAGATCCCAGAATAGATCGCCTCCAATCATAATGTCAACCTTTAGTGGTTGATTGAATTGAGGATCAGCTAATGTGATAGCTGAGGGAAGAGTGATATTTGAAACATCAATGGCTTCATTAGAATGCCTTTTTGCTATGGAAGGCAACACCAAAAAGGTGTGAAGATGTGAGTATGTGCCAGTGCGGGCACGAATTAACGCTGAGCACTGATGTGGTCTCAGGTTAAGAAAGGTGTTCCCAACGCCTGCAACACTGTTGTGTATTGAGGGTGTGGAAGCTAACTTAAGGCGATTCCTTAAGTCAGCGGAAAGAAAAGAGTAGTCAGAGCCGCTATCTAGCAAGCATCTGACTGTCTCCACCTTACCATTTTGGGGATTGATGATGTCAATCATGGCGGTGGAGCGAATGATCCCTGAAGGGGAAACTGGAGGACTGTGAGAAAGCGACTGAGGCATTGAAGGGACAGGATGTGATGATGGAGCAACATCATTTTGAAGAAGGGGAGAGCTGTGTAGCAGAGTGTGATGGCGTCCACCACACTTACGACAGTCTCCATAGGGACACTTGGCAACCATATGGTCAGACCGAAGGCAATTTGTGCAAACCTTAAGCCCAGTGACCCTACTCCGTCTGTCAGCCAATGTGAGCTTTCTGAAACGTAAGCATCGGAACAGTAAATGTTTACCCTTGCAAAGGGGGCACTTAAAATTAGTATTAGTTGTAACTGTTGATGCTAGAGTGGCATTGGGTAAACGTGAGGGCAATTGAGGATTGCTAGCCTCATCGCTTACCTTACCTGAAGTGGAAACAATAAAGGCTTGAGGTGGATTTATTGTTTGTTTAATATGATTGTTACTATGATAGTGTTTTAAATCATGACTATTATTATTATTATTATGACTGTTGTTTGAACCCTGTGATGTGTTAGCCCTTACCTTACTTTGAGGTAATGTCTCTAAAATGTCAGCTCTTATCTTTAAAAATTCTTTTAAGTCATTAAAGGTTGGCAACTCTGAATGAAGATTGCCTTTGTATTCTTCCCATTTGATATTAGTATTTAAATCAAACTTTGATGAAGCTAAATAAATTAAAATAGAATCCCAGTGTTGAACTGGTTGACCTAAAGTCTGTAAAGCCCTAACATTCTTGGTGATGTGATCACTTAAAAACCTAAGAGACTTGTCTGATTCACTCTGCATAACCTTGAGATTAAAAAGTGCACTAAGGTGATTATTAACTAATTGTTTTGTATTGTTATACCTTTCACATAATATGTTCCATGCTTCTACATAATTGAAATCAGATACCTCAAGATTTGCTATAACCCTGGCTGCTTCACCTTGTAGGTATGAGCAGAGGTAATGAAATTTATGAATAGGTTTAATGTGATTATTATTGTGAATTAATGATTCAAATGTATCTCTGAATTCAAGCCATTTGAAGTATGAACCATCAAACTTAGGTATAGTGATTTCAGGTAGCCTAAACCCCATTGTGCCTTGACCATTACAGTGGCATGGATGGGAGGCCTTTGACCCTTCAGTGGCATCTTGGAATTGGTCTGCAGGTTTGTTGACACCGAGCAGATTTCGAGCCTTCACAATACAAGAACAGAATTCATTTGATATGAGTTCTCTTTCATCTAATTCATAATCTAAGTTACTAAAATTAAGAGCTTCCATTTGTGATTGCAGGTGTTCAAATTGAGAGTTTAACTCCAAAAACTTATCTAGCTTTAATGATAACATTTGTTCATCCCTTGATGTCAATGAATGGGATTCACAATACTCTAATAAATTTAATAAATATTTTTTAAAGTGGGTTATTTGCCCTTTGATGGAACTGCGTTTATACTTAAGCACAGTATATTCATCGCTTGCCATTTTGGCAGGGCTTGAGCTTCGACTGGCATGAGCAGTGTTTGTTTTTACTGATAATTCACTGTCAGTCATATTAAAAAGGAAATTAATAATTAATAAGTAACTAGTTAAGTGAAAGGTTCTGTATATAGATAAATTTCTGGAGTTAATTGTTATAGTAAAGGGTGTGGCAAGAATGTAAAATTAAAGTAAATTGTAAACCGGTTTACGCTCCTTGTGAAGGTGACGCCGCTGGAGACAACAGGCAGCAGCTGAATGATGCAGGCCTGCGTTCCTCGGTGAAGTTCACGTTCACTGAAATTGTTTGAAACAGTAGTAAGTATATATCCCTGAATCGTTTGGTAGAGCGGAAACTGGCATGAAACTAACCAATATTAAGTTTGTATATTGAAATTAATTGAATTAAGTGAAGAGTTGATTGATATGCTGCTAGAGTTGCCGGCACATGTGAGGTATGAGTACCTTAACTGCTGCCTTTACTTAATTGAGTGAATGTATATAAGCAAAGTGAGTCAATGATTCACATGTGCACTTGATGGCTGTAGAAAATATATGGTTGATTAACCTAAGTGAAGAGCATGTGGTTTTGTAAAATTAGTTATGTTGCTCACTAGTTTTACAAAAACACTAAAATGCCAAAGTGAAGTTAAAATATTGAAAACTAAGTAATTAATGCAAGACAAGGCTGAAATTCTGATATTGATATGATTAAGAAACTATTTAAGTTGACATGTGGTATGAAACATAACCTGGATGTCCTTAATAGAGTGCGCTGATTCCACTTGGTGAGGCGTTGGAGCCTGTTAGATGAATTGCTGTAAGGTTAAGTTGCAATTATCTTGTAAATGTTATGCGCTAACTCTGTAGCACATGGGAGGCCTATGTCATACACTGGATCACAGAAACCAGCGGCTGTGGCTCAGAAATAGCTGAGTGGTGATTGCCTTGTGCAATCAGTTCAACTTTAATTTCATCATGTGGACCATGCCGTTGAGAATCTATTCTAACCTCAAAATTTTTAAGAAATAAATGGGAAGTAATGTGCTTTCTAGGTAATTAAATAGATTTATGATAAGATTGATGTAAAATACAAAGGGATTGCTGAGATATTAATGGATGTAAATTGATTATCTATTGATTATCTTGACTAATTTGCCCGTGGTGAGGGGTTTTAAGGTGAGGAAAAGAAAGGAATGATTGGCTCACGACACTCTCCTCGGTAAGATGCTGGCAGGTGGGATGGCTGCTGTGTCCAACCCTTGGACCTGGCTTCTTCACCGGCGGCTTGGCGTGGCGTGGCGTAGTCCTCCTTTTCTCTCGTGCTGCTGCGGTTGTGGTAGTTTTTGTTCGGGCGCCAAATGAAGGTTAGCAGGCTGTTGTGCGCCTGCTGCTCGTTCACGGAGTTGGTTCCGCCTCGTGGAACCGTTGTTGTTTGGATTGAAGAAGTAAATGATAAGATATTTACTTGATTTACTTGGGTTTATTGAGCCTTTACATCTGTATTAGAAATTAAACTATATAATGTGAAATGACTCTAAAACGTCTTCTCGTCTTCTCCGTGTCTTCTTGGGATTCTTCAATTGTGAAAAGAAAAAGGGAAAAAATAGTGCCTGAGGCGGCGTATTTATAGGCTAAGCTGTTTGTCTCCTTTCTGATGGCGCTTGACGTGACTGACGCGACTCTGGATTGTTTATGTTTTGAGCCCGTTAAAGCACTTGGATCCAAGTGCTTTAACAACTACCATTATAAACAAATCCCTGTTAGAAGGTGTGTTTCCAGAGACCTGGACTTGTTCTGTCGTCACTCCAATACCGAAGAAGAGCACAGTGGAACATCTCAACGATATTCGACCCATAGGAATACTACCTACGTTATCGAAAGTATTGGAAAAGATAGTTTTGAAGCAAATTTTGGCATACTTAGAAAAATCTAATATCATTCCTTTACAGCAATCGGGTTTCCGTTCTGGACATAGTACTTCCACCGCTCTTCTTCACATTGTGGATGATCTGCTTACGGTTTCCGACAAAGGTAGCGCTTCTATCCTCGTCTTACTCGACAACAGCCGCGCCTTTGATTCTATTTTTCCCCCACTCTTAATTTCTGAATTGCGCGCCGCTGGTTTTTCACAAACAGTTTGCAAGTGGTTTACATCTTATTTTAGTGATAGAACACAAATAGTGAAAACATATGATCCGAGTGGCCACCTGAAATTTTTAGACCCGCTCCCCGTCTCGCGTGGCGTGGTCCAGGGCTCAGTTCTTGGGCCTACACTTTTCTCTATTTACACCGCCAGTATATCGAAAATTATTACGCACTCCAAGTACCACCTCTATGCTGATGATACTCAGGTCTATACAGGGTGGCTCATTCAAATCGGTCAGTATGGGAAAGTCTGAAACTATAAGACATACGAAGATTTGTTCGTAGGAACCATGTCACCGATTTTGATAAAAAGAAAAACTGCATTCATACATTTGAAAAAATAACTGTACCCAGCTCGGGAATCGAACCCGGTTGTTTTGAAAAAATAACTTCTTCTTAAATTCACTTTTTCTATTTTGATATCGATTTTGTAGGTCTTAAGCTGTAAATGTCTCCATAAAACATGATGTCTAAAATGAATAAAATGCATTGTTTTGACATACTTTAATTTCTCACAGTAGGTGTTCGAAGTGAACACCGTTACAATATTCTACAAGTTCAGGCATGTAAAATTGTCTCTATGACTGTTTGTACCTCTCAACTTATTAGTAATAAGTTATTACATACATGCACCGTATCATGTGGTTTGCTTTCCATTAAACATTTAAGGAAGTTTTATTATCTACAGTAACTAAACACTAACCATCAATTGAAAAGCCCACTTAAAGTAAGTATGTAGATACACAGACGTGTTAAACCTCATTTGAAAATGGAACGTCTCGGTGTGACTGGCCGAATAGCAATAAAAAGAAAGAAAAAAAGAAAACTCGAGTGTCAAATGTTTTGGCGGGAACTGAAAATCAGTACTTCGGTATTTTTGTGTTGGGAAAATGCGTTTTACAATCTCTGAGCAATTAGATTTATTGGAAGCTTACTTTAAAAACGACAGAAATTGCTCCCGTGCACTACATTGGTACCATATCAAATATCCGACACGTATTTTACCTACTCGTAAAATATTCATCAAAATTGTTCACAATTTGAAGACCCATGGAAGTTTTAAGAAGCCAAAAAAAGTAAAACCAAGACAATGTGATGAAAATATGGAAATTAACATTTTAACCTATTTGGAAGCAACACCAGATGCCTCCACCCGTAATGCAAGTCGTGATATTCCGGAATGTTCACGTCGGAGTATTCAAAGAACCCTAAAGAAACCCAAATATAAGTGCTACAAGAATGGACATTGGGTGCAGGCCTTACATGCAGGAGATGATATTAGAAGACTTGAATTATAGATTAAGAGAATTATAGAAGACTAGACAGACATTTTTTAAAGTTTGTAATATTTTCTGATGAAACTCAATTTTCCAACAACGGAATGTACAATCGTAAAAATCATCACTATTGGAGTCGAGAAAATCCCCTAGGAATGCACGAAGGACGCCGACAAGTTAGATTCTCATTTAACTGCTGGGTCGGCCTACTTCACAATAAGGTGCTCTTGTTTAAAATTTATGATGGACATTGGACAGATTCAAGTACCTTGCAATCTTAGAAGATCTTTTAGAGGCCGTACGAGAAATGTCAGCAGAAGTAAGAGAACAACTTTATTTTCAACAGGACGGAGCACTGGCTAACAATAGTCGCATAGCAAGAGACTTTTTAAATGAAAACTTTCCGCGAAAATGGATTGGTACGAACGGCCCTATCAAATGGCCGGCGAGGTCGCCCAATTTAACGCCTCTAGACTATTTTTATGGGGTTACGTTAAGGATGAAGTTTACAAAACAAGCTATGACACCATTGAAGACCTAAAAGCAGCCATAGAGTCAATTTTTACGCAAATTCACCACATGAATATACAAAATGCAATAGTTAGATCGTTACCTAAACGTGTTGAAAATTGTATTGAAAAAAATGGTGGTCACTTCGAACACCTACTTTGAGAAATTAAAGTATGTCAAAACAATACATTTTATTCATTTTAGTCATCATGTTTTATCGAGACATTTACAGCTTAAGACCTACACAATCGATATCAAAATAGAAAAAGTGTAAGTTTATTTTTTCAAAACAACCGGGTTCGATTCCCGAGCTGGGTACAGTTTTTTTTCAAATGTATGAATGCAGTTTTTCTTTTTATCAAAATCGGTGACATGGTTCCTAAGAACAAATCTTCGTATGTCTTATAGTTTTAGACTTTCCCATACTGACCGATTTGAATGAGCCACCCTGTATAGACCTACCTACAAATATTACGGATTTCACTGACGGAGTAAATAAACTGAATAGAGATCTTAAATGTATTGTAGAATGGTCTAAAAAGTTTCACCTTACTGTAAACCCATTTAAAACTGTAGCCTTGATCTGCGGTACAGTGGATCAGGTGCGGAAGATCGAGGAGCTTCAGCCAGCTATTGTGGTTGATGGCACTGTAGTCCCACTTCAAAAGTGTGTCAGAAACCTTGGACTTTATATCGACCAACATCTTAATTTCGATGAGCATATAGACCTAAAAATCTCTAAAAGTTTTTCTGCGCTTAGTAGTTTATATAAGATAAGACCTTTTATTAGCCCAGGAATTCGCCTCAAGTTATGTGCGTGCTTGGTCTTGTCACAGTTGGGGTATTGCGATGTAGTATACGGACCTTGTCTTAAAAAAAATACTGAAAAAAGAATACAACGCGTTCAAAATGCCTGCATGCGTTTTTGTTATAACATACCTCGCCGACACCATATAACACCCCATTTAATCGAGAAAAAAATACTGAACATGAAGTACTCTAGATCTCTCAAGTATTCTTGTTTGGTTTACAAGATTTTAAAGAAAGGTGTCCCTAAATATTTATATAATAAACTTAACTTTTCTCTTCGTCAACGTAGAAATATTCTTCTTCTTCCGAAGCACAACCTCACTAAGACGAAAGGCTGCTTCAAAATAGTAGCTTCCAAATGTTGGAACGATATACCGCCTCCTATAAAGGAAGCACGCACTGTTCAAACATTTAGGAATAAACTGCGAGAATGGCTTACTGTTTCTCAGCAAAATGAATTTGGACCTCAGTATGGTTGTGCTTCACCCCCACCTTGACGTTATTCCGTCTAAGTTGTTTAAAATATAGATATACATGTGTATGTATATGTATGTGTGTGTATGTGTATGTATGAATATATATGTGTAAGTTTGTATATATATATATATATATACTATATATTATGTATACGTGTAATTTTTATCATCTATATTCATTTATGATAGTGTTTGTAATGTGTATGTATAAGTATATACATACAAAATTGTGTATTATATGTAAACATATGTTAATACTTAATCGCCTGCAAATTGTTAACACGTATATTATAATTATTTTTTAATTAGGTGATTGTTTATTAGTTTTTGTAAATATTATTATTTTTTGAGTGCTCAATTGTTTGTGTGTTTTTGTATGAATTAGTTATAAGCTAGACTTAAGTTTTGTATATAGTAATTTTTAGTTATAAGTTTTTGGCCAGAGCTGAAAATCGAAGCTATCTGCTTGCTGCGGATAGAACGAGCTCTGGACCATTTTGTCTTTTATAATTTTTCGTTTCGTAATTGTTTATTTCATGTCATGTGTTTGAAGAAAGACAAATAAATGCTTTTATTATTATTATTATTATTATTATTAACATACGTAAATCATTCATGTCCTTCCATACATACATACATATACTTACGGCTATAATTGCCTAGAAGGGGTAACCAGAGCCAAGGAATTATAAATTCCTCAGCCACTTTTGGAAGTTGAGTGGGGAAAAGACGGTAAAATAAAGGTTTTTGGTGATGGGTCTCCAACCGCATCGCCCAAAAATCCAATAAAAAGTCCCAATACCCTTAGTCGCCTCTTACGACACCCGTGGGTAGAAAGGGGTAGCGACATTCTAAGCCGGCACTACACGGCAACATTGCATGTCCTTGCAATATTTAAATATATTACTTCTCTAAAAAAATAAGCTGTTTATTTATTTTACTAAAAAAATATTCTTATAGCATGATTCAGTATACACGTGCGACGACAGGGTGCGATGGCTTATTTCATGTATAGTTTAGTGTTTCTAAACCGATTTCTACGATACTTTTTTTATTAAATAGGTAATAATTTAAACTTTTGTAAATAAGAGATGAATGAGAGAACTGTATACGTAAGAGTAAACAAATATAATCAGAATACTCCGAACTGCTAAGCTATCAGGAATTACACGTGTTATTATGATTCAACCATCCCCCCAAGGGCGGGGCGGCTCCCAGATCTTTTGAAAAATTTCTTTTTAAGACCTTTTGTCATCCAAGACTGGGAACCTCCCTAGCTTTGGTTAGTTAAAACTAGTTTTAAGTACCCAAAGTTGGCGAATGGTCCTGGAGGTATCGGTTTTAGAACCTCCAGGACAAGGCTATAGTCATCGTTTACGTCGTTGCCGCCCGTTACGCGTCTGCATTACTTCAATGCAGACGTTAACCAAAACTTATGCCGAAAACCCCCCAATCCCAACCAAATCAAATGGCGCAACCGAAAAGAGAAGTTTTACCCCAGGAGGGTACGTGTCCTAACCGGGACCGGGAATCCCTCCCTGAACCCTGCTTGCAGGTTTCAGGCTGCCCCTCGTATTCTGGGGGGGGGGGGGGGCAAAGTTTCGCCTGATGAGAAAGAAGAGAGGAAGACTGAAGAGATGCAGACGTCTTCCGAAGTGCCCCCGGCGCGCAAGCCGGAGCGCTTCTACGGCACGTGGGAAACCGTGCCCGTGAGGCAGGCTAGAAAGCCTCACACCAAAAAAACATTGCCCGAACCACGCAACCACCACGGGTGCGAAGGACATGGCAATGAAAACCCTAAAGGCGGCCCCGACCAGGGGAGGACCCGCCACAGAAAGCAAAAGAGCGGTGCCTATCACCGCGCCGCCAAAGCCCGAAGAGCTGCCGAGCGCCCAGTGGATGTCGCGCGGCCGTATCAGAGCCAGGTAGGTTGCGGCGGGGGAGATGGCCCTCAACCCCAAGCCTTGCGAGGGGGTGCGAGCCAGGTCCCCTGCGAGCAGCCTTCAGGTGCGGGGCCGGCGAAGCCTAGTGCGCCGTTCTCTCGCTCCCGATCACCCCGGAGCGCGGGCTCACCCCCGCGTGCCGGGGGGTCGGGTGCGGGACACGGAGTAAAAAACCCCGTACAGGAGCGTGACGGCAACCGTTACCGGCGTGACACACCACGCGGGAACCGTGGCAAGCGCGTCAGTCAGTCCGGTCGCCCCGCTGATGAATCTGGACCCTCCAAGGTCCTAGAGGCATCCAAACGAGGGAAACCTGATAACAGTAGGTCTCCTGCCCAGATGGTCGAGCCCAAACGGGCAAAAACTATCAAGGGACGGAGAACTTACGCGCAAGCCACGGAAGACCGCTCCAAACTTTCAGTGGCGCTCATCACCACGTCCCTGAGGGACTTGACCACTTCGGAGGCCGAGTACCTTGGGGAAAGGATCGAAGAACAAGTCTTTGCGGCTATGGACTCCAATGATGTGGAGGTGGCGCCAGCTTTTCGGGGTTGCCCAAAACTGTCCGAGGGTACGCTGAAGATCCAGTGTGAGGACGATTTCGCTCTTACCTGGCTTCAGGAATTTGCATCCGCCGCGACGCTACCCTCGGGCGACAAGATTCAAATGGTCAACCAGGCCGACCCGCACACGAATTGCCCTCTTCATCCCTAAGTATACGGGGCCACTGAAAAAGCTCCAGGTTTGGCTTTGCAAGCAAAATGGGCGCTGGTATGACATACCACAGTGGCACCCATACAAAGCGACGACTGTCGACGGAGAGAAAAAGGGCACCTTCCTTACATTAGGCCTGTCATCGGCGGAGGTGGAGAAGCTGCTTCTTCGCCACCGCCGAATCGCTTTTGGATTCGGGTCGGTGTTCGCTAAGTTTGTAGTAGGGAGGGGTAAACTTAGTGACACGCCGCCCGATCCGAAGGCGCCGATTGAGGCCCCAGCTGACCAACCTGCCCCCACGCCCCCAAGGCCGGATGAGCCGAAACCCTCCAACAGCAGGCCTGTGGAGGAACCAGAAGCTCTCCAAGAGGCCGTGGACCAGCTCGGTCGGCTGGCATGCAATGACCTCGTCCCGGATCCCTGGGAAGAGGCCATGATGACGTCATCGCCCAGGAAACACTCCGAGTTGGACCTGGATGAGGAGCTGCAAGCGGAGATCCTTAAAGATACTCCCCCCTCCTAAAACCATCTCAATACTCCAAACCAATAACCAGCACAGTCAACCGGCGACGGCTACCCTACGCACAGTGCTGGATAAAAACATCAACAGTATTGCTCTGATTCAGGAGCCGTGGATCAGGGCAAACCGTATATGTGGTCTCAGTAACATCGGAGGTAAGTTAATCTGCGACACCACATGCACAAACCTAAGGGCATGCATTTATATTCCTAAATATATTCAAAGCATGCCACTCACCCAATATTGTTCCAGAGACCTGATAGCTATCAAGATCACAACAGCTAGCAGGGTGATCCCAGATGTGGTCTTAGCGTCCTGCTACATGCCCGGTGACGCCGACTGCCTACCTAAAGAAATGGTCGACCTGGTGCAGTACTGTGAGCAGTCCGGTACTGATGCAAATGCGCATCATCCGCTGTGGCGCTGCCACGCGGCCAATCAAAGAGGACAGGTATTATCAACCTATTTATTCTCTAATAACCTTAGCATAGCAAATATAGGATCGGAGCCCACATGGGTTACATCCAGGGGCCAAACTATCATTGACATTACACTAGTTAGCACCGGGGCGTCCCACTTAGTCTCAAATTGGCACGTGTCAAAAGAACTAAGCTGCGCTGATCATCGGCGGATCTGTTTCGACATCACCAGTGACACACACTACCCCCTCCTAAACGTAACCCTCGAGTTACGAATGTACTCTCATATAGATCTTCTCTAAAAAGTAATAAATAATAAATAATAAATAATAAATAAATAAATAAAATTTCTTTATTCATAACCCACAGCAATACATCAAAACATCAAATACATATGAAAATAGGCTATGTAGCAAGCAACAAGTATAATTTTTGTATTGATATTTTCAATATTAGGCACATATAGGAAAATAGGTTAACTAATCTTACTTCACCTATTTTCCTATATGTGCCTAATATTGAAAATATCAATACAAAAATTGTACTTGTTGCTTGCTGGGTCAAGCATTAAGATTAGTGGAGACATGGTGTAACGAATACGACTTGAAAGTAAACCCTAAAAAGACTGAACTAACTCTTTTCACTCACAAAAGGAAACTCCCCCCTTTTGAACTTCCAAAACTTTTTGGAACCCAACTCACTCTTTCCAAGACTGTTAAATATCTAGGAATTACCTTAGATGACAAACTGAGCTGGAAACCACATTTAGATAACACAATAAAAGAAGCCAGCGCTATGCTATGGCAGTGCAAGCGGAAACCTAAGATCGTACACTGGCTTTAACTACCATTATTAGACCTGTGATAACCTACGGCTCACTGGTCTGGTGGTCGAGAACTAGATTAACAACAGCCCAAAACGACCTAGAAAAAATGCAACGGCTTGGCTGCATGGCCATCACGGGCTGTATGAGAACCGCACCCACGGCAGCTCTTCAGGTGCTACTGAATCTGCCGCCCTTACACTTACACATGCAGCAAGAGGCAGCGATGTCCTCACTTAGGCTGAAAAAGGTAGGACACCTCAAAAATGACTCCAGAATCCTACACACTAGTATTTACACAGCGGCCATCCAATATCAGCCCTTACTTGCTGCACCATGTGATAGGATAAAAAAACCATTATAACCAAGCACAACTACACTGTTGTACTCGAAGAGGAACAACATGACTACTCCGATATTAAAGAGGTGCGTGTGTATACAGATGGCTCCAAGACCAACCAAGGGACTGGAGCGGGCGTATACTCACAAGACCTCAGTATCAAAATCTCCAAAAGCCTAAGCCACCACAATACGGTATTCCAAGCGGAGTGTCTTGGAATAACTGAGGCGGCAATGGCAATCAAAGCCCGTGCGCTGTCCGATATGCATGTCAAAATCATCTCGGACAGTGCATCTGTGCTGCAGGCTCTGGATCGTTGTGTGTTCACTTCAGGACTAATCCTGGAGTGCCACAGGGCTCTGGAGGAGGTAGCCCGGAAAAACATTATAACCCTTCAATGGATTAAAGGCCATAGCGGCTCATTGGGAAACGACGCGGCTGACGAACTGGCTAGGGCGGGGTCGGCCAGGAACCTGCAGGGTCCTGAACCGATTATTCCCCTGCCTTTTGGTCAGCTGCGTGCGTGGCTAAGAGAACGCACACACTCTCTCTCCAAGTCACACTGGCAGGAAGAGCCTGGCTGCAGACAGTCAAAGGAAACTATGCCAACCCTTGACATAAAGCTGACCGGGCGCGCACTACGACTTAGTAGGAAGGACCTGCGGACAGTGGCTGGAATACTTACAGGACATACCACATTAAACAAACACTTACACACCATCGGCATCACCGACAGCCCTCTATGCCGTGCGTGCATGAAGGCTGATGAGACGGTCGCTCACGTGCTCCAGGAATGCACTGGAGTGGCCGATATCCAAAAAAAAACCCTATAGGAACAATAAAGTCGCTCCCTGGGGCGGTAGCTGACCTGGAAAAGCTACTTGCCTTCTGGACGGAATTAGGCTGGGAGAGCTAGTTGACCACTTGGTCCACGTACAATGGTCCGCCATGCCGGGCTTACTGCGGAAACCAGTGGCGTTTACCGCCCGTCTAATAATAATAATAATGAGTCAACCATAAAAGATAGACAAACGCTGTTACAGGATATATTTTAGAAAAATTTATTGAGAATATTTCCGTCATACATTATTTCTATGTAACTATAACCACTAAGGCTGTACACACGACGGAAGCTTAAAAAATGGAGTAACTTTTTCCTCCCCTTAATTTCCCGAAATTCCCCTTCACTACTCTGCTTAAAAGTACACTGTAACCTGCCCAGGAGTACAAAGAATAATACTACCAAGTTTCGTTAAAATCCGTCGATTAGTTTTTGTTTCCATAAGGAACATACAAACCAACAGATAGACAGACAAACAGACAGACAAAAAATTTACTGATTGCATTTTTGGCATCAGTATCGATCACTAATCACCCCCTGATAGTTATTTTGAAAATGTATTTAATGTACAGAATTTACCTCTCTACAGATTTATTATAAACTAGTGGATCGTCCCAGCTTCGCACGGGTAGCGTTGTTTTTTAAATATCTGAGGTTTCTTTCTTTAGTCACTGCTCAAGCATTGTGAAATTCAGCGCAATGTTTTCAATTTATTAAATTTATAGCACTCCCTAAACAGTGTAGTTTGGTGATTTTTAATGCACTTTAATGAACGGTTCAGTATTTCCGTTTAATAGCAAATTTTAGAATAAAACGCTATGAAGTATTTATAACAATCTAAAAAATAAATCATAACGTGTTGTAGGATGCAACTACTGGCGCCATCTAATATGTTATATGTAAATTAGTAACGATTCGGTTTTGGTCACGGGCGCGATGGCTTATTTTATGTATAATTTCGGTGTTTCTCTACCGATTTCTATGATTCTTTTTTTATTGAATAGGTAATAATGTTACCTTTTTTTAAATAAGGGATGAGTGAAAGGTTTACAAACGTAAGAGTAAACAAATATAATCAGAATGTTCCGAACTGCTAAGCTATCAGGAATTACACGTGTTAGTCAACCGTAAAAGATAGACATGAACTGTTAAGGATTTTTTTTTAGATAATTTTATGAAGAATATTTCCGTCATACATGATTTCTATGTAAGTTTAACCATTAAGGCTGCACACGCGACGGAAGCTTAAAAATGTAGTAATTTCTCCCGTTTTCCCAAAATTTCCCAAAATTCCCCTTTACTACTCTGCTGGAAAGTATACAAAAACCTGCCCAGGAGTATGGAGAATAATTGTACCAAGTTTCGTTAAAATCCGTCGAGTAGTTTTTGTTTCCATAAGGAACATACAAACCGACAGACAGACAGACAGACAGACAGACAGACAGACAGACAGACAGACAGACAAAAATTTTACTGATTGCATTTTTGGCATCAGGATCGATCCCTAATCACCACCTGATAGTTATTTTGAAAATATATTTCATGTACAGAATTGACCTCTCTACAGATTTATTATAAGTATAGATATAGATAATCCCCATACGAGGTTTTCATGAACAAAAACATATACATAACATAAACGTTCACGCCGAATATCCCCGAAGGGGTTGGCAGAGGTACTAATACTTCTGAACATCACGTGACTTTGTCACCTGGTGTTCAGAGTACCCACGTTTTGCATGGACAGTGTACTCACGTGATAGGGGATACAAAAACATTCAAATTATATTTAAGACGTTAACATATCTTATTTTTAAAGTTATATCATACAAAACTTATAAACAAGCATGCAACGAAATTTTTTTATGCATTTCAAAATAGCTACGAAGCTCAATCTAAAGGGATATTGAAATTTCAAGCTCACACTGAATATTTATAAAATACGTTGGTTAGTTTTTGTCACATCGGATATTTCGTCATGCGACCTGTGACAGTCGAACGAGAATTCCATATAAATTTTATGCAATGTTTGTCTTTATACACGGATGTACGAGGGGCATGCCAAAAGAAACTAGATACTCAAAAATTATAAAATTTATTCTTTATTACAAGTATCGATGTTTTCAAAGTATTCACCCTGAGCACGTATACACTTTTTCATACGTCTGAACTAATTGGAAAATACCTGCGCATCTTCTTAGCTTTCAAAGCTTCCCCTTTAGTTTTTCTTTGATTTTTGGAAACAAGTAAAAATCACAAGGCACTAGGTCAGGGGAATATGGCGGGTAAAGGAGAATTGACACATTTTTCGAGTTGAAAAATTCTAGTGTTCTGGCAGACGCGTGCGGCGCCGCATTGTCGTGGTGCCAGTGAAGATGCCGGATTCCTGACTTCGGTCTCTTGTCATACCAAGCTGATATTACTGATGGAGCACAAACTGTCACATACCATTCGGAGTTCACCGTTCTTTTATTCTCTAGCACAACAGTAGCAATATGACCCGTTTTGCAGAAAAACGAGGCGACCATTTGTTTCTGTGTGCTTCGTGCACGGCGACATTTCGTTGAAGTTGACTCGTCTTCAAAGCACCATACAGTCGACTGTCGCATTGATTCGGGATCATAGTTATATAGCCATGTTTCGTCACCAGTCAGTATATCATTTACGTTTTTTTTCTCGCTTCCGTTGAATTTATCTATCATGAATAGGCACCAATCCACCCGACGGTCTTTCTGCTCATCGGTAAGTTTGTGCGGCACCCATCTCGAACAACGTTTACGGAGAGAAAGGTGGTCGTGAATTATGGTTTGCATTGCTGTTGATCCAATTCCTAGTTCTCGTTCTAGCTCTACATATATAATTCGTCGGTTTTTGCGAATAAGTTTTTCGACTGCACGACCGTTTTCTTGTGTGACCGCGATTGGCGGCCGTCCTGTCTTCGCTTCATCTTCGAGACAACCCCGTCCTCTTTTACATTCAGCAAACCAATTGAATACTGTTGCTCGGCACCAAGCAGACTCACCAAAAGTAGAAGCCAGAAGTTCATAACATGCTTGAGGCTTTAAACCTTTTTTAAAGTCGTAATAAATCATAGCGCGAAAATCACGTCTACTGAGCTCTATTGTTGCAAGTGAATTCCCGCCAGATTCACGGAAAAATGATGCTCATTCAAATAAAAAATAAATAAAAGAAGTGGGTTCTATATTCAAATATGTCAATAAAAAAACAGCCTATAAGATGGTGTATAGCTTGCCAGTCTCAATTAAATGAGAAAAGAGTATCTAACTTCTATTGGCATGCCCCTCGTACACTCGATTTTGGAGCGTTAGTTATTAACGCCTTGTCAAACCGGGTAATCTAGTCAACACAAAAACTATAATACACCTTGAAATGTCTGAATTGTACACTAAAACATTAAAATGTGAACAATTTAGATGCATACTCGTTCCAACAGTTTTTATAACCATAATCGGATATTCCGATCAACAATTGTTTCGTCCTTTGTTTTTCGTCGGTTATGGAGATTTTAATACCGATGTCTTGAATTTCAGTTATATTGATGTGCTTTCAGGATTAAAATGCAACGAAACTGAATAGAAGTTGAAACTGGAAACTCAGTATATCACCTTTTAATAATTACATTTCAACACAAAAAAGTTAGGGATTTACAGCCGTGAGTATGTATGAATAAAAAAGTTGCAAAGATAAGTAATTGAAACTTGCTTGGTTACAATAATGAAAACAAAATATATAAAAAAATAACCATATATATTTTTGCTGAGACATTATGTAAAACTATGATTCCTGCAAACCTCGCCTGAATACAGACATAATATTATAGGAGATATTGACAGTGACGGATAGCGTATGTATTATCAAGTTTAATCGTCTGAAAACCAGCATATCTCGGAATAATCGGTGGACCGTGCTAGACACATATGCTGACACGGTACCGTTTTAGCTGTATGGTACTTTCATTTACCATCAGAGTATCTGTTCTTTTACCGTGTGAAAATAAAAGAGTATGTATGAAAATATTGATGAAAGTAAATAAAGCTAGAGAGTTTTGCCAGGATCGTACAAAATGGCGATCGACTGTCTCTGCCTGCCCCAATGAGAAATGATGGCTTAACTGTATGTATGTATGTATGAAACATACAGCCACAGTTATAAATACCAAACAGAGGTGGGCCAGAACTTCAGTATCACAAATTAAGTTAGAGAAAATATTATAAAATAAAGCAAATATTACTTAAAAAGCTCAATTTTCCTATTACGCCAACAGAGGAAAGAAATAAGTTAGTTACACCGCAATTGTTATAGTTTAATTTCACTTTACTATCTAATTTCTCACTTCCATGTACAGTTCTGTTCCGATTTTCATTTGCTAACATGTCCAAAAGGATAAAAATAATTCAAGTGAGTCCTGACATCTCAGCCCAGTGCTTCCCAAACACTTCGTAAGCTTCGTAAGCTCTAGCCGGAACCGGCCTTAGCACAAAGGCAACTGTGGCGCAATCCTTAAAGTGCACTGGCTTTACTAGAACAGAATTAAATTTTACTTGTCTTTGCTTCGTTATATTATATTTAATAAACCATATTAACTCTTGCGATAGCACCCGGACGCTTGGCTTATTGTTTTTTCAGGATTATGAGATTAGATGATGTACATACATATACATACATATACTCACGGCTATATTTCCCTAGAAGAGGTAGCCAGAGCTAAGAAATTATAAATTCCTCAGCCACTTTTGGAAGTTGAGTGGGGAAAAGATGGTAAAAATAAAGGTTTTGGTGATGGGTCTCCAACCGCATCGCACAAAAATCCAATAAAAAGCCCCAATACCCTTAGTCGCCTCTTACAATACCCGTGGGTAGAAAGGGGTAGCGACATTCTAAGCCGGCACTACGTGGCAAATTATTAGATGATGTATAGTGTCGATGTAGAATAGAACTTGACTATTCACTCCGTGGGGGTCGTAAGAGGCGATATAGTGGTATTGGGCTTTTTAAGTGATAGTGAGACGATACAGCTGGAGACCAGTCACCAATCATCCTTTATTTTACTATCTTATACATATTTAACCTCCAAAATTGTCTAATGAATTCTAATTTATCAACTCTACCCTTTTTTGGGTTTGTAGCCGAGACCAATTGCAAGGATAAGGATCTGCTGTGTAGTGTCGGCTTAGAATACCACTACCCCGTTTCTACCCGTGGGTGTCCGTATGAGGCGACTAAGGGTATTGGGGCTTTTTAATGGATTTTTGGGCGATGCGGTTGGAGACCCATCACCAACATTTATTTTACCATCTTTTCCCCACTTAACTTCCGAAAGTGGCTTAGTGATTTCTAATTCCTTAGCTCTGGCTACCCCTTTTAGGGATTTATAGCCGTGAGGATATGAATGTTTGTATGTACATATTGCATGGACATAGAAAACGGCGTTTTAATTGATGATAAAATCAAGATTTATGGGGCACCTTGTACAACACCCACAGGAAGAGATAGTTTAGTGCTACTCAAAACCGAGCTGATTAGCTGATTAATATTGCGGACCAAGGTAACATACGTGCGTATATATATGTTCCACAAAATCATGTTTAATCAAATTATTAACATATCTGGATCTTTTGTCTTAAGATTTATGTGTGGTTAGTTTATCAGGCTATTGGCGGTGAGAGAAACCAACGGAAGGAAATTCACATGACTGAGTTAATACTTGGACATATCTGCGTACATACATACATATATTCACGCTATTTGTTCTTATTGGGGTAGCCAGATACTATCGGTCGCCACTTTGTACAATACTGGCATTTTTTTCTAGCTTCATAAATTTTATTTTATTATATGCCCTTTGATTCATCATATTTATATTGAATTAATTTGGTGATATAGTAACACTATCATCATGGCCAGGTCAACCATTTCGCGGCAAACCAAATAAAACAATTTCATGTGATATTTAAAATAACAACCGTGATAGATCGATGGCTAGAACACTCGCCTTTAGTGCAGTCAGGCATGGGTTAAAATCCCGGGTCTATCCTATACCAGATTGTTTTTTCTAAAGTTGTAATCATGATTGTAAACGTGGAGGGAAAACAACGTGAGGCAACCCACATAACTTAGTTGTATTTAGACATGTGACAGTGTATTCGCCGTGTAGTGTCGGCTTTTCTAAGCAGCACTACCCCGTTTCTACCGATGGGTGTACGTAAGAGGCGACTAACGGTATTGGGGCTTTCAAGGGATTTTTGGGCGATGCGGTTGGAGACCCATCACCAACAACCTTTACTTTACCATCTTTTCCCCACTCAATTTTCCAAAAGTGGCTGACGAATTTCTAATTCCTTAGCTCTGGCTACCCCTTCTAGGGATTTAAGGCCGTGAGTATATGTATGTATGTACAGTGTATTAGTAAAAAAACAGCGATAGGCCTACCCTGTATCACGTGACTACACTGCCCAAGCAAAACGTGGGTACTCTGACTGAATATTAGGTGAATGTCATGTGATGATCAGAAGTATACATCTGCCAACCCCTTCGGGTATAAACTGCGTGAACTTTTGATTTTAAGTCTCTTTAAAAAAAAAAGAATTAATAGCCCAAAGTATCATCAACTAAGACCCTTACTGAAAGAAATAATTGGTCTTTCTTTCTTTACAAATTGTATATAAAGTATATTTTTTGGTCATGTCCTATTTCCATTGAAGAAATTCAAATTAAGAATCACTCAAATATATTTTTTAAACCCTATAAGCCTTGCGTTATTCAACCAAGGGGTACATAGGATAGTATATGAGCTGATATGATTTGGATTATGTCCATATTATTAAAAGGTTATTTAAAATTTAGTCACTTATAGATGCAACACTGCGACAAACAAACAATTAATTAATATAATTTACATCATTCTTATTTGACTTGAATAGCTACGACCTCTTTAACTTAGAGTTCTTTTGCCGACAGAGCAAACAGAAAAATAATTAACTAGATCTTGAAGTCTTCAAGCATTTTTCATACAAACTTCCAGTTCTTTTTATCATCCTTGTCACTCCCTACTGCACTAGAGACAACCACTACACAATTCACGGGATATCTAGTTAAGAGAGCAGACAAAGAACCCCTCAGCCTAGACATAATACACACACTTTTCTACAGTCTTGTTACAAAGAGGCTTACCTAAAGCCATTGTCTGACAAGTCTTTGAATACTTTTCGGCGCATCTCATATTTCATAGTGAATACACGAAAATATACTTCGGAATTTTCTCGAGAGTTGTTCTTTTGTAGTTTTTGCATTATTTTCAAGGATGTGTCAGGAAAGTTTTTCTATTATGTTAAAGTTTAGGAGACTTATAAGTTTCGTATTTAAAATTGATATTGTCGCGTGATACAATTATATAATATCAAAGTAGTGGACTACAAACTCAAATGAACACAGCATCATGGTGCTTATCCTTAAAGGAAATGGCAGTTTTAACAATTCTTTTGGACATCAAATGATATTTTGCCGATGGTATATACTCACTTTAAGTGTAAACAAATTTGCTAAGTTAGTGTAGCAAATTAATGGCTCTCACGGATTAACGACAATATAATATATTAACAACTTACTTTAACTAAACTCACCAACAAAATATAAAATGTGTATGTTCAATATTAGAATTCAATACTTGCCAAGGTTAATTCTACAACTTTCTCTAAAAGGATAGCCAGTGCTTCGGAATCAGTCAAAAGTTTAATGATAAGGTTTCCAACCGCATTGCATAATAATCACAAAAAATAAAATAATTATTTGCTCATAATATCTCTGAGCGCAAACAGCAAAAAATATTATAGAAATGTGAAATTACTAACAAAAAAGTAGTAAGAAATTAAATGAAGATTGTTGGCCAGAATAAGGCGAGTTAGGGAATGGGGCTGTTTTTTAATTGGTTTTGGGACAATGCAGTTGGAGATCCATCATCAAGGATATTTTATTTCTACCATCTTGTCCCCCCCTATCAACTTCCAAATGTGGCTGACAAATTTCTAGCTCTGACGCTCTGGCTACCCATTTCGGGATTTATGGCAGTGTATGTATGTATAAAATACGTGTGTATGTGATTAAAATATCTCCAACTATCAAAACCAAGTCAATCACCATTAAGATTATTTTACCTTCATAGTGTGTATTCCAATGAATCCTTCTTAAAAGTTTTACAATTCACTATCACACTAGAGTGGGTTTAAAAAACACTATGTTGACAGTGGTATTATTTAATTCAGTACGGCAATGCATACAAACAACAAGTTGATTTGTATTTGCGGCGGAATCTTTCTGGAAATTTACAACTGCAATCGCACATTATTGCGATTCGTTTCACTTTGGCCTATTATATTGGTTCTTTATTTAGATTCAAATATATATAAAAACAGTTAATACATATACTCACGCCATTAGTTCAAATTGGGGTAGGCAGAGACTATCGATCGCCACTTTGTTCGATCCTGACAAACCTTTTTAGATTCGTTTACATCCATTAATCTTTTCATACGTGCTCTTTTATTCTTCACATTCGGACGCCTCCCCCTTTTGAGCACACTCGCTATTTGGTGCATCTGCAAATGTGTCCTCCGCCGTCGTCTTCTACTTACATAACCATATAAAAACACTTATATTTTTATTTTACATATAATTATAAGACATTTTGATTTCGCTGTGTAGCGCCGGCTTAGAATAGCGCTACCCCATTTCTACCGGTGGGTGTACGTAAGAGGCGACTAACGGTATTGGGGCTTTTAAGGGAACATTGGGCGTTGCGGTTGGACTCCAATCACCAACAACCTTTATTATACCATCTTTTTTCCCACTCAACTTTCCAAAATTGGATGAGGAATTTCTAATTCCTAAGCTCTGGTTACCCCTTCTAGGGAATTATAGTCCTGATTATATGTATATGTATGTTTGATTTGAAATAATGAAGCAGTCGGCCGTAAACATCTGAAAACCAGTACTTTATCTGTTTAGTTCTTCGTGCACCATTTCAAAGGTTGCAACGAGAGTATGTCCAGTAACTTGTGCATTTTGGAATGCACTTTAAATGCATGGGCGGCCTGCAGCGGTGGCGCCCCCACATTCGATTTTATTGCACGTAAAATCGACCTGTGGACGTCTCATGCTTTCGGTTGAAGTCGCTTTTAAATATTCCTATTTGTTGTCGATTCCAATCGTATATTCCAGAATCGGTACTACAGGATTGTCATTTCACAAAAACATAAATAAGATAGCATATGGGTTCCATATGTCTCTGTATACAGCAATATGAAGTTAGATACACCGTTTATGCCTTATAAGTTTAATCTTTTCACTTATTAAATCAATTAACTACGAAACACACATAAATAATTGAACAATAAAATTAATGAATTAAAATAAATTGTACTGGCTGTACTTTTTTATATAAATCCACTGACAATAATACATACATACATATACTGACGGCTATAAATCCCTAGAAGGGGTAGCCAGAGCTAAGGAATAAGAAATTCCTCAGCCACTTTTGACAATAATAAAACAGTTCATTTGCGGACTCAGTAGTTGACATACATACATACATATACTCACGGCTATAAATCCCTTAACGGGGTAGCCAGAGCTTTGTAATGAGAAATTCCTCAGCCACTTTTGGAAGTTGATTGGGGAAAAGATAGTAATAATAAATGTTTTTGGTGACGGGTCTCCAACCACATCGCCCAAAAATCACTTAAAAAGCCCCTATACCCTTAGTCGCCTCTTCGGATCACCCACGGGTAGAACTGGGGTAGTGTTATTCTAAGCCGACACTACACAACTATATAATATAGTATACAGTAGGTGAATTAACTTGAATATCATATCTGGGCTACTTAATGTGAAAAAAAGTATATATAAATAGCAATTCTAAAAGTTGGGACCCATATTGAATAGAAATAATGATTAAAGGCTTTCAAATAGGTGCCGACTGTTAAAGTCGCTGTGTTTAAAAATATATCCACGTCAGAGAGCAAATTGACTTGTAACATAAAACATAACATAACATAAAAAACATAAACGTTCACGCCGAATATCGCCGAAGGGGTTGGCAGAGGTACTAATACTTCTGAACATCGCGTGACACCTGGTGTTCAGAGTACCCACGTTTTGCATGGACAGTGTACTCACGTGATAGGGGGCAGGCCAAATTGACTTGTCATATTATTATTATACACACACACACGCACACACATACTCACGGCTATAAATCCCTAAAAGGGGTAGCCAGAGCTAAGGAATTAGAAATTCCCCAGCCACTTTTGGAAAGTTGAGTGGGGAAAAGATGGTGAAATAAAGGTTGTTGGTGATGGGTCTCCAACCGCATCGCCCAAAAATCCCTTAAAAGCCCCAATACCGTTAGTCGCCTCCTACGTACACCCACCGGAAGAAATGGGGTAGTGCTTTACACAGCATTATTATTATAGTGTTGGTTTTTTTTAATAGTTTACGTTAGAATAAGGCCAGCATAGTTAATGATGAGTTTTGAGCTGCCCGGCCCCACTTCCAAATAACCTAAATACCCTAAAAACCCTATGAGTCTCATGGCCATGCTTATTTGGAATTAAGCAATCAATTGATATAAACCATAGACTAAATAGCAGCATAAATATACCTTTTCATCAAAACCTAATGACGTCGATGTCTAAAGCTAATGGCAGCAAAATTTCTCGACGGAAAATGTCTTCCGATAAGAAAGTTTCAGCGAAATCTGAAAATTTATAAACTCAAACATGATTCTTTTAAAACGTCAGCCCATTTTTAAATAGAGTTTGAATCAATCTCTTTCTTAATTGTAAATGTCTGAGAGAGACAGAATGGCTTGATGTCACCGTTTTTACTTTATGCCAGAGTAAATCAGGTCGGATTTTATAAGAAACTCTCGCATCGGAACGCGAAAAAACTTTTATTAAGTCGATGTTTCTCTTTACAGAGAGTTTTTATTTGGTCTCATAGCTCAATAATCACAAAATTTTCCTTAAAATACAAGTTTTTTACTAAATAAGTGTTTGTTTATTGCTAATTAAAACAACTATTGATTTTCGGATATTTTAATCGCGTGTAATTACATTACTTTTAAAGCCCGACGTTTCAGCTCTTTAAATTAAAACTCGATAAAAAAAACTATAATGTAAAGAAAAATGTTAGTCAGACAATGCGCGATAAACTCAAAAATTATTTGTGTTGTAGATATCAGTGCTTTAGTCGAAAGATTTAGAATTTTGAAATAAAAATACATGAAATTTCAAAAGATACACGGATGCGGTTTCAGTAGAATAGAATATAAAGTTATTTATTGCATATCAGAATTAAATATGTTACAGATATTATATAAAATTGAAGTACAATTGGCAGTCAAATCACTTAAAGTGATCTCTTCCAGACAACTTTTAGAATTAGAAGATTTTACTTTAGATGATTATTATACACTAAAGGCCATTATGTAAATTTCCAACGCTCATCTAAAAAGCAGTTATGATGCAGAGGGTTATGATTTTAATATTCGGAGTTTCTCGAAGTTACGAAATCAAAAATAGAAAATTTTAAGAAGAACCGAGGTAGGGAATTGCCGTGAATAGGCTTCCACAACATTGACTGTAGACTTGATGAAGACCAACCCCGAGACAAATTTATCGTTTAATCATTTTATATACATGTCGTGGCCATATCGTAGATTTGAACACATCGTGAAATGATCGATCATTTCATGAAATGGTCACATTTCATGATGTGGCCAACTCAATTTGACCAGATCATAAAATCGTCAACGTTTCACGATTTTGTCATCCACGCTTGGCCAGATCGTAGAAATAGGGTAACCTGTAAAATGCGATTCAAACTGTATCGTTTTTTAAAATATTGCTCAGTTTTTTCGTAATTAGCAAAGTATTCGAGAACCTTTTCGTCGAAAAATCTTTTGTTATTACTTTCTTCCTCGCTTAATAACGAATTGTTAACTTTTTTACTGAGAGAAATAACACTTTTGTCAGCGGCCGCCATCTTCACTCATAAACAAAGCGTTTTCAGCGCCTCTACCGGTAATTAATGTAACTACTTTACGATATGACCAAATAATCTTAACCATTTCATGAAGAGGCGGCGCGTTTAGTTGGCCATATCGAGAAACGATTTCTTATCATTGATCTGCCCAAACCACATCACGATGTGGCCAATAAACAGTTGAACATTTCATGAAATACGACCATTTCATGATGTGTTCAAATTTACGATATGGCCACGACATACATATATGTCAAATGCATTAATTTAAGGCATTTTTTTATTATAATAACGCTCTCTGCAAATCTTTTGCAATCCAATACAATGTATACGTAATGACAAAAGAAGAATTAAAGTATTTCTATCATTTTTAGTTTGCTATCAAGCTAAACGCTCAGTTTCTATTAATTTGATTTATTCTTGCACAGATTCTTGCAAACCTCTGGAGCTTTATTAACAATCGTCAATATTTTCATACTCGCCCTTACAGAGTGTCCTATTATGTTTTATTACTAATTTCCTTTTATCCAGTTGCTACTAAGGGTATAGGGGCTTCTGAAGTGATTTTTGGGCGATGTGGTTGGAGAACCGTCACCAAAAACATTTGTTTATTATAACCATCTTTTCTCCAATCAACTTCCAAAAGTGGCTGAGGAATTTCTCATTCCAAAGCTCTGGCTACCCTGTTCAGGGATTTATAGCCGTGAGTATATGTATGTATGTATATAAACGATGTGTTATTATGTTTTAATTACATATACCTACGGCTAGCATTCCAAAGCTCTGGCTACCCTGTTAAGGGATTTATAGCCGTGAGTATATGTATGTATGTTTATCCAGTTCCAATCCGATTTACTCGCAACACCTATATTATCTTTTCATTCCTTTTTCTATCTCTTTTACAATATCACATTGAAACAGCAACCAGATCGCCCAAACCTCTTAAAAGCCTTAGGTACCCTTAGTCGCCTCTTACGACACCCGTGGGTAGAAAGGGGTAGTGACATTCTAAATCGGCACTACACGGCAACTTTACGCTAAACAAATTTACAATGTATCTGATATATATATATATAACATAACATAACATAAACGTTCACGCCGTTTATCCCCGAAGGGGTTGGCAGCGGTACCAATACTCCTGAACTCACATGGCAAGCGCCATCTAGTTTCCAGAGAAGGTACCCACGTTTTGCTTAGACAGTGTACTCACGTGATAGGGGGCAGGCCTATCGCCGTTTTGTACGAATACACTGTCACATGACAGTAGAAGAAGAAGAAGAAGAAGTACAACTCAGTCATGTGGGTTTCCTCACGATGTTTTCCCTCACCGTTAGCAACCATGATAAATTAACCACACATATGACTTTAGAAAAGACAAATTGGTGTAGGCCCGTCCCAGGATTGGAACTCACGCCCTTCTGTTTTTCGGGCGGGTGTTCTACCCACTGGACTATCATGTCGCTATATATATATCATATATATTATAGCAAATCATTAAATTATTTGGCTACAGTGTTTAGCATGCATATTGGTTTATGAAATTCCACGAATATAACTCAGGCAAGGAATCCGTCTCTATGAATTCTGCGAGTATATGCAACTTGGTGGTATTCTTGATAAAGCAACTGGATTTACATAACAACTGAATGAAGTAAAGTTATATTTAGTAATGTGTATTCATTAATGGTTAACGGTATTTACTCATTTACTAAAAAAAAATAGTAATTATTTTAAAGCTATGTTGAAACACTAACCGATAAGTTCAACTTCCAAATGTGGCTGAGGAGTTTCTAGTTCTAAAGCTCTAGCTACCCCTTTTTGGGATTTATAGCCGTGAGTATATGTATGTATGTATATACACGATAAGTTATTATGTTTTAATTACATATACCTACGGCTATAAATGCCATAAAGGGGGAGCAAGAGCTTCAGAATGTTAAATTCCTCAGCCTTTTTGGAAGTTGAATGGTGAAGTGGTCGTAAAATAAAGGATGGTAAGTGATGGGTCTCTAGCCACATCACCCACAATAATCACTTTAGAAACTCAATACCTAGGTCGCCATAACGACACGTATGGGATAAAATGGGTGAGCATTATTCTTAGCCGACACCAAGCAACTTTCTTAACTAATAGAGGCTTTCAGAGTATCCAAGGCTTAATGTATAAGTCAAGTAATTGGAAATTAAATAAGCGATCGATAAAACCAGAGATATTTTGAATTTAATCAAACAATTGTAACAAAATTATTGCATACCAATTCCTATTTTGCATGCTATATATTCCCCATAAGTATGATTCAACGAAATTGAACACAATGTAGCAATCTAAACATTTACGCAACCAAGAAAAAGCTCGCACGAAACAGAAAAGGTATAACTAGTTTATTGCCGAATATGCTCAATAGCTAATAGGAAACCGTCTACCATGCGAAGATATTTTGCCGGGAAAATTCCCGCGTAAAAAATAAGGGAATCATAGGAGACAACGATTTATGTTTGTATTATGCTAGGCACGTTTCGCATACCGCACCAAAAGCCCAAATTTCTCTCATACTATCACATATTTGGTATAACAGTTGTTGCTCTTAACTCACAATGTTTGCGATGAAACAGAACGAAGGCCTTCTTATTGACGTACGAATGTTATTTAAAGGCACGCCGAAAAGTCCTAGTTAATCAGCCCAAAAATATAACAGAACAAAACAATTTCATTCCAATATAAACAGTACTAAAATTATGACTAAATAGCATTTTTAATACAGTTGCTCAAAAAGTGGCGTATTGCAAGGACGTATATCGTTCGGGATGTGGGCTATTACACACTCGTGCTTTTTTTGCCATTCCCGCACTAGTGCGATTTCTTTCCCAACTGTCAAAATAATGTATAGGTATATTATAAAGAAAAACAAAACATGAAGTTATAAAAAAAATAAAGTAGTTTTTATGTTTCATGCAAATACGTAGATATATTTCTAAAAAGAAGCTACCATTTTCTCTCAACATCAGATTTAATTATTTGAATGAATGAGTTAGGTTAGGTTTCATTTCATGTCACTTAATTCCATTTTATTTCATATCAATAAAAAGATTCTACTGTAGACGGCTGTATGGGCATAGTTCTCTTTATCCACCAGAAAGGGTAAAAAAAAATCTCTGCTTAAAGTCTACTTTTTCTATGGTCTACGGTTGCCGCCATTTTCGAGGAATTTTATTTGCAGTTTTAGTTGATTGTTGTGTTTTTTTTTATTTTATTGAATTGCTTCATTATTTCGCAACTGTATTAAAAATATTCGTCCAGTACACGTGCGGAACCGTCATTGCAACTCGTTACGACTGTTAATATATTATGTCGGAACTCTTTGCAATGACAGCCATTCCGAACTTGTAATGAAATATACTATAATTACAATTATAATATTAATGCTGTGTAGTGTCGGCTTAGAATTGCACTACCCCATTTCTTCCGGTGGGTTTACGTAAGAGGCGACTAACGGTATTGGGGCTTTTAAGGGATTTTTGGGCGATGCGGTTGGAGACCCATCACCAACAACCTTTATTTCACCATCTTTTCCCCACTCAACTTCCCAAAAGTGGCTGGGGAATTTCTAATTCCTTAGCTCTGGCTACCCCTTTAGGGATTTATAGCCGTGAGTATATGTATGTATGTATGTACAATTATAATTATCCATGTACTTTAAACCATCATGCATAAGCTAAAGAAAAGGTCTAAAGAAAACAAACCCGTATTTAATGAAATAAAAAGAGCCGCCACAAAAGCTTGAGCTTTTAGCCAGTTATCTACCTACCCCGACAGTTCATGATGTTATTTTCAACTGCTTGCAGCTACCATAATTTACCGGACTATCAACAATTTAGAAAAGTAAGACTGCTTCAGTGATCCGCATGTATAGGTAGAATACTGTATTCCACTTTAAGCAGCCAATGAATGACATCCCTAAAAGCGTGAAGAATCTATTATCGAAAGGAAATCTACGTGGCAGAGTATATTATTAATCACTTGCTTGAACTTTATCACTTGGTTTCACTACCCATGACTAATAGGGGAATAGAGGACACTCACATCACCCAGTTACTATTTGCACTAATTCTATGTATTTTTTTTCATTATATAGTAAAACATATTTCATGTTTTCAATAAATACCTTTTGTAAAACACATTTACTATCTAAAACAATGTAATTTTATAAATAATTGTTGATGTACCATTCAACACAATATTACGAGTGATTCAAAGAAATTGACTTATGCTATTCCAAACCAAAGACACAGATATAAGGATAAAGGTAGAAAAAAACTTAGTAACGATATTTAAGGCACCTTAATTTTCAGCTATCTGAAAACAAGTTCGTCCTTTTTAAGACTTGGAAAAACTAAATTTCGGAAGAAATAAGAAGTTCCAACGAAAACCATGTAGTAGGCGACCCAAAGTTTTAGTTTTAAAAACCATTGAATGTGAACATGCATAGATACGATAATCATGTGTTCTCGCTCAGCGTCTAAAATATTATACATAACATAACATAAACGTTCACGCCGTTTTATCCCCGAAGGGGTTGGCAGAGGTACCAATACTCCTGAACTCACATGGCAAGCGCCATCTAGTTTCCAGAGAAGGTACCCACGTTTTGCTTAGACAGTGTACTCACGTGATAGGGGGCAGGCCTATCGCCGTTTTGTACGAATACACTGTCACATGACTAAGTACAACTCAGCCATGTGGGTTTCCCCACGATGTTTTCCCTCACCGTTAGCAACCATGATAAATTAACCACACATATGACTTTAGAAAAGACAAATTGGTGTAGGCCCGTCCCAGGATTGGAACTCACGCCCTTCTGTTTTTCGGGCAGGTGTTCTTACCCACTGGACTATCATGTCATCTAAAATATTATATTCTAATTTAATCTATATCTATTATCCCAGGAAGGGGTAGCCAGAGTTTCAGAATAAGTAATTCCTCAGGTACTTTTGGAAGTTGAGTGGGGTAAAGATAGTAAAGTAAAGGTTGTTGGTGCTCTTACGATCACCCACAGGAAGAAATAGGGTATCCTATTCTAAGCCTACACAGCAATAATATATTCTAATAAAAATTAAATTAAAATTAAAGTTTTATGTTTTTATGAGATATCTATGACTCTACTAAGCCAAATTTAATGACATATTAGGCATCTGAATGAATTAGGCAAATGGCATTCAGTTAGGCATGAATGAATGAATAGCAGGTTTACTAAATACATACATACATACATATACTCACGGCTATAAATCCCTAGAAGGGGTAGCCAGAGCTAAGGAATTAGAAATTCCTCAGCCACATTTGGAAAATTGAGTGGGGAAAGGATGGTAAAGTAAAGGTTGTTGGTGATGGGTCTCCAGCCGCATCGCCCAAAAATCCCTTAAAAGCCCCAATACCGTTAGTCGCCTCTTACGTACACCCATCGGTAGAAACGGGATAGTGCACGGCAAATTTTACTAAATGTAGCATATATATGGAAAATTATACGTCACAGCTTATAAATTAAAATTTTCAATATTTATGAATACACTCAATGTAAAATAACCCTTAATACACTTGAACTAAAGATGGTTGTGATAAAAATAACCGTCTGAGTGGGTGTTAGAGCCGTTTAGTCGGCTTCAAACTGGAGTGTTCAACTTCATATCAAGTGGATTCTAGTCAGAATCTGTTTTTCAAAGAGATATTTATCGTTACCCCCGATATTGTTAAACCCTAGGTCTGTATCAATTGCTTATAAGCTAAAATTTTGAAGGTAAAGACATAAATGTTTTATTTTTGTAAACTCACGTATAAGGAATTAGTTAGTTTGAGTAGAAAACGATATAAAAATGACGTAAAAATTATACAGGTTTATTGTTAAACAATGTTTTGATTTAACTTTAATGTACCGACACCATTTTAATCTCCGCTTTCTTTAACCCAGCCTGAGCAGTTTGACCTACATCTCGCGGCCTTCATATTTAGCAATATTGTTAAAACATAACATAACATACATAACATAAACGTTCACGCCGAATATCCCCGAGGGGGTTGGCAGAGGTACTAATACTTCTGAACATCACAGGGACAGTGTACTCACGTGATAGGGGGCAGGCCTATCGCCGTTTTGTACAAATACACTGTCACATGACTAAGTACAACTCAGTCATATGGGTTTCCTCAAGATGTTTTCCCTCACCGTTAACAACCATGATAAATTAACCACACTTATGCCTTTAGAAAAGACAAATTGGTGTAGGCCCGACCCGGGATTTGAACACTAGTCGCTTGCACGTCAACCGGTGTTCTACCCACTGAGCTATCACGTCTTCAAAACCATGCTTTTTTATACAACACCAGCCTATTATTTCTACCTCTTTCAAGATAACTTTAGGGTTTGGGGATTATTAGAGTGGTTGTTGGGCGATGTGGCTGTGGTTGGAGGCCCATCACGAACCAGCCTTTGTATTACAATCTATTCCCAATCACTAAAAGTGGCTGAGGAATTTGTATAGTCGTGAGTATATTTGTTTTTTATTGAATTAAATTGAATTGCGATACAGACTATAGTGTAAATATGAATGTTTAATGCAACAGCTGAAAGTTTAATTTCGTAAATAACAAAAAAAAACTACATACTCTTTATCCTCCCCTATTTTAATACCGTTTTCTATATAAATATTTTATTCATAAGCATAATGCATAAGCATAAACGTTCACGCCGCCGAATATCCCCGAAGGGGTTGGCAGAGGTACTAATACTTTTGAACATCACGTGACTTTGTCACCTGGTGTTCAAAGTACCCACGTTTTGCATGGACAGTGTACTCACGTGATAGGGGGCAAGCCTATCGCCGTTTTGTACGAATACACTGTCACATGACTAAGTACAACTCAGCCATGTGGGTTTCCTCACGATGTTTTTCCTCACCGTTAACAACCATGATAAATTAACCACACATATGTCTTTAGAAAAGACAAATAGGTGTAGGCCCGACCCAGGATTTGAACACTAGTCGTTTGCACGATAACCGAGTGTTCTACCCACTGGGCTATCACGGTTGTTATATTTTATTTATTGCATTTTAATTCTCTATCACATTTTCATAGTGAGTTTAAAATTATTTTATATATATCCGTATATATATTTATATATCCATAACAAATTATACAAAATATCAATGATAAATAAATTCATGACATTTATATGTATGCACAATACAATATGGCGCATCTCACTTGCAACATGGTCCAAGCAAAACGTGGGTACTGTTCATAAGTTTTAGTACCTCTGCCAACCCCTTCGGGTTTATAAGGCGTGAAAGTTTGAGTATTTTAGTATTATTTTCTAATTAACTTAAAATTGCTGCACTAGTTCTCTATCTTACGGTACCTACATCAGTGGTATCCGAAAAGTTAGCTGATAGGGTCGGCGGCAGACACACTGTGAAATGGAATGGAGCAAAACGAATAAAACTAACTAGTTTTTTCTAACTAGTTAAAGATTTTCCAACACATAAAACATTTATTTTGTTACACTTTCTGTTAGTTTTGCTAAGTTTGCCCAAAACATATTAGTCCACAATTTGGGAAAGTTGCTCATTACAGTTTATTCAATAATAATTATTTATTTGAACACTTTATTGCATACAGAATAGATATAATTACTCACTAGTATCCATACTATATTAAAAAATATGCTACAGTATAATAGTATTATAAAAGATCTATTCTGCAAATTACGACTGAGCATTCAGTATATTCATTTAGTATAAGTAAAGCTCTGATGGGCAACATTACAAATATTATTATTAACATTACTTAACAATCTTTCAAGAACCTACATCATAAAGTTTTTTTAATCACTTAACTGTTTTAATTCAATACTTAAAAAAATAACTCTACTGCTTTTCAATACGAGTATAGATATTTATAACTATCTTCTTATATCCTCACAACTGTTGTTAATGGTATCCTCTAAATTTGGTTATTTGAATTTATATACTGTCTAAGCAAAACGTATGTACCTTCTCTGGACACTAGATGGTGCTGCCATGTGAGTTCAGAAGTATTGGTACCTCTGCCAATTCCTTCTGTTATGTTATGTTTGAATTCATATTTTGCTGATTTGATGTTGCATTAATTTTATTTTTAGTAATTCTTACAGGGTATTATAATATTTTTTTTATAAGATTGTCAAGATCATAACCTTATTTTAATGCATAAAATTATAAAATTAGGGCATTAGTCGTAATTGCTTACCAAAAAACACTGATACAATAAATAATTCATAATTTCAGTCTGGACACAACCTGACTCTACCCCGACATTTTTTTAAATAGTTATCTTTCTGTATGATACTGAAAATACAGCTACGGCAAATTGTGATGTTAAAGCACTAAAAATAAAAAATAATGTGTTGTTTTGGAAAAACGACAGAATTTAAAGTTATTCCGCCAAAGTAGTTTCGCCCCAAAATCGAAAAACATATGCGTAAGTACGTATGTATGTAGTAATAATAAACTGACTCTGTTATATGAAAACATACCAATTATCAAAAAAAAAGTTCTAAAAACACTCGTGTAAATATTACATTACAACACTAAGAAATTAAATAATTAACTACGTATAATGAAATTCAAATCACCTTTTCAGGTGATACAACGAAATTGGAAATCATACATCAAGTGACAATAAACTGACTCTGTTATATGAAAACATACCAATTATCAAAAAAAAAGTTCTAAAAACACTCGTGTAAATATTACATTACAACACTAAGAAATTAAATAATTAACTACGTATAATGAAATTCAAATCACCTTTTCAGGTGATACAACGAAATTGGAAATCATACATCAAGTGACATTCGAAATAAACAAAGCAACAAATGTTCAATACAAAATAGCATCATTAAAGCAACCTTTTTAATCCATTCCCCGACGATTCCGAGCGGAAATTGCTAGGAAAAAAATACGAGGCACTTAACAAAAATCTATTGAAACGATCCTTAGGACATTTAATGTATATTTTGCACCCAGTAACGAGATAAGCGTGTTTAAGAGAATCGAATAAGAATATACGATGTGCTTTAAGCTTATTTAGTGGCAATAGATGAATATTGGAGGAGCATATGCTATCACAGAAAATGTTCGGGTTCGAAGTATCACGTTAGGGAAACAGAGTGGTTTTATAGGAAAACGATTAAATTATCTTTGCGAACAACAAAGGCTTAAGGTTACGTGCTCGTTTATTTTTAAGTTAATCAATAAAACAATGTTGGAACATTAGCATAAACAAATCCTTGTACTTGTACAAAAACAAAAATTGTGTATTTGTACAAGTAAAATATGTATGTACCTATATAGTAAAACGGCGGCGATAGGCCTGCCCCCTATCAGTACACTGTCCATGCAAAACCTGGGTACTCTGAACACCAGGTGACAAAGTCACGTGATGTTCAGAGGTATTAGTACCTCTGCCAACCCCTTCGGGGATATGGATCCGAATCAGTGCTAATGCTATATAGTGTAAGAGGCAACTAAGGGCTATTAAAGTCATTTTTGGGCGATGTGGTAGGAAACCGATCATTTTACAACAAAAACCTTTACTTTACAATCTTTTCTCTACGCATCTTCCAAAAGTGGCTGAGAACTTTCTATTCCGAAGCTCGGACTACCTCTTTTAGGGATTTATAGCCGTGAGTATATGTACGTATGTATAACCCGACTCGTTAAAAAGGGCATTCAACGTTAAATAACAGAAGGATAATTGAGATAGAAATTAATAAGGATTTGTATGGCAAGTATTGATGACGAGTATGACATATATTAACTGGTTACGTATTGCATTGTGAAATACTCGTAGGATATATCTTGAACTCTGTAGTGTGCGCCATTGTATACTGATAGCGTGTCCCTATACTACTATAATGACATGAAATAGTGCATAGATTTGAGGGAACTGCAAAGATGTACTGGCCAGTACACCCTGCGTGTACCAACTTATAATTTGTATTGATACTCAATTATAAAAACATTCCGATACCGCGATATGGGATTTTATATGACGCTGCTTGTATGCGAGTGAGTCCGCCGTCTAGAGGTCGCCACAGTCACATAAATGCATGGTATTAAGACATACTGTAGACCGACCGTCTTTTTCATGTAGGTTCTCTGTGCCCATACAATTAAAAAATTGTAAAGTGAAATATGTCCGGTATTATCACGAATTCGAGTGAATAAGCGACATGATAGTCCAGTGGGTAGAACACCCGCCCGAAAAACAGAAGGACGTGAGTTCCAATCCTGGGACGGGCCTACACCAATTTGTCTTTTCTAAAGTCATATGAGTGGTTAATTTATCATGGTTGCTAACGGTGAGGGAAAACATCGTGAGGAAACCCACATGGCTGAGTTGTACTTAGTCATGTGACAGTGTATTCGTACAAAACGGCGATAGGCCTGCCCCCTATCACGTGAGTACACTGTCTAAGCAAAACGTGGGTACCTTCTCTGGAAACTAGATGGCGCTTGCCATGTGAGTTCAGGAGTAATGGTACCTCTGCCAACCCCTTCGGGGATAAACGGCGTGAACGTTTATGTTATGTTATGTTATCACGAATTCATTGTTATCTGATTCATTAAAATCAGTTCAGTAGTTTAACCGCTGCGGCCGTTATTTCCATTGGGGAGGCAGAGACCATTGGTCGGCAGTTTGTATGTCCCTAACAAATTTCTCTTGCTTCTGTCATATTCATTATCCTTCTCATTCATGCTCTTTACGCCGCTATGGAACATAGAAACATCTTGTATAGACTGTCAATAGTATTACCTCTTCTTTGGCTACGCCGTAAGCAGTTAATAATATCATGTTTCGCAACCATTGTTGCAGTTCAGACATCAGTCAGCCAATTCAGTAAAGTTCATACTTTAAATAAACATTTTCAGTTAATCGAGAAAACAGGTAAATTTCGTGTATATATTAAACATACATACATATAATCACGACCATAAACCCCAAACCAGAGCTTAAAAGCTAGGAACTTCATAGCCACATTTGGAACTAGATAGGGGACAAGATGGTAGAAATAATCTGGTTGTATCGTTGATGATGGATCTCCAGCCGCATTACATAAAAACCACTTTTAAAAGCCCCATACCTTTATTAGTCACCTATTACGACGCCCGTGGGCAGGAAGGGGTAGTAACATTCTATGCCAGCACTACAAGGCCGGTATATATAAAACATCTTTACGACAACGACATGATAGTCCAGTGGGTAGAACACCCGCCCGAAAACAGAAGGGCGTGAGTTCCAATCCTGGGTCGGGCCTACACCAATTTGTCTTTTCTAAAGTCATATGTGTGGTTAATTTATCATGGTTGTTAACGGTGAGGGAAAACATCGTGAGGAAACCCACATGGCTGAGTTGTACTTAGTCATGTGACAGTGTATTCGTACAAAACGGCGATAGGCCTGCCCCCTATCACGTGAGTACACTGTCCATGCAAAACGTGGGTACTCTGAACACCGGGTGACTAAGTCATGTGATGTTCAGAAATATTAGTACCTCTGCCAACCCCTTCGGGGATATTCGGCGTGAATGTTCATGTTATGTTATGTTATTATCTTTATAAATTCATCTACATTCGCAGTTACCACTAAGAAACTTGAGATATGTACTCTACTTACATAATATAGGTAATACAAACATAAAAATGAGAACAAAAACAAAATACACCAATGTGCGTACATATATTATTAAATTATTTGTATTTCATTAAAGTAGTTATTGCGATGAAAGAAGATATTTTAATCATATATTTGTATAGAACTTTGATATAACAACTAAAAGAGATCAAACTTTAATGTTTTCTACCTAATCTATATTTAATTTGGACTCCATACTTTTAACTATTAAAAAAACCACCATATTTTTGCAGTTCCTTAGTTTATAAAAGTAAAACGGAACTTTACCTTCACGTTTGACCCGAAACGTTACAGTATCCAATAATGGTCCCGCCTTTTTGACGTTTATGCTATGACGTTTGTTTCTTATTGCCAATCGTAGTAATATAAATCCCACCAAAAACATTTTAAATGTAAAAAATGTTAGCCAAGCAAATACAATACAAAAATTTATAATATGTTAACTAAAAGACTTGGCAGACAAAAGGATTGATATCTGAATGGTTGCCAAGCACTGCAGATAATCCTGAAATACAAAGTAGATAACAAGTTAAATTAAAGTTTTGATTTAACTTGGCTCGTTTCCACATACGAGTTATCATGATAATCAACTTATCTGCTAGGTATATTTTAATTTGATTTTGTGGTGAAAACTAGCCAAATTAAATCAAAACTTTAATTTAACTTGTTATCTACTTTGTATTTCAGGATTATCTGCAGTGCTTGGCAACCATTCAGATATCAATCCTTTTGTCTGCCAAGTCTTTTAGTTAACATATTATAAATTTTTGTATTGTATTTGCTTGGCTAACATTTTTTACATTTAAAATGTTTTTGGTGGGATATCATTACTTTTTGTTAAGAAATAAGTTGGTATTTTTTTTCTGCGTTTGATTTTATACCTACCTTACTATCTATCTACTATTTTAATCAAACAAATCAATGAATTTGGCAAAAGAAACAAACCTACAAACAACCCAATCTAAAAACAATCAGCAAGAAGAAAAGCAGAATTTACAACACCGTTACCAGCTGTAACTCATACGACGACGAAGCATAAAACTCAACCTTATAGGCGGGATTTCGCTAGACAAGACAACCGAACAGCATGGGGCCTGCGGATTGCCTATACAAGCGGATCAGGCGTAAACATCCTCCGGGACGTTGAAAGCTTGATGTAGTTAGCTTTTAATATTCTCGTGGGGTAGTAAACAAAGCCTATTTAATTTACTGCTCTACGTAAGACCCCTTTTGATGTGGTTACATCAGCAACCCGGCTAACACCGTCCGCTCCTGGATAGAGGCGTGACACACGTCCAAGGCGCCATTGAAGTGGAGGCAGGTTGTCCTGTCACGGTCGCCAAATGTTAAAGCAAGGAATAATAAAGACGAAGACTTGCCAATAAACCATTTACTTTTAAATAAGACAGTTATTACATTTACAATATGTATGTTAAGTCGACGGTGGTTGGTTGCGTAGTGCGTTCTCCCGCCAGCGATCTTCGCGCCGCCGCGCCTGCGGATTGCCTATACACGCGGATCAGGCGTAAACATCATGGAATTTATTATGATTTCTATACAAAATGTTCTTGTGAGGGAAATATTGAAAAATCTTCAAAACTCTCCGTTTTCAGATTTTTCCCTTTGTTAATATTTGATCACCGACCTGGATGCCGAATTTCAACTTCCTGGGATATCTGGAAGTGGGTTAGGTTTTTGATCTATATGTCAGTGAGTCACTAAAAAAATCGCGATTTTCGGACGTTTATATCTTAATAACCCTTTGTTATGTATTTATGAAAATTGGGCTACTAGTTTGTATCCTTGATATCAACAAATGAGCCAAATTTGGTTGGTTTATGTTGATTAGATTTTGAGTTATGATGGTGTAAAAAGTCGCTCCAAATGGTTCGTGTAATATACACACGGTGCGCGCTCGCCGCCTTGGCTTGGCTTGACGCACTGCCGTGCGTCTTGATTTACGACATGAACATTGTTCAATGTCACACACTTACACTGCCATATAACTTCGGACAGAAAATGAAAATCACAATGTCAAAACATCCTCCTTAATAAATAAAAATTATTACTGACCTTCAAAGCAACATTTAGACATTCATGACCCGTCTCTTTTTACAAATGTATCATAAACAGGAGCGTAATTGTAACAAAAATGAAAAAGATGTTTAAATATGCTATCCTAAAATCATATTCATGTTTATATTATTGTTTAATACTTTACTTACTTACTGAGATATGAAAGTCAGAAATGGTGGAAAGAAAATATGCAAACACCTTCCGAAGCAACGGATTAGTAAGTAAATTTAATCTTTGGACGTTCAAAAAATGATAGTAATTTACCTTAATGTTTCTTTTTTCTTTTTGTGTGAATACACTATTTATTTACCATTATAACATATATTAGCGTATCTTAACGCAATAAATTACAAATACTAGAAAGATAATATTTTAAAAATAATCTTCTATGTATGTTTTCCATCCGCTTATTTATAAATATTCCAACAAGACTTAGTCAACTAAAATTCGTTTGTAAGTTCGGTAAAGAACTCGTTGTCTATCTTAATAGTTATTAAATTTAGTTTAGCAAGAAATTTTAATTTCAAATTGTTAATCTGTGAAATATTCCAGGCACGAATAGGGGGTACCCTGTTTTGATTTGCAAATTCTATCCTGGGGCCTTATGGACCCTTGTCTGCGAAGGGTTAACTTTGTAAGTACTTTGTACTGGAAAGCTTTTGATAGGATTAAAGAAAGCTATTTATCTAAGAAAACGTTATTGTTTTTGTGAAGTTCACCCAAGTTGGAATATGTTAAACGCAATGTTGTCTCATTCCTTTGGGAATGACAGTGAATAAACCAACAACATGTTTAGGAAATGAATTTTAAACTCTGATTAATTTATTTTGACCTCTTTGTTTATACTATCATACTTGCCATAAGCGAATAGATGTTGACTGCTGGATTCGCTCCTACGATCTCCACAAAGACTAGTCCTCTGCTGCTCTTATCAACGACTATCACTGAGTCATCGGTCCAACATATGAATCGTCAGTACGCCACACTACTGCTTGATTCAAATAAGGTACGTGGCCGCCACTCCGGAAAATTATACTTATGGATATGTTCCTAAACAGAGGCTAATGGTAAAATAATTGTTATTTTTTCAACAGTTTAATGGAGTGCTAGATTACTTATTCAACTATTAATATTATCCAATATCAAGACTCAGGCATTCATTTTATATATCCTCGAAGGGGTTGGCAGAAGTACTAATACTTCTAAAAATCACGAAACGTAGGTTATGTGATCTTGTGAGGAATGATGTGATTCGTGAAAGGTGTGGTGTAAAAGATGATATTGTAAGAAAGATAGAAAAAGGAATGTTGAGATGGTTTGGGCACATAGAGAGGATGGATGGCAGTAAAATGGTGAAAAAGATATATAGAGCCAATGTGGAAGGTAATGTTAGTAGAGGACGACCTCTACAAATGTTCACATTTGGATCAAATAGAAAATGTGCTCAAAAAGGCAGGTGTCCGCAGTATGAAGAATAAAAGAGCATGTATGAAAAGATTGATGGATGTAAACGAAGCCAGAGAGGTTTGCCAGGATCGTACAAAGTGGCGATCGATAGTCTCTGCCTACCCCAATGGGAACTAACGGCGTGAGAATATGTATGTATGTATGTATGTATGTATGTACGAAACGTGATCAGAGTTCACACGTTTTGCTCGGACAGTGTACTCGCGTGATAGGGGGAGTTCTATCGCCGCTTAGTATGAATACACTGTCACATGACAAAGCACAACCTATGAGTGGTTATCTTTGGTTTCCTCACGATGTTTTCCCTCATCGTTAACAACCTTGTTACATTAACCACCCATATGACTTTAGAAAAGACAAATTGGTGTAGGCCCGACCCGGGATTTGAACTTATGCCTATATGTGTTGATGGGCGGTCGTTCTACCCATTGGCTGTCCACAGTAAAAAATAAGTACTAATGACTTATTATATTATTTACTTGGACATGGACCAGTAATAAACTAAAGTGTGGTGTAGTTGATGAGCCGACAACTCCACCGGCCACTTATCACTTAGAACGTTTTTACGTAATCGTGAAAATATAACATACAGGAATTATTGTAACTAATTATGTTACGGCATGTACCCAATCTCGTGATGAACTATCCAGTAAAAATGTGGATACTCTGAACAAGGCGACTGAAGTGTAGCGAGTTGTTCAGCGTGGAGTACCTTGTTCGTATAGCTCCTAATGAAATATAAATAGTTTTGAGATTTCGAAAAGGTTTTATGAGAATTTTAGCTTTTTATTTTGAGGAACTTTTCAAATTGTTTTCAAACGTTAATATTTTAATATTAATAAGCAAAATTTTACACATTACATATAGCGTATAACGGGTATTTTAGCAGCAATTAAAACAATTCTGACTATAAAAACCAGGATTGAAAGTGAACAAAGAAATTTTAGACGTGAATTCATATTTTAATGTCTCTCGTATTGGCAATATTATACAACGAGCCAAAAATTTCATGTTTGAAGTAAGATCTCAAACTATATAACTTTTGTTTTAGTTTTGCTGCAGTGTTTGAATATAACGAAACAGCGAGAATACCTCATTCATATCCTTTGAGATTCATTCAATTTGAAAACTAAGTTCGAGGAATCTACAAATATTTTAAACATATAAGCTGCCAACCTACTTTTACTGTGAAAGACCATTTGTGGCGCGAGAATCGAGAAATAATAAAATTCCACATAACATTTAATGTTTGTTCTGATCTATTAGTAAAAAATGGATGAAAGTACTTAAACGTAAAAAATGTGCAAGCTAAAAGTTTAATCTCTATTCAACCGTCATTGCCACCACAAATTTTTCGTGATGGTATATACGCAATTATGCGTATATATGAAATATTATACATATATTCAAAATTGATGTCTCTTTCATCCTTTACAAAGAACGATATAAAAAGATCATGTTTCGTACTGTTTTTTTGTTCATGAGGAAGAAAAAAATGAAAAACAATAATTTGTTTTGCATGAAAACCTCTTGTGGGGATTATTACTAATCAATTCAGATTGCCGCTGCCCGCTGGTGTTTTTTTAATTTCCTACCTGATTGTAAAACAATAAGTTTTGTAAAGATACATTTAAAACATATAGTACATTTTATTTTGAAATGATTTAGAAATGATTATTAACTGCAAATATTTCTTATATTTTTGTATTTCCCACTCCTATAGCAATTATAAACTTTAATGCGATTTTCATATAAACAAAAGCGCATCGCATTATTTTGCATATTTATACACAATTCGGAGAGAAACAAACCAACAATGATGATCCAATATTGTTTTATGTATTAATACAATAACTATGAGTATTTAAAAGTGAATAAAATTAATATGCAGCTTCAATGTTGCGTGGAAACACACAATCACATTACGTCGATTTCACGTAAAATTTAAGATAATCGGAATCGGGGATGTTTTTCGATTGACCTAGTTTATTTTAAGGTAATTTCGCATCCTTCTTTCCAACTGCGGTGGGGTCATTGCGTTTTATTTCCTTCTGTTTTATACAGTAGCACTAACGTTTATTTTTCAGTGAGTTTTTTATTAGTGATCAAGTTGTATTCTCTACTGCCACTAAGTGGTTTATAAATAGTTAATTATTGAAATTACATTTGTAATTTTCTTATAGGCGGATGATAGATGGACTGACTGGCCAGTAGTAGAATGACTCAGGGGTGATGTGGCTGACCCATCACCAACAGTCCTTTATTTTTGCGAAATTTCTAATTTTTAACCTTGGCTACTCGTTTTTCATTCATAGCCATCAGTATATGTAGATTTAAACCTTTTGTTGAATGTATATTTATACAAAGAAATAAACAATAACATTTTTTATATGCTACACAGTAATTAAGACACAATATTACAATCACATACATTTGCTTAACAAATAAACATAACATAACATAAACGTTCACGCCGTTTACCCCCGAAGGGGTTGGCAGAGGTACCAACCAATACTTCTGAACTCACATGGCAGCGCCATCTAGTGTCCAAATAACACGAAACAAAAATGTTAAGGTATATTTTAAAAAGTAATACAAATTACCATACAGAATTATCAACAATTATATAGTAAAAATATGCATGATGTAGATGTTTCATAATGAATTCATTGATTTTTGGGCGACTAACTAACTTCCAAAAGTGGCTGAAGAATTTAGCGATTCTGAAGCTCTGGCTGGCCCTTCTAGGGATTATAGCTTTGAGCAAATGTATTTATTCATTTCATATAATATAATAAATATATTTATCATGACAACCGTGATAGCCCAGTGGGTAGAACACTCGGTTATCGTGCAAACGACTAGTATTCAAATCCGGGGTCGGGCCTACACCAATTTGTCTTTTCTAAAGACATATGTGTGGTTAATTTATCATGGTTGAAACCCACATGCCAGTTGTAGTCAGTCATGTGACAGTGTATTCGTACAAAACGGCGATAGGCCTGCCCCCTATTACGTGAGTTCACTTTCCATGCAAAACGTGGGTACTCTGAACACCAAGTGACAAAGTCACGTGATGTTCAGAAGTATATATGGTTAGAGTAACTAATGGTCAAATATTGAACCAAAATGGATTTACGATTTGACTACTGGTTAGTCATTTAACTATAGTCAATGTAACAAATGGTTATATTTTTAACTCCGGATCAAAAAACTGGCCCTTAGTCCATGCCATTACTTTTACTGATATTCATTCTCCAAACCTTTGAATGCTGTTATTTTGTCTACGAAATAATAAAGTATTTTAGTTAGATATTAAAAAAACCGCTTAATGGCGTGTGTTTTGAGCTAAATAATTAAAACTTATTAGAATGTGTATACAATTGCATCATGCCCTGAGCTTCAGAAAAGATAGCAGAATTACCATGATTCTGCAATCCAAAATATGTTTTCAGATTACCTTATTATTTGTTGCCAATATCAATTACTCTTTCAGTCATACTATTTTATTGTAAATTATTGAAATAACCATTCTGAACCTATGATATTCCGCTATAGGCTCGTGATAATATCATCATAAACCAAGTATTATCCAGAATTATCTTCCCAACATCACCCATTGAGTCAGTGAAACGCTAAGCCGTATTACACAACACCGAATCAATGAATGCTGCATATTCAACTCAGCAAGTTCTACCAGTACAGTACAGTAGTACCGCAGTAGTACTAAATAGTACAACTAAAGTCAAGAACGGATATTCGGTTTGACACTTACTACGAGAACGTAAAAATATAAAGAATTTGTGTAGAAATATAAATCAACGCTCAAAACTCAAAACGTTCAGTACACACTGCTACGTCAGCTAGCGCAAATACACCGCGCCGGTATTTTAAAAAAAATCACGTAAGTTCCAATGCAAAACCTCTTAGGAATTTTCCTTGCCGTTTCACAATTGATTATCGTATCGTCAATAATCATTATATGAAAAACAGATTGGGAAAGTCATTATCAAATCCCATGTGTGTATGCTAAATAAATATGCTCAAGGCTTTTGACTCCTTCAGAGGTAAACAGAGACCAAAATGAGCAAAGTGATTAAGCCAGAGGGTTATCTCGCATATATGGTATATGGTTATAAAAATTGCAAAATAAGGACTACAATATTATTAGTCAGTTTTTTTTTAAATAAGATTATCTTATAATAATATAATTGTGATGACAACTCTATGTTCCTTCAGCAACCGTGAAAGTCGGTAACGGGCGAATCCGCAAATGTTTGCAAGTCAAAACAGGCTCGGCTTAGCTTTGAATATAACACGATTGGTGATTTGAATTTAAAATTTCAGAACAACCTTAGCTCTCCGCTTATCAGGCTCTTTTGTTCCAGTTTACAAGACTTTAAGAAGAGCCTTCGTCTTAGAAATAACTCTTTGCGTTGCATGTTTCGAAAGATTTTCATTGTATTGGAAGTTTAAAACAAGACGGCAAAAAAGTGAAGATAGTATGATTTACTTGCGATACACTTAAGTATCGTTATTTATAGGTTCAATACATACTGTGCAAGCCCATTTGTTCCATTACATTATTCATATAGAAATACATATGTGTACTACACATACCCCATACATATACTCAAGGCCATAAAGGGGTAGTCAGAGCTTCAGAGCTACAAACTCCTCAGCCACATTTGGAAGTTGATATGGGACAAGATGGTAGAAATAAAGTATCGTTGGTGATTGGTCTTCAACCGCATCGCCTAAAAACAACTTCAAAACCCCATACCCCAAAACCTACCTGTCTTGGTAAAATTCAACTGTGCTATATCATTATAATCATCATCTCGGACAATAAATTTCCTAAAACAATCTCCACAATGATTACAGTCCACATCCATCACCTTTACGCAACATTCACATGTGATATGAAAATAACATAATAATATGTGAGTTTCATACATACATATTCAGTTCTTTTTGAGAAATTAATTAGGTATTTTCATAGAGCTTTTGAGCGTGGTTGTTTGTAAAGACGTGATTCACACAAATCAGCTCCTACATTATTTTCGCGCGAAAATAGTCGCGGTGCCCAAAAGTTTTATAAAGTTAAATACATTTGATATGAAAAGCAAATTTTTGGTCCAAATAATAGATTTAAAAAATGCCTTTTCCTCTAAATATAAAGAAAGATTATTATTAAACATGGAAATAGCGTAGTGGTATTTATAGTGGCATGTCTGGGGTGTGAAAACATTAAACCTCGGATCGGATTTCAGTCAGAACAAATGAATCGTTCACTCGATAATGAGTGAATGACAGTTCGCGTGGGTGCATCGTCTGTCTAGACTATTTAAAGGGGATCTTTGTGAATTCAGGTCATCCTCGATCAGTTAACGTTTAGTCTTAGTTTATAATAGTACAATTTGAACTAAGACTTTTTAATTGAAGCATTGGCAATATTTGTTCAAGATTTATTTCAGTGAGGAAAAACGTGTTTTGACGAAAAACGGATAATGAATTTTATATTTTTTTGCATTCATAAATATCAATTCAAAAAAATCAAAAAGTCATTTAAAAATCATTGGCCAACTCTTCCCGTCTCAACATCCAAAAGCATATTGTATTGTCCTACAGTACTGCCTACCACTTTTTAATTTCTAAACCAAGTTGATAGGAATGTAAGTATGCAAATTTTCTATACAAAGTGTCAGAGAAGAGATTTACAAAAGCAATTTAGTAAATTTAGTGCAATAAAGTGAGCGAACGGCGCACCTTATGCTAAATGGATTAAGCAATTTAGTCAGATGGACTCATTGAATGGACACCCTCACATAATAACGACACGGACGATAGTCCCTTGAAATGCATTTTATCAGATTTCACAGTGTCATAAAAGAAATATGTTACCGTTCAAGGTTCAGTGTTTAGGGAAAAAAGAATGATTTTGTTATTTTAACTTAGATTCTTATTATTTTGAATACTGACGTTTCTGAGAAAGTACTTGTTCGGAAGAATTTCTGTTTACATTTTGCTAACTGAAGCTTTTAACAATACAGTGTAAGTACTATGTAGTGCCGGCTTAGAACGTCACTATCACTTTCTACCCACGGATGTCGTAAGTGGCGACTAAGGGTATGGGGCTTTTTAAGTGGTTTTTAGGCGATGTAGTTGGCGACCCATCACCAACGATACTTTAGATACTTTATTTCTAACGTCTTCTCCCTTATCAACTTCCGAATGTGGCTGAGGAGTTTCTAGCTCTGAAGCTCTGGGTACCCCTTTTTGGGATTTACAGCCGTGAGTGTGTATGTATGTTAATAAGGTTTTTAGGCAAACATTTTGCCAACAAATTTTTATAACAAACTCCAAACCGCATGTTGAAAAATATGAAACTGTTTCTTTTGATCCTTTTTGAATAGTAAGCGCAACTTTTCGCGACACCAAATTCAGAATTGCAAAATTTTAAAACTACACCCGTATTTTCTGAAGCTTTCAAAACCTTATTGTTTTAGTGTTTTTGTCTGATAGTAAGAAGTTTTAAAGCTATTGTTACATTTATATTCCTGGCCTTTATTCAGTGACATGGTCGCTTCCTTCCTGTTCCGCCGTTATAGTGAGGTTGTATTAAGCGGAAGTGGAAAGAACCTCACATTCAATAAACTTTTCTTCAGTATATCCTGTCGCGTCTTTTCTTGACTTGACATACTCTTGTGCATTTTGGTTTTGTGAGTCGTTTTAAAGAAGGTCTTGGTATACTATATTGTTAGTTTTATTTATGAGTAGTAGTCAATGGTGTTAGTTAAATTGCTTGTAGAAAAATATTTTATTTTAATTATTCAATTAGCTGTGTAGTGTCGGCTTAGAATAGCACTACCCCATTTCTTCCGGTGGGTGTACGTAAGAGGCGACTAACGGTATTGGGGCTTTTTAAGGCATTTAAGGGCGATACGGTTGGAGACCCATCACCAACAACCTTTATTCTACCATCTTTTCCCTACTCAACTTCCAAAAGTGGCTGAGATATTTCTAATTTCTCAGCTTTGGCTACCCCTTTTAGGGATTTGTAGCCGTGAGTATATGTATGTATGTATTCAATTCCGCACATGGCCAACATGGTGGACTAAGGACAAATCACAAATTTGTAACAAATCTGTTAAAAACTAATTTGGTTGAAGTGAAGGCTTATTCCGATTATCCACCCTAAAAAATCCTCCCTAAGTCGGATATTCGGAAACGGAAGAAACATTTTATTATGAATTCCGATTATCCACCCCGTTCAGGGTGGATAATCGGACATGCGTTTCCGAATATCCGACTTAGGGAGGATTTTTTAGGGTGGATAATCGGAATAAGCCGAAGTGAAGAGTGCTGAATCATTTGATTATCCGGTCCGCAAATTAAGATTTTAAGATAAGTTCAGTCCTGACTACTATTACAGTAATGTTTAATGTCTAAACCTTCATGCATATCGTATCCTAAGTTGGCTGCCACGCCACTGTAATGCCACGCGTGTTTAGCCAGTGTTTGTCAGCCTTATACGCAGTAATGAGAGCTCGAGTTGCAGCATTTAGGAATAGGCTTTGCTCCTTCTATACCATGTTGCAGATGGTGTATAGTAGTTTAGATAGCCCTATTTTTTATCCGCTATTATATATCACAGTTCAGTTTAAGTTTAACTTGTAAACATAATTTCTTAGAAGAAGCATCACTATTGTAATCTTAAGAAAACAATATTTTGTAATGGAGGAGTTTCTTGCCCTTCTTCTCCTACCATATAAGTATCGTCCGCTATCGCAAAAACTCAATACCGTCTATTTTTTAATGTAGGTATTAGAAAAACAAACTTCACCATATGTCAGAAAATGACATTTGTTTTATCTCTATGATTGTAAGAAAAACATACATACATACATATTCTCACGGCTATAAATCCCTAGAAGGGGTAGCCAGAGCTAAGGAATTAGAAATTCCTCAGCCACTTTTGGAAGTTGCGTGGGGAAAAGATGGTACAATAAAGGTTGTTGGTGATGGGTGTCCAACCGCATCGCCCAAAAATCCCTTAAAAAGCCCAATACCGTTAGTCGCCTCTTACGTACACCCACCGGAAGAAATGGGGTAGTGCTATTCTAAGCCGACACTACACAGCAAAGAAGAAGAAGAAGTAGAACTTATATTAACATTGTATGGATAATATATTTATGTTGCATTATCAACATTAATCGATTTTTAGCGTAGACGCACCCAACCGAATGAAACAATTTTTGGTGTGCTGAAAGATATTTGTATATTTGTTTTATATTATAAATTTCATGGGTGTGCCTTTGGAAGAACCTGTCAAAAATAAATGTCAAGAAATAAAACGTGTTTTTTTTCTGGAATATCTCAAGCAACCCTTTAGTAAATAAAACACTAGAGTATACTTTAACTCAATGCACGTAGATACTAAAAAGCCCAAAAGACGACGTGATAGCTCAATGGGTAGAACACCGGTTAACGTGCAAGCGACTAGTGTTCAAATCCCGGGTCGGGCCTACACCAATTTGTCTTTTCTAAAGACATAAGTGTGGTTAATTTATCATGGGTGTTAACGGTGAGGGAAAACATCGTGAGGAAACCCACATGGCTGAGTTGGACTTAGTCATGCGACAGTGTATTCGTACAAAACGGCGATAGGCCTGCCCCCTATCACGTGAGCACACTGTCCATGCAAAACGTGGGTACTCTGAACACCAGGTGACAAAGTCACGTGATGTTCAGAAGTATTAGTACCTCTGCCAACCCCCTCGGGGATATTCGGCGTGAACGTTTATGTTTACGTACATACTAGTTGGTTACAATATTCTGCCTTATATAGTTAAGGAGAAAGTATAAATTGAAATAATGTCTGCAGATTTGACGTTTTTGTCAAAATCTCGGAAAGTATTCATGGTAGCCAGGTGTAAATTGGAATGTTGTATAGTTGAATGGTAGCAAAAAAACGTGTAAAAACAATTCGGGAAATCTCACAGTGGCCACTGCTCCTTCCTTGTTATGAGCCTGCCAGACCCTTTGTTTCATAAGTGGTCTTATGACACGCAGACGAAGTGGCGCCCCTGGTCAACTGGTGTTATGTTTATTTAAGTTTCTATATTATGATACGTAGGTACCCATGGTAGATAAATTTAATGTTTAAAGCGTTTTATTTTATTCTTTTTTAGTTTCATTATTTTAGAAACACAATTTCCTTGTTTTTATGCAGGCAACTCACTAGTTGCCGCAGCTCTGCATAGATAGAGCTTTTTAAGTATTTAAAGTTTGCCAGCCACTGCTCACATTCTATTGATGAAATATTTATTAAAATATTTGATTACAAGCTTAAAAAATACGCAGATTTTATCTTTATAGTATAAGTATAGATAGACTTGGACCCCATACGTACATGATTAATGTTAACATTTTTTTAATTTTAAATTGACTATTAAATCTAATGTCAGGGTTAAGTATATGTTGTATTTATTCCTGAAAATAATAGTAATAGTTATTTGTTGTTTTTGCTCTGTGGAAATAGCAGATTTACCATTTAAGAAGCTGGCCTTGCGTCAGCGGAGATATAAGCTGTACTGTAATGGATATAATAGTTTTTTTAAACTTGGAGCTGCAGGCAATGAGGATGAGTCAAAAAGTTAATTCAAGATAATATAGATATTTTTTACTGTGGTTTATCACTTGTCAAATTTTAATTGAGCCTTTGTGTTATGAATTTCAATGTAATTTTGCACGTTGAAGTGAAGAAAATAAACAGAATGTTTTTTAACAAAAGCTGTTTGCCGCGACCTCTATTCCGTACATTTGCGACTCTTTTCCTACAAAGTTTACTCATTTTTTGCTAACTTCACTACACTCCCACAGATGGCGCAAATGTTCATAATCTTTATTTAAAAGGAGTGTGCAAATTGGAATCACGGGGTGGTTTGACACAAATCTACGGCATTTATTTCAGGGAATATATCAAAACCATAGAGAATAAAATACAACCCCACAAATCCAGCTAAATTAGCCTATTCACTGCAATTTCCTTTGGAAAATACTTCGAACCTTTTAGCGCCATCTAACATTATTCACAGGAATGACGAGAAAATTAAGGAAATATTTAAAGATAATTAAGTTTGCATTCATGTTTAATAATAGGTAAGTTTTACTCATATTTCATAGGTGGCGTTGGCATTTTTGCTGTAATATTTTCATTGACAGCGACATGATAGTCCAGTGGGTAGAACACCCACCCGAAAACAGAAAGGCGTGAGTTCCAATCCTGGTTCGGGCCTACACCAATTTGTCTTTTCTAAAGTCATATGTGTGGGTAATTTATCATGGTTGTTAACGGTGAGGGAAAACATCGTGAGGAAACCCACATGGCTGAGTTGTACTTAGTCATGTGACAGTGTATTCGTACAAAACGGCGATAGGCCTGCCCCCTATCACGTGAGTACACTGTCTAAGCAAAACGTGGGTACCTTCTCTAGACACTAGATGGCGCTGCCATGTGAGTTCAGAAGTATTGGTACCTCTGCCAACTCCTTCGGGGATAAACGGCGTGAACGTTTATGTATTTTCATTGAATCTTAAATTAAAACGGGGTGAACAGAGCCGTATTAAAAAAAAAACTTTCAACGTTTGTGTAACGAACAAATAATGTTAAACTACTACAAATAATATATTCATCTATCCTTACTTTCACTCCATTTTACTTTTAAGAGGCTGAGTAAATGCAATTATTCTAGATATGAAGTATGATTTTTTCAAATTAGTCCTACGTAATGATAATGAGTCTTACTTAACACAAAAACTAATTCATAATCAGATGTGTTGTGTCGGCTTAGAATAGCACTACCCCATTTCTTTCGGCGGGTTTATATAAGAGGCGCCTAACGGTATTGCTGCTTATAGGGATTTTTGGTCGATGCGGTTGGAGACCCATTTTCCCCACGCAATTTCCAAAAGTTGCTGAGGAATTTTTAGTTCGTAGGTCGCCGCGTACGGTCTTACGACAGGAGCATGGATGATCAATGGAGTATTACTATTTTAAGCCAGTCTTACATACATACATATACTCACGGCTATAAATCTCTAAAAGGGGTAGCCAGAGCTAAGGAATTAGAAATTCCCCAGCCACTTTTGGAAAATTGAGTGGGGTAAAGATGGTGAAATAAAGGTTGTTGGTGATGGGTCTCCAACCGTATCGCCCAAAAATCCCTTAATAGCCCCAATACCGTTAGTCGCCTCTTCCGTGCACCCACCGGAAGAATTGGGGTAGTGCTATTCTAAGCCGACACTACACCGCCAAGTCTTGAAAATTCATATTTTAAGATATCAATAAAACACAACAAACTTAAAATCAATTTTATTATACATAATGACTGTGAGATTTTTACACCTATCACTTAATCTAGCTTAGCATATATCTAAACATTAAAATTGGAATAAATATTCTAACACAAGACAGAGTGGTCGCTGCTTGGTTTTTATCACTATGAGGGTGATGTGTTAATGTTTTGCTTTCTGGCATCGCTTCATCTGAAGCCATCTGTTCTTGTTTATTTTCAACAGGATTCTCTGATACAGTCGCCATTCTTGTTGTAGTTATTGGTAGTTTTTTAATCATTTCGTTAGTGGTTGCATCTGCTTTCAATGTAGTCTCCTGTAAAGATAAATCTAAAACGCCTTTGCTTTCGAAGCGCTTTTTCTCATATGGTTTCATCGTTGTATGTACTTTGGTTTGTTTTGATGGTACTGCAGTAGTGACTATTATTTCATTACTTTTAGTACAATTTAAGAGATATCGTACATCAAAGTAGAATAATTTGCCGTTTAGCTGAGTATCATCATAGTATTCAAAGTCACCATTTTGCATGGTTTCTTCTCCAGCTTCAGTTCCGTTATCTGCCTCACTAATTTTCTTCCAAGTCTCACTGAGTTCGGAGTTTGGCAAACATTTCAAGTTGTCTATGTATGTCTTGAGGTTTTCGTCTTTTGTCTTACTTTTGAGTGATTGGAACCAATCGAGGCGGCAGTCACAAGGAAACTCGTTATCTGCGGAAGAGATAAATATGCGTGAATGAGTCAGAGGTCGCTATGAGTAAAACAGTGGACATTTTAATGAATGAACCATTGTATATTTTTATGTGTAAAGTAGTTTTAGGTAAATATATATGGTGATTATAAACTAATTTGTTTACTGAAATAATTACATATACCTAATTATATTTCCATTACGGATATTCTTAATCATAGATTTTAGTTCTTATTTTGTATTTGCAGCCTTAGTTGATACCTACATTACCTACTGTTATTTTGGGTCAATGATGGTCCAAAGCCTACAATTCCTTCATTTGATTAACCTCAGTTCATAATACTAAATACATTCATTTTCACATTTTGGTAGTCTATAAAATAATGTTAGAGAAACAAATTATATTTCTGAAATAAAAACCTTGCAGGAAAACCTAAGTTTTTTTTACAAATAAGAAATTAAAGATCCCAACAATTTCAAAACGTCAAAGGACAGTGCCTATTAGTGAAGCTAATAAAATAATAAAATAAAATAAAATAATCATTTATTTCAAAATAAAAAGATAAATCTTTGTTTTTTGAACGTCAAATTTTAACTTAATACTAAGTTTACTTCGGATTCGGAAGGTGTTTTGTTGAGAGAAGAACCCGTAAGAAACTCGTCAACACACATCTTTTTTTAACGTCCATTACAATTTTGGTGTTAGCCCGGAAACATCCTGCACAGAGCCCTGATGACACCAAGCCACTTCATCATTAATGTAATCATTGACATTGTAATAGGCTTTCGAACTAAGATTTCTTTTAACTGCTGCTTTGAATTTTGTTTCTGTTAAATTTAAAATGTCCTCAGGTATTTTATTATACATTTTTACGCATAACCCCATGAAAGATGTATTTACTTTTGACAATCTGTATTTTGGTACTGATATTTTATTGTTGTCTCTCAGGTTTCGAATATGTCTGTCACAATTTTTCACAAAAGACGCCTGATTCTTTCTTACATACATAATATTTTCATAAATATATTGACATGGCAGTGTCATTATATTTATTGTTTTAAACAATTCCCTCAGGGAATCTCGGGATCTCAAATTGTATATAGCTCTTATTGCTCTCTTTTGGAGAATAAATATGGAACCAACATCAGCTGCTCTGCCCCAGAGTAAAATACCGTAAGACATTACACTATGAAAATAGCTGTAATAAACTAATCGAGCTGTCTGTACATCTGTCAAATGTCTTATTTTCCTAACGGCATATGCAGCACTACTTAGCCTGCCAGCTAGTGAGCTAATGTGGGGTCCCCATTGGAGCTTGGAGTCCAGAGTTATCCCTAAGAAAACTGTGTTATCCGAAAATACTAACTTTTCATTATTTAAAATTATTTCGTTATCAACGCACCTAACATTAGGTAATACAAATTTAATGCATTTGGTTTTTTTACCATTCAGTACAAGATTATTGGAAGCAAACCATGTTTGAATCTGTGAAACCGTGTTATTCACCTCGTCAATATTCTGATTATTTCTTTCAACGTCAAATACTAAAGAAGTATCATCAGCAAATAACACTATCTCGGACATTTTCTCGACCATGAACGGCAAATCATTAATATAAACTAAAAATAAAAATGGGCCCAAAATAGAACCCTGCGGAACACCCATTTTTACATGAGTTCCAGGTGATATTGCATTATTGATTTGCACTTTCTGTATCCGATCCGAAAAGTAAGACTTTATTAATTTAAGTGCGTCACCTTGTATGCCATAATGTTCTAATTTAATAAAAAGGATTTCATGATCTGCACAATCAAATGCCTTCGTAAGATCGCAAAACAAACCAATAGCATCATTTTTGCGTTCCCACGAATCAAAAATGTGTTTCATTAAGGCAACGCCTGCATCGGTGGTAGAGCGGCCCTTCGTAAAGCCAAATTGTTTTGGATGAAACAATTTGTTTGAAGCGAAATGCAAAAGCATTTGATTGAACATTAGTTTTTCGAATATTTTACTTAAAACTGGCAGAATTGATATGGGTCTATAACCATCAGGACTAATTTTATCTCCTCCGGATTTAAGAAGTGGTACAATTTTACTATGCTTCATGAGATTTGGAAAGATTTTATTTCTTATACATTCATTAAATATATCTGCTAAATATGGAGCCAAAGTTACAATAAAATTATGGCAAACTTTCACTGACATACCCCAAATGTCTTCAGAACTTTTTAGTTTAAATGATTTAAAACATTTTTCGATATCTGTAGGGCTGACATCTTTAAAACAAAACAAAGTTTCGCATCTATCAACATTTTGTTGTAACAAGTGTTGAGCTTTTATGACCGATGTGTTTAAATATTCAGTTGTTTTTGATGGTATGTCAGTAAAATATTTTTCAAAAATACAAGCGATTTCCTCATTAGAGGTAGTCAGACCTTTATCAGATCGAACACAGAACTCCTGATCACATGGTTTACCTCGGCCTGTTTGGGTGTTGATAATATTCCACACTGTTTTAACTTTATTATCGGATGTTCGGATACGTCGGCTTAGGTATCTGGCTTTAGCCTCTTTACATACTTTATTAAATATTTTTGAGTATTTTTTTACATATTCACTCAATTCATTATTATTACTATAAGCTTTTTGATCATATAAATCGAAGAGTTTTTCTCTTGATCTATAAATACTTGGTGTTGCCCACTCACAAAACTTAAATTTACTGGTAATAGTTAAATTTTTTACATTGAAAATTTCATTAAACTCATTTATCAGAACATTATAAAAGATATCATAGCTAGTATCTGAGTTTTTATTAATTGTAAATGTAGGCAACTTAGAGCTTATTATATTTATATATTTTTCTACTTTACTAGCAGTAATATGCCTTTTATTAAGAGAAATAATAAATCCAGCCACAGAATTTTTTTTTGGCCACGTGGTTAAACTTCTCATTTAATAACTAAGCATCGGAAATATGACATAGCCTTTAATAAACTAATTCATCATCTTCACAACGCCAACTAAAATTGGTAAAGAAAGCTTCAAGTTTAAATCAACAATTAATTTTACTTGTCTTTCTGATTTATACATTGCCTACTAATTTACTAACTCGGCCACGGAATTTGCAACTCATCACCATTTTACGTTTTACAGCTTCAATACAAGCTCCTCAAAAATTGTATAGTCAAGCTTCAATAGTCAAGCTTCAATAGACAACATCATATATTATAAATTAGCATGTAAAATAATACTTCATATTCTTTTATCGTGAAAATAGCCACTGTACGATTTGGCGCAAGTACGCGACATGACAGCAACCGGCGACTTGCACCAATCAGAGAGCGCCATTCGATTCTTGTACCGACCCGATCTAAAATCAATCTTATAGTTTTTGAAAAAAAACTCTGAACTTAAAATACCTACAAAAAGGCAGCTTTATAACTATTTAGCAGATCGCCGGCGTATCAAATATGGACCCTCCATTATTTCTTTAGGAGAATTTAAAAAAAGGATAATTAAACACACTGATGTGCCAGTTAACGAGAACGAAGTTTTTGTCATAGCCTATTATATTTTGGAAAGTGATCCGCCTAGTTTTCGCATCGTATTATCTACAAATAACTTGTTGAAAAAATGTAATTTCACTGATATATTGCATGCAGATGCAACATATAAGTTGATTTGGCAGGGGTTTTCGGTATAAGTGGGAACTAGTGACAAAAAACGAAAATTTCACCCCATTTGCCTGACAATCTCTACAAATGAACGTAAGGCTGATTTTAAAACGATGTTTCAAGGATTACAAAGCAATATTTTATCCATTTTTTCAAATACTTTTGAACCGAAAATTCTAATTTGCGACGCTGCGAAAAGTATACAAAACGCATTTCGTGAAGTGTTTGGAGAAGAAAAGATTGTTAAAATGTGTTGGGCTCACGCTAAGAAGAAAATTTGCACTAAATTGGACCAAACGACAAAAAATAATATTCGAAAACACATATTGGAAGATATTGATGCACTGCAATCAGCTACATCTCATGAAGTGTTTTCTGCTGCTTCGGAGTAGTTTTTGCGACATGATAGTCCAGTGGGTAGAACACCCGCCCGAAAAACAGAAGGGCGTGAGTTCCAATCCTGGGACGGGCCTACACCAATTTGTCTTTTCTAAAGTCATATGTGTGGTTAATTTATCATGGTTGCTAACGGTGAGGGAAAACATCGTGAGGAAACCCACATGGCTGAGTTGTACTTAGTCATATTCCGTTTTTTAGTGGTGGCAGAGGAAATGGTTACTAGCTGGTCATGACAGGCGACAGAAGAACCCTTCGCAACACAACCTGAATTGCAGTTATGTGATTGGACAGCCGGATATCAATGGGCTGATACCAAAATTAGAGTTGTACAATCAACACCAGACAGCAACACATATTTAATTCCAGGCAAAGACTTGCCCAGAAATAATCAAGCTGAGAAAAAATTCAAGCATTTTGACGCATATAAAAAAGTGTTTTTTTTTATTTTGGAAAGTAACACTACCAAACAATCAGACCGACTGGATTACTGGTTGCTGTGATTGTCCTGATTTTTATCGCAAATACATCTGCAAGCATCTGATAGGCCTAGCAATGACTAGACTGAATTCGTAATGCCACCTTTAGAGGCAAAAGCACAGCCGCTTGGACTGAAAAGAAAGCGTGGAAGGCCAACTAAAGCGCGAGCGGCATTAATAATCCAGTAGTTTTCTTTTTATTTTAATTACGTATCTTTTTTCTATTTCAATACACATTTTTTTATAAATAAAGTGTTTTATTTTGTCTGTCCTCAATAGTAATGTGTAATAAAAGTGGCTGCTATATACCTACTGTTTGATGATAATTTTAGGTAAATTTAACGATCGCTTAATGTAGGATGACTTACATTTTAAACATACTCAATTATAAATTTAGAAGTTAATAGAATTACTATTTTGATGTCATACATTAATATTTTAGAAGTTTGCTATTTGAATGCATGCCACAAATTTAGATGCAAAAAGATAACCACCATGCTGAGTTATATTTCCAGCGGCTTACACACAATATAACCAGTGGCTGAGTTACTACTATTCAGACGCGCGTTGGTTGTGGCCGACATAGTAATTTAGAAGGTTACTTTTATTTGCTGAGGCGAATAATGCTATTAAAAAGAAGTTTGTTTAATTAGTACCCTTTTTTTAATAACAATTTTTGGTTCTGGTATCTCTAGAGGAAAGCTAACAAAAAGGCCGCTGTGATCAGACTTTAGTTTATTTATAACATATATTTTTTTACATTTATATATTTTTTGTATTTCCAAAAGTTTATTTATACTTTTATTTAATAAATACTTATTTAATCCTATACTATTGCCGACCAGTACGACAATCGTTGTATATTCGTCATAAGTGCCTAATAATATTCGTTCTACTATATAATTAAAGTTTGCACCCGTATAGCAATGGTTAATGACCTGTTGATTAAGATACTTATTTAGTATTTCGCCAAAACCTACGGCCATGCCGTCCGAAAATACTAATGTTCTGTTTGCCGGCGGCGGCCGCGTGCTAACAGTTGGTAATGTAATCCCATTACTTGGTTGGGGTGACTGAGATATAACGCTATTTGAGGAAATATGACTATTCAGAGTAACCGTCTCTTTGTCTATAAGACTGCCGATATGTTTGTATCTTAAATGCAGATCTTCCTGACTAACAATCAGCTCACTCAGTTTATCATTCAAACTATCTATTTGGTTTAGTAAATCAATTTTTCTGTAAGACTTGTTTATGAATTTTATACTATTTTTCATACTTATAAGACTTTTGTTTGTGTTGTATATACGTTTTTTAACTAATTTATATTTTTTACACTGTTTACGACTGAAAGTTTTTGAATATTTAAAAGAGGTCATAGAAGATAATGATTCTGCCTCAAGTTCGGCACATAAAGAAACTGCGTGAGAGTCTTCGTGAATATTCTTTATTCTATGGAATTCCGCCAATTGAGCGTGTGCCTCTGCCAACTGCTCATTCAGAATATGAATTCGCTCTAAAGCTACTTCATGCTTTGCGCACTGATCCTCATGCTTTAATATTAATATCTGCTGGTTTTCTAATTCCACTTGAGAAATGTCGTAAGATTCACGAAGCAACACATTTTTTTCTAAAAGATTACTATTTTTCAACTTTAAATTACGAATAGCTAAAACGTTTTCGTCCCGTTCTTCTAAAAGCCTATTTTTTAATTGTTCTGCATCATTTAACTCTCTTTTTAATTTTTCATATTTTTGTTCGGCAGCCATTCTACGAGTTGTAATCGAGTCCATTTTACGAAACGAACAGTCTTAATATTATATACTAGTTTAAAGCGTTACTATAGCGAACGATAATCCTAATACTAAAATATTTCAATCCACACAAGCGCCTACTTACAACAAAGATATAAAGTTATTATTTATCGTTTGTTTTCTATTAACTAAACAATATAATCATAAATGTAACACTCAAAATATGACACCGAGTGTTATCACTACCCTAATTTAGTTTTAAATATTAACGTTTTACTATTTATTATATCCTTTACGACAAACAATTTGTACTCACAAATTCTAATAAGTACCTAATATTATAATAAGTGAAGGAATGCGATTAAATAGCTCAGTAGAAAAAGATTTTTATATGATAAATTCACTTAATATAAAGAAAAGAAAAGTATATATAATTATAAACTATAATAATTAATAACGGGAATCGAACCCGTGTTTGAAAGATAGTAAGTAATAAGAAACCAGCTATTTGTCTCACTCTTACTTAGTTGAATCGGTGATCAAATGAAGACCGTTGTTTTATAACTAATATAGGATTTTTATTAAATTGAAATACCTATTATTGTTCAAAAATACATAAATTTACTTAGCTGGTTTACTCGGCAAGGGTTCTCCTATCTAGCGATGTTTTCCTTTGTTTGGTTTCAGCCGTTAAAACGTCACAAACTTTAATCACTTATTTTGTCACATTCACTTGATATTACTCTAAGATAACACTTGTGTGGATGAAATACGCACTAATAAACAATTTACAACCATTTATGGTTTATTTCTATGCTTTTTAACAATTATAGCGAAAATTTGAGAGATGTTAGTTTGCACCAAAACAGTTATGATTTTCATGAAGTAGCACTGAAAGAAATAGAATTGTTAAAAGCACAACTAGCAGGAGCTGAATTAGAACTACATTCATTAAGAAGTAAGAAAACAGAGGAGAACTCAATTATTCTGCAGCGAATGTATGATAACATTATTGATATGCCAACAATAGACTTGACTACCCCATTAAAGGAGGAAAAATCCCTACCAATTGTGAACATAAAAGGTTCCAGAAAGTTAAAAAAGTACCTTAAACTTAAAAGAACTGTAAGAAATCTTGTAAAAAAACTTAATAAACTTAGGTGTAGTCAACATCATGAGATGAAGTTTAAGTTAAATAGGCTAAAACAACTATGTAGTGATTATGAACTTTCTCTAGACAGTAACAAAGTTAAACTAAGTCATGATAGTAATAGAATTATAGAGTTAGAAAAATCTCTTCAAGATATTACAGTAAACTATCATAATAGTCACTTAGAAATGCAAAGCTACATAGTAGGATTAGAAGAAATCATAGAGTTAAGTAATGAAAATATCAAAACAGTAGAAACACTATCTAGTTTTTGCACTAAGTGTGAAAGTGTAAGTACTGTCATAAATGATGTATCTCCTGAAAATAGAAATAGTATGGTTCAGCCCACTTTTGCTTACAATAGAGATGTGTCGACTCAGAGGACTTTAGTCTTCTCCGATTCTCTTGGTGTTAACATTGGCCATCATTTAAACAAAGAATTAGACCAATGTATTTTAAATACTTGTATGCCCGGAGCAAGTTACTCTCAAATAATAAATACCATTTTAAAAGAACAATATGACTCCAATACTACTTTAGTTATTTTAATTGGTTCGAGTAATAAGGTGAATCCAAGTGACTTAAAGAAATCATTTGACAAATTGGTCAATTTAAATGTTAGAAAAATAATTATAAGTGACTTCCTATATTCCAAGCATCTTAGCTATAAGGTTAATACTAGGATTTATAAACTAAATATGTTACTATATAATTTGACCTTGGGATATAGGCAAAAAATTGTTAATTTTAATATAAATAATTATATTAAGAAACCATTATTGACTAAAAGTACCTTGAAAGTACCTGAACATTCTAAAAAACGTCTAGCTATGTTACTAGCTAGTAATATTGTATACAACAATGTTATTAATTTGAATAACATAACAATTTCATCTGACTTGGATGCAGTTATTAGTACATGTACTAATGTATCTGCAAATTTAGCTTTAAACTAGGTAGTAAGACAAAGGAAAAGGCATACATTTCACTAGTTCATCAGAACATACAGAGCCTTTCCTGCAAACTATTAGAATTAGAGTTATTCATTAATAAGTACAATGCCAAAATACTTTGTTTAACAGAACACTGGTTAAAAGCAGAACAAATGAATTTTAGTTTAAAGAATTACACAGTGGGCAGTTGTTTTAACAGAGAGTCCATAATGTGTGGGGGTAGTATGATACTATTATATGTAGACATTAAATTTAAAGAAAGAAAAGACATCTGTAGACTCTCTGTTGAACAACATGTAGAAATCTCATGCATTGAATTGAGCAAGTATATAATTTTGTGTGTATATCGCCCACCCAAAGGTAACTATGACATCTTTGAAGCAGCGATGGAAGATGCTTTGGGGATGGCTTCCCGCAGCTCCAGAGAGGTTGTAGTTTGTGGGGATTTCAATGTTGACTTGTTGGGTGAGGGTCTAGTAAAGGAGAGAATATTGACATTTTTTCAATCATTTAATCTTCTAAATGTATTTAATGAGCCAACCCGAATTACCTCGACCTCTGCAACATGTTTAGATAATATTTATTGCAATTGTGATTACTCCGGTCACTTCCTTTTTGATTGCATTACCTCAGACCACAAGGGTCAATTTATAAATTTAGAATTTACCATCGAAAAGAAAAAGTCAATAGTATGTAGACAGATAACTGAAAAAAAATTTAGCTTATTTGAAAATAATATTAGGTCTAGCATCAGCCCCCCAATGAGAAGCAGTGAATCATTAGAGAATTGTCTTTCATTCATCAATGAGCTAAAAACTGAATTCAACAAAATCTTTAAAACTAAGGTAATACTGTGTAATACAAAATGCTCTTTTGCTGAATGGGCCACCGCTGGAATTAGAATAAGTAGAGATCACCTATATAACATTTATAGAGAAAAGTCCTTTAACTTCAACCAAGATTTTATTATTTATGTCAGAAATTATTCAAAAATTTTCAAAAAAGTTTGTGGTGAAGCTAAATCTAGATGCATAAAACATAAAATTATGAATTCTTCTAACAAGAGTAAGACTGTCTGGAAAATAATTAACAGTGAAACTGGAAAACTTAAGTCCCCACATGATCTCAATTTATTATTAGATAATGAACTGATACAGTCAAAATCACAAATTGCTGACATTTTTGAAAATCATTTTATAAATACCCCCCACTCAGACAACAGAGAAATTAAATTCATGTCCCCAGAAAGCTCTTGAGTTGTTGGAACAAAATGTTACCAAAACAACAGCACAGTTTTCTTTCAAGTATGTTGACAATAATGATATAATTAAAAATTTTAAAACTATTAATCTTAAAAAAACCGAAGACATAACAGGAATGTCAGTTTTCGTCATAAACAGAATAATAAATATAATCGCTCCTCATTTAACGATACTTTTTAATAAATGTATAGATATAGGAGAATTTCCAGACTGTATGAAGTTAAGTAGGCTCATCCCACTACATAAATCAGGAGATAGTCAGGACTTTACCAATTATAGGCCTATTTCTATTTTGCCAGTTCTCAGTAAAGTTTTTGAGAAAATCATGTCCAACCAAATGCTTTCATATTTCAACAATCATAATATATTCCATGACGAGCAATATGGTTTCACCAAAGGTAGGTCTACTGTAGATGCAGGAGTGTCACTAATGAAACATATTTTTAATTCATGGGAAAACTCCCGGGATGCATTAGGTATATTTTGTGACCTCACAAAAGCTTTTGACTGTGTAAAAAAAGAAATAGCGTTGATTAAACTTAAATATTACGGTTTTGACGAGCAAGCACTGAAATTAATGGCATCATATCTTCATAAAAGAACTTTAAAGGTTGATATTAATGGAACCACGTCGGAAGGATCGGAAATAGAGATGGGCGTTCCTCAAGGTTCTATACTTGGCCCATTACTGTTTCTGATTTACATTAATGATTTACCATTTATGGTACAAAAGTATTCTGAGATAGTTATGTTTGCAGATGACACATCTTTAATATTTAATGTAGCGAGATCCTCTACATCACTTGACGACGTAAATAAAGCTATCTCACTGGTATTGCATTGGTTTACTGTAAATAACCTGGTTCTAAATGCCAAAAAAACTAAATGTATTAAATTTACTTTACCGAATGTTAGGCAAGTTGATAACAATATTGTTATTGATAGTGAACAAGTAGAATTAGTGAAAGAAACAAAATTCCTAGGGATAATAATCGATTCTAAGTTGCAATGGGGACCCCATATACTAACACTTTCTAAAAGGCTGAGCTCAGCAGCGTATGCCGTGCGTAAGATTAGAGAAATAGCAGACGTAGAAACAGCTCGCATTGTGTATTTCAGTTATTTTCATAGTATTATGTCGTACGGTATTTTATTATGGGGTAAAGCGGCTGATGTTCATAAAGTTTTCGTCTTACAAAAGCGAGCTATCCGATCTATTTACATGTTGAGGTCGAGGTATTCGTTGCGCGAAAAATTTAAAGAAATTGGCATTTTAACTGTCCCTTGCCAATACATATTTGAGAATTTAATGTATGCCAAAAAGAATATAGGCCAATTTAGTAAAGTTAGTGATAGGCATACTGTTAACACTCGAAATAAGGACAAACTTCACGTACCGAAGTGGAGACTTAATAAAGTAAGTAACTCCTTTATGGGACTATCCCTGAAAATGTTCAACAAACTTCCTTCTGACATATTGGAATTGCCTGTGGCATCTTTTAAAAAGGCAATAAAAGCCATGCTTTTAAAGAAGTCTTACTACAGTGTTCAAGATTTTTTAAACGACAAGGACCCAACGCGCACATGACCGTGTCCGTAAAGCTATAAATCTTCCCTCGTTATTCCTAGGAATAATTGTCTGGTGAGGATTTTTCTTCTCACGTTATGTGATTGGTTTTTGTGATGGACAATTTATTTTAAATATGTCAAACTAGCGTTTGGTTTTGTCGCATAGAAAATCTTTTATAAAGTAAAAACATGTTAATAAACTGAAATTGTACAAACCATGTTTTGAAAAAATGAAAAAATGTGAATGTAAAGAGTTTCTTTGTTGCTTCTTCTCTTTACGAACACCTTCCGAAGCAACGGACTAATGATAAATTTAAAAAAATTTGACGTTCAAAAAATGTTAATTTTTAACTTAATTTTGAAAAATAAACTTTTTGACTTTTTTTTTAAAAAAATTAATTAGCTAAGCACGAATTAGATATTATTTCGATCTACCCGATATATATAATTATAATGTATTCTTAATTTAAATCTTTTTGTTCATGAAAACCTCATGTGGGGATTTACAAAACACACATATTTATCGGAGGTAGATAAGAATATATTACTAATAAATAAAGGAAAGAAAAATTTCGACACAGGCGGGGCGTATACCCGAGGTCGCGGGTTCGATTCCCGCCTGTGTAAAAAATTTTCTTTCCTTTATTTATTAGTAATATATTCTTATCTACCTCCGATAAATATGTAAATTTTGTGACAACTTCCATAGATGGCTACTAACATTGTTATAATATAAGACTCCAAAATAAATACGAGTCGATAGCCATGTGCAGAATAGACTAGAATGCAAAAATCCTGACAACACGACGGACTATTTATGGAAATATTCATTTCGTCATTTACATTGTTATATGAACAAAAAGTAATAAAAACTCCAGCATCATACATTAGAATAAAATTGTGTTAGAAGTTGATCAATGCATAATTATTATTTTTTTTACATGAATACCATGGCATAAATGTCGGTTAATTTAACTTCCATTACATTACATATTCATTATTTAAAGCCGTATAATCACCTTTCGACCAAACTACTTGAAATCACATAATTAAATCATTGTTAATCCCAATCAAATTTTATAATATAAATCTGCTATCTACAAATCTTCTAGCCCTCTATTTTTATTTTTTTCAACTCCAAATGAAATGTTGTAAAACTTCTTTCATAGAATGTTTGTGACTTCTTCTATTGCAATACATATGCTTTAGTGTTAAAAGTAAGGATCGTGTAAGGTATCAAACGCGTTTGTTTAAAATCATCTTATTTTATATTATTTATCATAAGAGTAAAGCCTTAAAATATGAAGGTGCCACCTCTTTGTTTCCCTTAATTGGTGCTATACCTACGCAAATATAAATTGGGACAAAAGCTTGATTCATGAACGGATAATCCCTCCGAGGGAAGTAAAATGTGGTAAACAATACAAATGCGACGCGGGTAAAACCGCAAAACACAGCTTATATATATATGAGAAGTGCAGAAAAAATATAAATCGCAAATGGCAACAAAAAAGGAACCTGCATACTTTTGTAAAGTATAGAATATTTCAATTCCTGTTCCAGTGTAATGAAGCTTCGCGTTTATTTGAAAAATTAAAAACATTATTATTTCTATTAATCGAATGAGTACGTGTGAAAACGTCCTTGGCCGAGTGGATAGATGACTTGCTTCTCTTGAGTCCAGAGATTACGGGTTCGATCCCCGCTGTAAGCAACATTTATGTATCGAGCATAAATGATTGTTTCTTAGTCTTGGATGTTATTTATATGTGTATTATACAATATTAAATATATCGTTAAGTTAGTATCCCATAATACGAGTTCTACTTATTTGGGGCTAACTTGTTCTGTATATTTATTTATTATTATTTATAAGAACTTTTCGAAAATTTGAACGCTTAGTTTTATCACATTATTTCAAAGTTTAAATGTAACCATAACACAATATCCTAAAGGGTACCACAACTAAATTTCTATTGATAAAAGTTTATTTATCTTCCCGTCGCTGCCTATCGAAATTCACCGAAATGCAGTTTGTTGCCACATGTGCTTGTTTTATCAGTTTAGGGTCATTTGTCGTTTTATGACTGATTTCATTATCATCTATGCAACACACACTTCTTAAAATTACTTACTTACTTATACTCACGGCTATAAATCCCTAGAAATATAAAGGGTAGCCAGAACTAAGAAATTAGAAGTTCCTCAGCCGCTTATGGAAAGTTGCATGGGGAAAAGATGGTAAAATATAATGATGGGTCTCCAAACAAATGGGTCAACAAATCCCTTAAAAGCCCCAATACCGTTAGTTGCCTCTTACGTACACCCACCGGAAGAAATGGGGAAGTACTATTTAAAGCAATCTTAAAATTACTGCTTCGAAAAATAACTTGATATAATATAATCGTGTCAACACCATTGGCAAAAAAGTGGCAGACTTCATAGTTCATTTTTGTTTGTGCGCCGCCCACAAAGTACGATTTGAGTTATATTTTCTATACTTTCCTTCACATCGCCGTTTTCATAACTTTAGCACAGCTCTATTCAATTCTTTACTTTATGAAAACCTATCACTAGCTTATAGTTCATATATTCACAACTTCATTTCCTTAAAATTCTCACTGAGAATTCACATCAGTCCATACCACAGAAATGCACAAGTGGTGGGTACTTTGAACACGAGTTAACGAAATATATTAGTACCTCAACCACCCCTTCAGTATTCACGGCTTAAATTATAAATATGAATATATAATGTATTGTTAAATCAACGAAAAAAGAAATTAAAAATGTACCTTCTAAATCCAAAGTACTCGATGATGTGTAGAAATTGGTCAGTATCGGTTTCATAACTTCGCTCTTCAACTCCGTTAACTTATTCCCTTTTAAAATGAGTTGCTTCAACGATTTCAAACCATTGAAGACGTTCTCATTTTCAATATGACGTAATTTATTCCTTGCAAGCGACAAATACGCAAGATTTGATAATCCCACAAATGCTTTTTCATCGATCATTTGAATTTTATTACCATCTAGATTTAAATACTGCAAACTAGTTAGTGGCTTGAAAGTATTATCACCAACAACTTCCAATGCATTGTTACTCAGTTCCAATCTTACCAAATGTTTGAGACCAGCAAACGTTTCACTATTGAGACTAAAAATACTATTTTTATCAAGTTCCAATTCTTTGAGAGCAGTTAAATGAACGAATGCTCTATCGTGAAGTGTTGTTATTTTATTTGAGGTTAAGAACAATTGGGACAAAACTGGTAAATTTATGAAGACATCTCTATTTATCTCAACTATTTCGTTGGTGTCCAAAATTATTCTAGTCAATTCTTTATGGTTGGCAAATGCGTGCGGATTCAGTTTAACGATTTGGCTATCATGCAAGTAAATGTCTTCTAGGTGACTCAAGTTCGCAAACGCGAACGATTTGATTTCACTTATTTGGCCATATTTGATTTCCACTTTTTTAACGTCGCTCAAATATTTTAGCGCTTCGGTTGGGATGTATGTAAATTTGATTCCTTTTGTTGCAGTAAAGATTATTTTATTTGTAGTCTTTATGGTTTCGAATGTGTCCCAAATAGTATCATTTTGTTGTATTTCACTGCTTGTGAGGTAACAGTCAGCTGATTTCACAATAGATTTTTCATTATGATTGAATGTACAGAAACACTGAGCTTTACTGATGTCACTGTTTGTGGTGTTGCATAAACCATCTCGTGCTTCTCGTTTTCTATGAATTTTATTGAGTAATTTTGATTCTACGACTCCGAATATTGCTAGAGCTAGCAATAGTAATTTTGTTTCCTGCATTTTGAATGCCTGCAAACCTGAAACGAGAAATTAATAATTGTATTTATGTAAGATTTTGAGCAATATGAAAAATAATAAATACTTCATGATATATATGTTTGTAAGTTTACGTTATGTAATTGAAATATTATTAAATAATTTGGTTTAAAATATTTATTGAAAGCATGAGGTTATAATATTATTGGCCAATTAGACAAAAAACAATGGACTATTTTTAACAGATAATAATTTAGACTATTTAATAAATGCATACAAAACATACATACATACATACATATACTCACGGCTATAAATCCCTTGAAGGGGTAGCCAGAGCTAGGGAATTAAAAATTCCTCAGCCACTTTTGGAAGTTGCGTGGGGAATAGATGGTGGAATAAAGGTTGTTGGTGATGGGTCTCCAACCGCATCGCCCAAAAATCCCTTAAAAGCCCCAATACCGTTAGTCGCCTCTTACGTACACCCACCGGAAGAAATGGGGTAGTGCTATTCTAAGCCGGCACTACACAGCAACATACAAAACGTTTTGGTTTTTCTACCTACTCGTAATTCTAGGATGCCGAAAATACCAAATAGGGTAATATAACTCAAAGCAATAAATAAAAATTTTAAAAATAAATCTTGGCATCGAGACATGTAAGACACAAATCTCTAAACCCAAAACAATAAAGACGTTACAAATATGTTACCAATATGATACACAAACGGTCCTATTCATCAAAGGATTAGTTTCGTACAAAGCTGTGTCAATAACTGAACTCCCACACGATGACATCATGGCACTGATATTGTTGTTTCTAGAATTAGGTGCATGTTGGACTCATAATTTTAAAGGTATATCCCTACACCAAGCTATACTTTCAGTTCGATTTGAAGATTTATTTTAAGTGGCTTTTTTGGGCATACAAACTTTTTTGCATTGAATGATCTGCTATCGCTCATAAAAATAAGATCGCATTGTAATTTACTACTTACGGATAGAAAGTAAATTTAAATAGTTAATAACGCATTCTAGTAGGACGTAGTATACAAAGTAAAGTCAAAAAGTTACGTATGAACTAAACTTGGAACAAACATCGTATTTTCACAATTTACATACATTTGACGAACATCTTACAACCATACAGTTCTAGACTGAGTTCTAGACTCTACAAAGGTACGAAAATTTACAACAAAATGGTAGGTAAATTAAGTAAACTCAAACACTTCAGTAGCCCATAATTTGATCATAAATACATTTTATCATAGGTTGAATGCCATGAGCTTTACTTAGAATTCGCGATTAATCGACTACCTTTTATTAAAAAACATTACTCACGACTGTTAATCCCTAAAAGGGGTAGCCGTAGCTTCAGAAACAGAAAATTTTTGGAATTTAAGTGGGGAAAACATTGTAAAATAAACGTTTCTGGTGATAGGTTTCCAATCGCAGCGCTCAAAAATCACTTAAGAAGCTCCCTAAGTCGCCTCTTATGTTCACCCATGGGAGGAAATGGGGTAGTGCTATTCTAAGCCGACAGTACACAGCAATCCAGTCAATATTAACACAGAAGATATTAAAAGCTAATCATCGCTCCGCATATCTTTGAGTGTAACGTGTTCCCACCGATAGAAAACCTATAAATAAATGTAGGGACATGTCTCCGATGCGCTCACGGCTGAACAAATAACTTCACTGCAGATCTGCAGCTGAGGTAAGCAAAGTAAATTTAGATCGATATTTGTGTTAATTAAAACGAGAACATAGACTTCAAAAGACTTTGAATTTTTTAGTTGATATCTTACTCCGTTTATGTATGATACTGTGAGATTATTTGTTGTCAATTAATATAATCACACGCATTGATAAAAGTGTCAAGGGCTTTATGTTCATATTAATTGTACATCCAAAATAGAACCACAGCCATAAATAGCAAAAGGGGTAGGGAGAACTTCATAATTCAGTAGATTTTTCTAAGCCAAATTTGAGACTTTAGACGTTAAAGTAAAGGATGATTGATGTTAAGTCTCCAACCTTATTGCAAAACAATCATAAAAAAGACACCCTTGGTCAAAATTTTATACGTACTGTTCCAGACGGTACACTTATACGTTTAGATAACATATAATTAAAATTACAAATTAGTTTTATAAATAAAAAACTTCTCGGTCTTCTCTAATGGGAAATGCAAACATCAACATATCAATAGTGACTATTAATATACCATTTTAATATGCAGCTTCTAAGCGTTTAATTCTAGCGCTATCCATTCGTATTAAGCTAGCAACTTCTAGACGCTGCTTGGAATTTATTAATGAAACATAGAAATGTTTAAATATAGTTATGATAATAATAATTAATTAATATTATACGGACATATTATACACAGATCAAGCTAGCCCCAAACTAAGTTAAACTTGTCTTATGGGATACTAACTCAACGATATATCTAATATTATATAATACACATATAAATGCTGTGTAGTGTCGGCTTAGAATAGCACTATCCCATTTCTTCCCGTGGGTGTACGTAAGAGGCGACTAAGGGTATTGGGGCTTTTTGAGGGATTCTTGGGCGATGCGGTTGGATACCCATAACCAAACACCTTTATTTTACCATCTTTTCCCCTCTCAACTTCCAAAAGTGGCTGAGACATTTTCAATTCTTCAGCTCTGGCTACCCCTTTTAGGGATTTATAGCCGTGAGTATATGTATGTACATATAAATAACATCCAAAACTAAGGTACTAAGGGGATCGAACCCGCAACCTCTGGGCCGAGAAGCTAGTCACCTATCCACTCGGCCACGGACGTCGCGCACTATAGCATTCCCTCAAGTCAGTATCGGTTATTTTTCAAACCCTTTTTAATAACTCTGTGAGAGGAAACAGTAAGGATTTATCGATTTCTGAAAATTCACATTAATGTCAGAAATTTATGTGATTGAAATGTGCGACAGGAAAAATTGTTTGCATGTTTTTAATAATATCAAATTTCCATTCATAAGGTTACTAAACATCCTCCATCTCTTGGTTTACATTTTTAATTTCCTTGGTCATAAAGTCACAACATAATATTTCGATGTTTTGTGTGAAACAACTCAACTCAACGTCCTTAAAGCAGTGGCAAAGATTAGTACATTCTGGACCTTCCTCAGGTCTTTTACAGGTCCCTCAGGTCTTGCAACGAACAGAAGGGCAAGCAGTGGGATAAAGCAGCCATCTCTTACGCACTTACTTAGTATTGTATACTGCCATCTCATTCTAACCGTTATCGTGTCGATAAAATAGCGCTCGTGCTTGCTATATAGATAGTTCTTTCGCTACTCTTGTACAAACTTAGCTATGTGTACTTTCTTCAAAAGGATTTTTCTAAACGTAAACACTTTAACCAGTAAAAACTTGACATATTAACCCCCGGATGAATTAAGAAAAGACTCAATGGTGAAGGCCAGACTCGGGATCTGAACTAACGTCTCCTTTATTAGAAATTTAAATTAAAATTAGAAGCGGTGGGGAAACGAATAACAGCTAAACCTGACTGGAGATTAAGGTTGAGGGAGGGATTAAAAATAGTTCATTGATTTATATTTATGCATCACCAATGGATGGATGCAAAATCTATCACCAAAGTTACTTATCAAACTTCCTGCCCGGCTAGTACGAGCTGTGTTTAAACTAGTTATCGCGTGGGATAAAGCAGCCATCTCTTACGCACTTATTTAGTATCGTATACTGCCATCTCATTCTAACAGTTATCGTTTCGATAAAATAGCGCTTGTGCTTGTCTTCCCGGCTAGTACGAGCGGTGTGTAAACTAGTTATCGCGTGGGATAAAGCAGCCGTCTCTTACGCACTAACTTAGTATCGCATACTGCCATCTCATTCTAACCGTTATCGTGCCGATAAAATAGTGCTCGTGCCAAAAAATACTTTATTTTATCGATATCAATAAGTGAAACTGTTTAAAACTAATGAGGTTTTTAAAACAACGTTTATTTGGCCATGTCTCTGCAGACCCATCATCAACCATTCTTTATTAGTGACCGTTGGTTGGGAACTACTATGTTGAAGTTCCGAATACCGCATTTTGCCATTCGCAACCGTAATTATATGTATGTATGTATTTATGTAAAATATTTCTATAACGTACATAACTTAATCATGTTCTAAATAAATGATATTACCACACACAAAAATACGTGTCACATAAACTGAATACAAAGCACCAGTGTCGGCTAGAGCTTATGATGTCATAGAAAGCGATAGCCGTAGTCATAGTTATTACATTTTTATGCTAAACACGATGATTCATTTCAATATCAGACTACGACCATTAATCCCAAAAAGGGGTAGCCAGAGCTTTAGATCTAGAAACTCGTCAGCAACATTTAAAAGTTGATAGAGAAGATGGTAGAAATAAAGTATCATTGGTGATGGGTCTCCGAACAGCTTCGCCCAACTGTACATGCATTGTATTCTGTGTCGCCCAAAAACCACCTCAAATAGCCCCATACCCTTAGTCGCCGTACTACCCTTTCTGGCTCATTTATCTGTATCACCACTTTTTTTATTGATTATAGGATAAGATATATATAGGTTAGGTGGGTGATCGTAAGAGGCGACTAAGGGTATAGGGGCTTATTAAGTGATTTTTGGGCGATGTGGTTGGAGACCCGTCACCAAGAACATTTGTTATTACCATCTTTTTCCCAATCAACTTCCAAAAGTGGCTGAGGAATTTTTCATTCCAAAGCTCTGGCTACCCCGTTAAGGGATTTATAGCCGTGAGTATATGTATGTATGTATGTAGGTTAAGATATCATTATAAATAAGAAAATACGTCCTACTCTATCTATCATATCATATACGATACTCTTCAAGACCTTATTTAATTATCTGCTATCACAATCATTTTCTTGCATAAATTAACGTGCGAAATAGTAAAAACCGCATCCACTGATAATTATAAAAGAAAAAATAATATTTAATTATAATATACACATCGCGTCGTACGAAAAATAAAAATAAACTTTGTTACATTTCACCAACAAACAAACAACTGTAGAAAATATATAAATTGTGTATTAAGTATTTAATTTGTGCTGTGTCCCAGTTTTGAACACGGATTGCGAAGCGTTGACATCATTGACTTGTACAACAATGTAAGATTTTAATGGTAGGCTAATAATCTCAAAAGCATTAACACAAAATTTTAATAATATTTAAAAATATTTTTATTAAATGCATTTTAAATTGCTCTAAGAAGTGTTTAGTATTAAAACTAGCTCAACCGTTAAATTAATGTAAATACTCGTAGATTGTTTGAAGTGAGAAAAGAGCTTTCATGATTGTTTACAAAACTTCGATTCTTCCTGGTAACGAGAATAGACAAATTTCACATAGTTGAAGCTCAATTTTTATTCGACCTATTACTCGCAGAATAATAATAATATCTGATTGTAAATGCTTCTGAAATTTCAAATTAGTTACAAAAAATCCCAATTTAATGTCTCGAATTTTCAATAAGGTCATGCATTACATATAGCGCCACAGTGGAAACACTTAATTACTTGACCTGACATAATTTATTCCCAATGGGGTAGGCATAGAACATTAATCACCGATTTTTGTACGATCCTGACGCACGTTGCTTGCTTGTCGTGGCAACCATTTTCTCATGCATCCTCTTTAATTCATATTTAAGGGACTACTGTTTTAAAAACTATTTATATCTGTTCAACGGCTTCATAGAATATTATCTACTTAACAAACATATATTTTTAAGAGTTTTCCACTCTTCTCACTGTTATAATTGCGAAGATAAAATAAGTTATGACGGAGCTGGGGTAGGGCTATACAATTAGACTGTGCTACCAATGTAGAAAACTGATATTTCCGTGTAAACATCCATCAACTCTGAGTTATCTTTTATGCTAATATAGCAGTCACGTCACCTTGCATATATTGTTCGAATAGCAGAGCCGCAACCATACCATTATATTAAAAGTTCACTTCCCCTCACAGCGGTGTTAAAAAACACAGACAGAAGAAAAGCACTAGATTTTTATTTATTTCTTATTGATCCACTTATTTAGGATTAGAGAAATAATTATAGAAAAATGCCGTGTGGCCGGCTTAGAATTTCACTACCCCTTTTTACCCACGGGTGTCGTGAGAGGCGACTAAGGGAGTGTTGCGTTTTAAGTTGTTTTTGGACGGTGCGGTTGGAGACCCATCACCAACAATACTTAATTTCTACCTGAAACTCTGGCTATCCCTTTTTGGGATTTATGGCCGTGAGTATATATGTATGCATGTGATATAGAAAAATAAATAAAGGGAAATGGTGACGAAAGCGAAATTACGAAAACGAGCTATAGAGCCAAGTGCTTTATTTAATTTCGACTCCCTACTCTAGATAGTTGTTGAGTTAAAGCACTTATCTATCGTAATAAAGTTTATTAAGTGTTTTTATTTGAAATATTACTGTTTAATATGACGATCTAAGTGCAGTCAACTGTACATTGTATGATTGAATCTCGGTAAAATATAATAAACATTTAGATTTCATTCAGATCAAATAGGGAAAGAGCTAAAAAGAAAGACACTTTGATTATTAAGATTATGCAAACAAAGAAAGAGAACTTTGCCAGGATCATAAAAAATGACATTGGATAGTTGCTGCCAACCCCAATGGCACCTAAAAGCTTGAAAATATATTTATAAGTTATAAACCAAATTATTAATCCCAGTGTAACGCATAAACAATACAGCCTGTGTCGAAAACCGAAGCTCCAGCTAATGTGTCCGGTGCGCTACTTACATTAATAGAGCTAATAGAAGTAGGAATGTTCTACGTACATATGGTTCATATTGAAACAATTTTAAATGTGGAATTCTAAAGGAAAATTAGCGAAGTCTTTGGTAATATTTTCTCCATTGCTGTTTCATAGGAGAGTTTAGCATTAATTGGGGCTCCTACAACTTGTACAAACTTTTGTTAAGGACGTATCGTAAATAGTTTTCACAATTCTTTGATACTGTCTTCGAACATAACATTAATGCAAGTCGTGAAAACTGCATTTAAAATACATTTTTAATGATTTTGATGCCTGTTAACGTTAAAACATTTGGGTGCTTCATTATGATTAATATGCAAAGTTAAATTGTAGAAATGTTTTAACTTCAACAGGCATTTGCCTTACCGTGGCTTAGTTTCATTCCGATAAAACTGTAAAAAGCATGAAAAAATTTAGCAAGTTGCTTACTGTATTAAACATTAAAAAAACTACAAAGTACATCATACAAAGTATTCCAAAAACGTAAAATATTGAAATAAAAACTGTGACACGCCCGGCACATGCAAATATGAACCATACCAGCGTACATATTTCCCAACCATCACGGCCTACTGAGAGCGAATAGATATAACCTTGCAATTTTTAAAAGAAACTGAGGCATATGTCACATTCTGGCCTTATGAGCGATCTATCTAGTATTGAAGGAGGGCTTCATGTCACCTATAATGCGACAGGAACAATATGTAAAGGATAAATAAAGTAATGAAAAATTCCGACACAGGCGGGAATCGAACCCGCGACCTCGGGTATACGCCCCCGTCGTTCTGCCAATTAAGCTACCGTGTCAATGGCTTCCAGTGCGAAATTCTTCTATCTTTTGTTTCTTGTACACTTTTAAGTAGTGTTTGCGTTCCCTACCTAAATTTTCTTTCCTTTATTTTTTAGCAATAATCCCCAAGGTTTTCATGAACAAAAACATTCAAATTAAAGAACAATATGCTTTCTCCGTATTCGAATTTTTTTATTTAATATGTTTGATATTCATTAACCCAGTTTCAAAGTAATAATATTATTTCAGTAAATCACAAAAACATTTAGACAATCAAATACTCTTGTTCTACTTTCATGTTGGCTTGCATGTACGAGTTCATCCATAAAATGCCATTTTTGTGTCAAGCAAAGCTCATATAGGCTGTAAAGTCTAATGCTATGAAATAAAAACACAATTAACAAGTATTGTGCTACGGAGGAGTGAGTTTTATGATACTTTTATACTGGTCTGCTAGCCAGGTTTTAGTATTTTATTTATTTCAGTACTTCAGTAGAAAATACCAAGAGTGCGATACTGCATTGGCATAAAAACAATAACTGTCTAAAACCAAACTTATTCATTTAAATGTTATATATGTTATTCAAAACTCTAATATATGGAAATCAAAGATGAAAGAAAAAGGAATCCGTTAAGTTCCGTTGAAACTAATTAGTAGCCATAGAATGTAAGGTGCAAAAAACGACTAAGTTTTGTTTTCTTTTGCGAAAATGAATTCTTCTTTTAAAGTTCAGCTAAATTCCCAGACATGCGAAAAAGATCAAAGCAAAAAGAGGTGCGATGCTTTGAACCTTCTTTTTACACAGTCTGTGGTTGGACATAATGTCATGCTTTATTTCAAAATGTTTAAATAAAGAACGGCGGGAACCATAAAAGTGATTCCTCGAACCGCGAACAAACTATACCATATAATTTGTAATTTATATTGGCTGTTCGGCTACGAAGATAAAAACTTTGAAGTTCCTATAATAAGATAATTTATTTCTTCTTAAAATTTTTAACATTTACTACGTTGTTTATTCATCAATACCGAATAACAATTACTGCGGTTAAGGTATTACTTATTTATATCAGTCTTTTATATTTCAGAAATACCTTTTACTGTTTTTGCGGTGAAAAAAATATTTTTAAATTGAGAATTTTTTGATTTTGTTTTTGTTAACAATAATACTCACAGATCAAAAGCTAATTTTACCGAACTAATTCCAAACATGAAAATAGGGCACTCAATAAAACGGTCAAATATTAAAAAAATGACATAGCTCGTCGTCAAAAAAAAGATCGGCGTTTACAAAAATGTAAATAAAATAACAACTACTTTTTTAAACTCAAACAAAAAAAAACTAAATCAATTTTAAAAATAAAAAACTCACCAGTATAAAAACAAAATCCAAATCAAAGTACCATAGTGCACACCAAAAAGTTCGCAACTCAACCCGCCCACGAAGTTTCACTGCGTGCACTCCACTAGCATGGCGATCTCGCACTGCCTGTCCGCCTCTATCGACTGATTGTGTCTTCGGAAACCTCATTTCACGCGACCTAAACTATGGCGATGACTCATTGAATAATATATAACATTTAACATTTGTTTATCTTATAATTAAGTCTATTAGGAGAGGTATTAGTATTGATCGATCAATTTGATATCTGAAGTCGAAGAATCATCTCATTCATGACTTCAAGATTGGCTGTGTGATAATAGCAATAGACATGACCTAACGTTTATGTTCTGCAAGCTCTTAATTAGAGCGAGTACATTTTACAGGTACTAATCATATTCTTATACTAATGTCGTTATAGTAGTACTGATTTCTATAAGTAGACAAACTTTATACTTCACTGTATTGTTTTGTCATATTGTAAGAGGCTCTAAATAAATAACTACTTCCTTTCTTTCCTTAATTCTCAAATGTCACCAAGCTCTACAGAAGAACATTATTATTCTGTAATGGATAAAAAGACACAGTGGCTCACAGGTTACAAGACTGGCTAGAGGGGGATTGGCTACGTCGGTATTACAGTGGTTCAGGTCCATATACTGAGTCAGTATATAAATCTGCCACATAATATTATATAATTATACTACCCAACGCAAACCCATCATACATTATACATAAAACCCACGCTTAAAGTTTGATACACATATTATTACTATGATACATACTTATAAATTATATATTTAATTATAAATTATATTATATAATTAGCAACCGTGATAGCCCAGTGGGTAGAACACTCGGTTATCGTGCAAACGACTAATGTTCAAATCCTGGGTCGGGCCTACACCAATTTGTCTTTTCTAAAGACATATGTGTGGTTAATTTATCATGGTTGTTAACGGTGAGGGAAAACATCGTGAGGAAACCCACATGGCTGAGTTGTACTTAGTCATGTGACAGTGTATTCGTACAAAACGGCGATAGGCCTGCCCCCTATCACGTGAGTACACTGTCCATGCAAAACGTGGGTACTCTGAACTCCAGGTGACAAAGTCATGTGATGTTCAGAAGTATTAGTACCTCTGCCAACCCCTTTGGGGATATTCGGCGTGAACGTTTATTGGAGCGAAGCTCCATTTACCCCCGACTTTAGCATTTCGTTGTGATCGTACTCCTCCCAAACGGCTCAACTCAGAACTCTGAAATTTCGCACGGTGGTCAAGAACCATGTCTAGATGGTTTATGTTAATTTTGATAAAAATCGGATGTACCACGGAGGAATAATCACTATTAAAAAATTACAATATTAGTCTATGGAAAAATTACGTAAACAATTCGCTCGCTTCGCTCCTTTTATTGGCATCCGACGGTCCCATGCCAACCTAGTGTTATGTTATGTTATACTTATAAATAGAGTAGGGGTTTTGACAATTCGGTTTCCGAGTAACCTTTATCCTAAATAGTTTACCAAAGTTTTGAGAAGTTGTTCTTTTGTGTTTAATAAGCTTGATAACTTTTTGAATGAATCTTCTAATCACTGCTTTTGTTTATCCAGATCCGAAAGGCAAGCACGAGTGCTTTTTTATCGACACGATAACGGTTAGAATGATGAAGAGATGGCAGTATACGATACTAAGTAAGTGCGTAAGAGATGGCTGCTTTATCCCACGCGCTAACTAGTTTAAACACGGCTCGTGCTTGCCCTGCAGGTTACTAAATTATAATACATGATGTCTATAAAAGATGTACACTAACATCTCTGCTAGACATTTGGTAGACGTTGGTGTAGAGAATACATCTGTACATTTATTTGATAATCGTTATTCTAGTTTTAAAATGGCACGGAAACGAGGGCAATAAATTAAGTTTAATAGTCGGCAATATTTTAAAGTTAAACGTTTGGGGATTAAGAGAACTAGAATGTTTTTGTTTTCGCCAGATCTTTTTTTACCAGTATCAATAGGATTGAGTTTGTTTTTCTTATAAATCTATTTATTATAAATTTGAAGAGATGATTTTCGTAAAAAAAATCTCATAATGTAATTTAAAATGGAGTTAAATTCTTCTTTATCGTCCCTCCGTCCAAAACTTTACACAATTTTGACGAATTCAATAAAGTAAGTAAATACAAACTGACTTATTCTACAAAGCGATAGGTTCATTACAACCTATACTCAGAGGGAACACCAACGCTTCTCATGCAGAATACTCGAGTTCAACGCCTGAATCAGGCTTACACGAATGTACATACATTCATACATATACTCACGCCATCGTTCCCATTGGGATGCGCAGAGACTATCGATCGCCACTTTTTACGATCCATGCAAACCTCTCTAGATTCATTTACATCCATTAATCTTTTCATGCATGCTCTTTTATTCTTCACACTTCGGACGCCTGTCACCAATGTGTCTTTTCTTAAGTCATACCTATATCATATTTTCAAAATGAAGTTTCAATGATCACACTTATTAACTAAAAGCTTAGACTACAATATTTTCTTTTACGTTATAGATATGGTAGAAAGGTGTTTACTTGATTGCTGGAACCAATTCCAAAATTACTTGTTTGACCTGAAAATATTCATTATTTAGTAATAGCCGCTAAGCCAGCTTACTAATTGTAAAACATCACGGTATGACCTAAATAAGAGTAAGAAACCATAAAAAACATGGATTATAACTTAGCCTACCATAAAACTAGGTGTGGAAAATGAACTAAAAATAACATCTTTTAAATGCCACAAAAAAACGGTCGAATTGAAAAAACTCCTTTTTTTGAAGTCGGTTAAAAATAATATCAAATTGGAAAAGAAGTGATAATAGCTCCATTTAATTTATAAAGGGTGTCGGGAGAGCCGATTCTGAGCTTCTGGGGATTTCAGAGTCTAAGTGAATTTTTGTTTGCCGATGTAGCTGGAGATCTATCACCAGCAATTTCAATTTACAACCATTTCCTAATTGACTTCCAAAAGTAGCTACCTTTTTTTGGGATTATTTGCCGTGTAGCGGCTTAGAATAACACTACCCCATTTCTACCCGTGGGTAATCGTAAAAGGCGACTAAGGGTATAGGAGCTATTTAAGTGATTTTTGGGCGATGTGGTTGGAGACCCGTCACCAAAAACATTTATTATTACCATATTTTTCCCAATCAACTTTCAAAAGTGGCTTAAAAGTGGCTACCCCGTTAAGGGATTTACAGCCGTGAGTATATGTATGTATGTATTTGTTGCCGTGGTTAGATATATGTATAGAAAAATGCGCAAGTGGGATTTAAAAATAAAGTATATTCTCCGTTCTTGTAAGAAGGCAGCTTTTTTATTACCTTTCTATTAGGGGATCTATGTTGCAATTGGGACCTACTTTATAGCCAATACCCTGAACTCACAGGGGTTATTTTTCACTGAGAGAAAATTGCATCGATAGCACACGCCTAAGATTGAAAATAATACGAGAGAATGCGTCTGATATTTTACTAGATCTAAGTAAAATCCTAGGGAAAAACTCTTAATAAAATTAATTATATGTAGTAACAAAAAAACTAAATATTACGTAGTAGATATAAAGATAAACACACTTATATACAAATAACATGAATGAAGCATATTAATAATTATAGGAATTGAATAAATTAGGCGATTCAGTGACCTAGTTTAACACCAAAGCTCATTTCATCCTAAATCCCTGCTCTGTTTTCCTTTCATGTAGCGGTTAATTATGAATTCTCTCAAATTATCATACCATTCAAGTTCAGTCATATTTACCCATCTTCGAGTTTATTTGAATTGCTTTGAAATCTTCAACATATATACATATACTCACGGCTATTAATCCCTAAACGGGGTAGCCACAGCTTCGGTATGAGAAATTCCTTAGCCACTTTTGAAAGTTGAGTGGGAAAAAGATGATATTAATAAATCACCAAACTGACGAGTCTTTAACCACATTGCCCAAAAAAACACATAAATATCCTCTATACCCTTAGTCGCCTGTTACGATCACCCACGGGCAGAAACGGGGTAGTACTATTCTAAGCCACTACACAGCTTCGTAAAAGTTTCAAGTGTTTAAATAACCAAAAGCAGATATGTAATAAGCAATAAAATAAGTTCAAGTAGCGTTAAGTAGAACACTTGTTCTATACGAAGCTAGTTTGAGAAAACACTTATAAAAACTTCAAGTTTACTCAGAGCCGTTTGTTTATGGTTATTTGGAAACAGTTTTCACTTTGTGTGTGTAAGTAGCTCTTCGTGAGAAGTTAGTTACTTATTTATTTTGTCTACTAAAAGCTCTTTAGGTGCTTGAGTTGCATTATTAATGCAGATGTGGGAAAATTGTACGTTACATTTTTATTAATATAGTTTAGTTTAGCACGGCTGGACAAGTCCACCAATTCAAAGTCACTCAAAGAGCGATGGAGCGAGCTATGCTCGGTATCACTCTGTTGGATCGCATCAGAAATGACGTGATCCGACAGAGAACTAAAGTGGCCGACGTAGCTCATCGGATCAGCAAGTTGAAGTGGCAGTGGGCTGGTCACATCTGCCGAAGAACCGATAACCACTGGGGAAGACGAGTTCTTGAGTGGAGACCACGCACTGGCAGACGCAGTGTGGGGCGCCCTCCAGCCCGCTGGACCGACGACCTAAAGCAGGTGGCCGGGAGTGGTTGGATGAGGCTGGCCGAGGATAGGAAGAGGTGGCGCGCCATGGGAGATGCCTATGTCCAGCAGTGGACGAGTGTGGGCTGATGATGATGATGATGAGTTTAATATATCTGTAGGTGCCTAACAGTGAGGGAGAACATCATCATTATCATCCCCCGGTAACCAAACCCGAGACATTCCAATTGTAAGCAGAGTGCTTTGCCTCGCCTTTTTTTATAGGAGAGAAAAAAAATGTTGCGACAAGTTTTACCTTGCGATATGATGAGTTCTGTCAACGCCCAAAATTACTTAAATAGACCCAGATTCCCTAGTCCCTTCAAACTACACCTACGCAAAAAGATGGGTTGTGCAATCACGCTAGTGGTGGATACTACACGGCAATGTGACTCAATTTTTTAGATTATTCATGTTGAGTGTTCACCATCTAATAAAAAACATTATGTAAGGGAGTAAGGCATAAAAGTTGAAAACATTCTGACTTCAAAGTAAGACTTCATACTGTTCTCTGATGGTATCAATCCAGCTTTTACCAAAAAGGCTATAGCTGAATCGATTTCAACAGCATTTAAAAACAGAGTAAAAGAAAAGAGGACCCTGGCCGAATTTCGAAATTATTCAGTTCGCGACCGGTTTTCGAATTCATTCACGATTCTCTTTTTTTTTGCGTGTCTGGATCTGGGGTTGGGCTCTTTGTTATTCAGCCTCAACTGACAAATTACTGTGGCGCCGGCCTTCGTGCTAACAATTAATTTTATTCAATGAATTAATCAACTATAAGATTGCTTCTTAACATTCTAGTTGTAGCTGGTAACGTTGTAAAGAGCTAGTTATTTAAGATAACATATTTTTGTGAAACTCAAATCAAAAGTTCACGCCGTATATCCCCGAATGGGTTACCCGAGGTACTAATACTTCTGAATATCACGTGTAGTGTCACCTGATGATCAGGGTACCCACGTTTTGTTGAACAATGCAATCACGGAAGGGCTTGCCAATCGCCAATCGTACAGACAATGACACATACAAAACACAACATAGTCATGTGGTTTTTGATAGTAAATGAAAAGTGGAATATTTAAAGATACCAACGTAAAGAAGATTTCCTTGATTCACAAAACGAGAAAGAAAAACAATTAATCACTCAACGTCTATTTATATTTTATTAAATACTAGTGGATCGGGCTCAGCTTCGCATGGGTAGCGTAGTTTTAAAAATATCTGAGGTTTCTTCAAACACTGCTCAACCTTTGTGAAATTTAGTGCAATTTACAGCATTCCTGAATAGTGTAGCTTTGTGATTGTGAAAGCGCTTTAATGAACGGTTCAGTATCTCCGAAAATAAAACCATGCAAACAAACAATCAGAGTTACAAACTTTGCATACATACAGGGAGTATATGTATACTCCCGGCTATCTTTTGCGCGCGCAACCATTGCTAAAAAAATATCCTTATAGCATTCACGTGCCACGACAGGGCGCGATAGCTTATTTCATGTATAAGTTTGGTTATTCTATTCCGATTTCTATGATTCTTTTTTTATTGAATAGGTAATAATATAAACTTTTTTAAATGAGACATGAATGAGAGAACTATAAACGTAAGAGTAAACAAATATAATCAGAATGCTCCGAACTGCTAAGCTATCAGGAATTGCACGTGTTATTATGAGTCAACCATAAAAGATAGACATATGCTGCAGAAGGATATTTTTTAGAAAATTTTATGTTAAATATTTCCGTCATACATGATTTCTATGTAACCATAACCACTAAGGCTGCACACGCGACGGAAGCTTAAAAAATGGAGTAACTTCCCCCGTTTTCCCAAATTTTCCCAAAATTCCCCTTCACTACTCTGCTAAAAAGTATACGAAAACCTGCGCAGGTGTATGAAGAATAATTGTGCCAAGTTTCGTTAAAATCCGTCGAGTAGTTTTTGTTTCCATAAGGAACATACAAACCGACAGACAGACAGACAGACAGACAGACAGACAGACAGACAGACAAAAATTTTACTGATCGCATTTTTGGCATCAGTATCGATCACTAATCACCCCCTGATAGTTATTTTGAAAATATATTTAATGTACAGAATTGACCTCTCTACAGATTTATTATAAGTATAGATATTCGAACGTAATAAATTTCATTTTGTTGATATACGACCACGGACGAGAGACCCGGTCAAGATTGGTAACAAAGCTCTTAAATTTTGAGCCCACGCTACACTCATCCAATAAGGTTGCGAAGTAGTAACACCTTATTTGTGTTAGCCTCTAGGCATTTATAAAAATAAAATTTTACCTATCAAGGCTGAGATTCCTGTGCTCGATGTATGGACGTAGTATCTATATAGTCTGTGATGTATGGTATTAAATCAACATATAATTGGTAAGAGGACCAAAATTTTAAATAGCGGTTGAGTAAAAGTTTATCATACTAAATGAAAATTTTGTGATTAAAGCAACGTTTTTAGGGTTTTGTAGCCAAATAGGAAAACCAGAGCCCTTATAGTTTCGCCATTTCTGTTTTGCTGTCTGTCTTTCTGTGTGTCAAAAAAAAATATAGGAAAGAACGTCGTTAAAATTTAATAAGGCTATCTAAACTAAGAAACACTCCAAGATTGATGGGAATAAATGAAAATTAAAAATATTAAGACACACATTAAACTAAATAAAAAAACTAAATTCTTATTTTATTTATAACATTTGGGTTGAGTCAAGGAATTATTATTTAAGAGGTTCCGAAAAATAATATTTCCTCAATGAAAATATTCAGAAAATCTATACATTTAACATTTGGATGTTGATAGGAGACAAGATGGTATAAAAAAAAAATATCATTGGTTATTGATCTCCGATCGCAACGCCCAAAAAAGTCTCAAAAAAGTAAACTGTGTCCCGACCCTCCAACTTTTAACAAAATTGATGAACTAATACAAAAACTAAAAGGTTCTAGAACTAGCTGCAAAATACATTAATAAAATAAAACATTTGAATATTTTTTTTGAAAATACGATCATCATTAGTTTCTTTAAACTTGGTGTCTTCTTGAAAATTGTTTAAGCAATTGTGTCTTAAAAGATACCTGTGAATAAGTTGTGTACATGAAGTACGTAATATGTAATTTAACAGAGAGAAAGTCTCACTCGTTCTCAAAGCAATATGCAAAAGCTCAACTCACGCACAATCAAAGGAAGGTCTTTGCTCGATATTGTAAATATAACACATGTGGGTTCTAACAGCACTATTAATCAACGCGTGTCTAGAATGCTGGTTTAGCACTTAAAATACTTTTGCTGATTATTTTCATAGCATTTTGTAGTTTTGTTTGATTTGTTAGCATGCGAAGAATCATTATTGATTTCAATAAATACTCGTAAATTTTATATCCATTTAACGCATTTAAGGCGGGGGTCCTAAGTGAGAAGAATAAAAGAGCATGTATGAGAAGAATAATGAATGTAAGGGAAGCAACAGAGGTTTGTCAAGATCGTACTAAGTGGCGATCGATAGTCTCTGCCTACCCCAATGGGAATATTGGGCATGAGTATAAGTAAGTTAACGCTTAATTCACGTCAATAGTTATAAAAGTTTATAATTTAAAGGCAGATGAAATTTTGTTTGTAGAGAGTGTGTTCAAAAAGGCAGGTGTCCGAAGTAAGAAGGATAATAGTAGATGTATGAAAAGATTGATGGATGTGATTGAAGCTAGAGACATTTGACAGTATTATACAAAGAAGCGATCGATAGTCTCTCCCTACCCCAATAGGAAATAACGGCGTGAGCAAGTATATGTATGAAATTTTGCGACTATTTACATGTTTGTTAATCACTTACTTGACTTGCATGTAGGGATGTATAGGTTCGAATCGTGTGTTTTAATTAATCATAGCGTGAAACATTTTATCAACATACATACATATTCTCATGCCGTTAGTTCCCATTGGGGCAGGCAGAGACTATCGATCGCCACTTTGTACGATCCTGGGAAACCTCTCTGGCTTCGTTCACATCCATCAATCGTTTCATACATGCTCTTTTATTCTTCATACTTCGGACACCTGCCTTTTTGAGCAAATTTCCTATTTGATCCAAATGTGTCATCCGAGGTCGTCCACTACTAACATAATTACCTTCCACATTGGCTCTATCGATCTCTTTAAGCAATTTACTGTCATCCGTCCTTTCTTTATGCCCAAACCATCTCAACATTCCTTTTTCTATCAGTACATTTTATCAAATATACATTAATCACATAAATTGCTGTGTAGTGTCGGCTTAGAATAGCACTACCCCATTTCTTCCGGTGGGTGTGCGTAAGAGGCGACTAACGGTATTGGGGCTATTAAGAGATTTTTGGGCGATGCGGTTTGAGACCCATCACCAACAACCTTTATTTTACCATCTTTTCCCCACTCAACTTTTCAAAAGTAGCTGAGGAATTCCTAATCCTATTCCTAAATAGTATGTGTATGTATGCAGATAAATTATAAATAAATAAACTTATCATGTTTTTATATTTCCTCACATAATATCATGACTTGAATTCAGCGATTAGTCTTAATTTCGTACGCCATCACCACTGAGGGCAATATAAAAGCAATTAAGAAATTGTGATGATAAATTAAAAAGCTTCAATTACCATAGATACGCCCCTTCTACCCTTTGTCGTCGACAGTTAACAACGAGCGATCATGTTTTCTTTTTGTTATTAAATACTTATAATAAGAACTAACCCATACCCACGGCTGTAAATACCTAAAAGGGGTATCCAGAGTTTTATTATCAGAAGTTCTTCTGTGACTTCAGGAAGTTAACTTTGGAAAAGAGATTTAAAAAAAGATAGTTATAGATGTGTGTCCTGTCCCGTCGTCGTGAATTAATCACTCGAATAACCTCAATATCTTATGTCTTGTGGCAAGAAATGGGTTAATGCAATATAGTAGTAAATAAAATTATACCCTATTCAAAAAAGTGTTCATCCACGAAGGTTTAAATTGCAAAAAAAAGGTGACTAGCGACAGCTAAACCACAAAGCTATCATACATACATACATACATATACTCACGGCTGTAAATCCCTACAAGGGGTAGCCAGAGCTGAGGAATTAAAAGTTCCTCGGCCACTTTTGGAAAGTAGAGTGGGGAAAAGATGGTAAAAATAAAGGTTGTTGGTGATGGAACTCCAACCGCATCGCCCAAAAATCCCTTAAAAGCCCCAATACCGTTAGTCGCCTCTTACGTACACCCACCGGAAGAAATGGGGTAGTGCTATTCTAAGCCGACATTACACAGCATACGTACACAGCACTACATAGCACTACAAAGCTATCACTAGAAATTTATATGCAGGAAGGGTATCATATAAGTTTATTGACGACTGGATTGTTTATTTGCCGTGTAGTGCCGGCTTAGAATGTCGCTACCCCTTTCTACCCACGGGTGTCGTAAGAGGCGACTAAGGGTATTGGAATTTTTTATTGGATTTTTGGCCGATGCGGTTGGAGACCCACCACCAAAAACCTTTATTTTACCGCCTTTTCCCCACTCATTTTCCAAAAGTGGCTGAGGAATTTATAACTCCTTGGCTCTGGCTACCCCTTCTAGGGAATTATAGCCGTGAGTATATGTATGTATGACGACTGGACGAAACGGAATATTTAGAAGTTCTATACATATAATCTTTTTCTAAATACTCAAAAAGCCCAAAATCGCTTTGTTTGCAACAAGCGGAAAACATAATAATGCAATTCTAAGCCGATACTACACAGCACACTGTAATCAATCATTACCAAATTCTGTTGAAATGATGACTAGAAATCGATCCATAACCAGTCAGCATTGTCACCCACTATACCACTAATTACTCAGAATTAATGGTTATTTAGCAACAAGGCCCGTAATTCTGAATTCATTGTTAACATTGCATCGACTTTCAATGATAGTTTTTATTTAACTTGTAGTTTTTATTCAAGTTCTGCATGTCGTCAATTTGTCTCCAGACGCTGAGTGTATTCACTTTTTAACCGACTTCAAAAAAAGAAGTGTTCTCAATTCGACCGTATATTTTTTTTTATATTTGTTCGCCGATTACACCGCCATTTTTGAACCGATTATGATTATATTTTTTCTTTATTAGAAAGGAGATACTCCCGAAATAGTACCATGATGAGGATATAAAGGTCTGATGATGGGATCCTTGAGAAATCGAAGGGAACCCTCAAATTTTATAGGCACATATACCGCGTTTGAAATATTATCTGAAGTTATATTGGCATTTGCTTCTAGAAATCATAATGTTATGCTGCTGAGCTGATAATGAAAGGTGTAGGTCCTCACTCACTAGGAGTTAGGAAATAGTTCTTTCGACATTAACAAATAGATTTATACTCCTCTTCGTAGCTTTTATGAAGAGAAGTACAGGTTCACTGAACATTTATTTTGTTACGTTATTGTTAACGAGAAAGTACCATGAGACCACGATCTGATGATGGCATCCCAGGAAATCGCGGGGGCTTTTGAAATTTACAATCAAGTGACAGTGTATTTGTTCAAAACGCCGATAGTATCACACGAGTACACTGTCCAAGCAAATCGTGGGTACTCTGAACAACAGGTGACAATGTCACGTGATGTTCAGAAGTATTAGTACTTCTGCTAACCCCTTTGGGGATATTCGGCTTGAACGTTTGATTCTTTTTTCAGTCAAGATGTAGGATTGTAGACCATCGCCATTCGAGGGATTTTCAGAACTATTTAAAGTTACATATGGTTGAGCCTATTTAATACTGTGCAATATGTCAAAATATTAAATTCGTACAATAATAGGAATACCGGAAATACGAAGAATAATTCAGTAACCGTCGCTTCCTCATCCGAGAGGCACCTTTGCCAGGTCTACCCATCTTTAAAACTCGTAAAATAAAAAATTTTTTAACAAAAAGAAAACCGACTTCAAAGTTGAAAAAACAACCGAAAATAAACAATCAAGTATTAAAAAGTAAGAAATATTTTTTTAATTAAATAAGAGTACTGTGATGAACACCTTAGGAATTTCTTTATTCCACACGCGTCAGTTCAACCTACCTAATTATTAAAATATAATATCTTTCTTTAAATATCACAATCTAAGCAATATATATCTATCCCACCAAAAACATTCTCAAAAAACTAGCCAAGTCTCGATAAAACTGCTTGTTTATCTCTAAAAAGTAAGAAGAGATTTAGGTAGGTTGACCTGACGCGTGTGGAATAAAGAAATTCCTAAGTTCCACAGTACTCATATTTAATTAAAAAAGGTGTCGTAAGAGGCAACTAAAAGTAGTGGGCTTTTAAGTGGTTTTTGGGCGATGCGGTTGGAGACCCATCACCAACGATACTTTTTTTCTACCATCTCCCCTTATCAACCTTCAAATGTGGCTGAGGAATTTCTCATTCCAAAGCTCTGACTACCCCTTTAAGGGATTTATAGCCGTGAGTATATGTATGTATGTTGCTAAATAACCATTAGTTTTGGGTAATTACTGGTACAGTGGGTGACGATGCAGACACGTAGAATTGAGCTCCTGATTAAATATAATTGTGGCATCATTACCGTCTCTTGTTTCCAAAATAAATCATCGTAAAGTTATGTCGTAAACCGTTTATTGATATTAGTATCCGTTCCTACGCTTGGGGCAGAGTCTGAGTAAAAAGTGCGTGGTTGTAAGATAAATAGGCTATTTTTGTGAAGAAACCAAATAGTTTTGTGTAAACGAAAATTTAAAGTAGTGAATGACGTCAGCAAACTAGATGACTTGAGATTGATTCGCACCTTTTGACTTACAGTAGATTGTTAGAAATAATGGCCTCTTTTTTCTACGTTTGCAAGAAATCCTTATTTGAGTAACTTTTTCCATGTGTGTTTTCAAATACGATAAAGCCACTCAACGAGCAATATTGCTTTTTTGGCCGTGTAGTATCGGCTTAGAATAACAATTCCCCATTTCTACCCGTGGGTGATCGTAAGAGGCGACTAAGGGTATAGGTTTTTTAAGTGATTTTTGGGCGATGTGGTTGGAGACCCATCACCAACAACCTTTAATTTACCATCTTTTTCCCGCTTAACTTTCCAAAAATGGCTGAGGAATTTCACATTCCAAAGCTCTGGCTACCCCGTTAAGGGATTTATAGCCGTGAGTATATGTATGTATGTATCAATATTGGTTCCAAAACGATGAATATAATTTGGACAAAATATTTACATTGAATGCATTAAAGCTGAATATAAATTGTATAATTTAAAACTCTTGTTTCATGTTATAGTGTTGAAAAAAGCTTGTAAGTTGATAAACTACCCTACAACATGCAATATCACTCCATTAAAAATGTAAGAATCCAGATTTCTGGGGCATCACTTAAGGGACGCTCGTAAATTCTTGTATATGCTCACCCTACATACTTTTATTACCTTCTTTCTAAGAAATTTCATTTCATGATTTTACTACTCCATCTCACTCTTACCCTGAAGGAGAAAAAGAGATAGCTGCAATATGCTAGTGAGCAAATGTATTTTGCACAAAATAAGAATTTAGTCACGACTAGTGGATCGTCCCAGCTTCGCACGGGTAGTTTTTTTTTTTTTTAATATCTGAGGTTTCTTTCTTCAGTCACTGCTCAAGCATTGTGAAATTCAGCGCAATGTTTTCAATTTATTAAATTTATAGTACTCCCTAAACAGTGTAGTTTGGTGATTTTGAATGAGCTTTAATGAACGGTTCAGTATTTCCGTTTAATAGCAAATTTTGGAATAAAACGCTGTGAAGTATTTATAACAATCTAAAAAATGAATCATTACGTTATGTAGGATGCAACTACTGGCGCCATCTAGTATGTTATATGTAAATTAGTAAAGATTTGGTTTTGGTCACGGGCGCGATGGCTTATTTTATGTATAATTTCGGTGTTTGTCTACCGATTTCTATGATTCTTTTTTTATTGAATAGGTAATAATGTTACCTTTTTTAAATTAGGGATGAGTGAGAGGTTTACAAACGTAAGAGTAAACAAATATAATCAGAATGGTCCGAACTGCTAAGCTATCAGGAATTACACGTGTTATTGTGATTCAACCGTAAAAGATAGACATAAACTGTTGAGGATTTTTTTTTAGATAATTTTGTGAAGAATATTTCCGTCATACACGATTTCTATGTAAGTTTAACCATTAAGGCTGCACACGCGACGGAAGCTTAAAAAATGGAGTAACTTCTCCCGTTTTCCCAAAATTTCCCAAAATTCCCCTTTACTAATCTGCTGGAAAGTATACAAAAACCTGCGCAGGAGTATGAAGAATAATTGTACCAAGTTTCGTTAAAATCCGTCGAGTAGTTTTTGTTTCCATAAGGAACATACAAACCGACAGACAGACAGACAGACAGACAGACAGACAGACAGACAGACAGACAAAAATTTTACTGATTGCATTTTTGGCATCAGTATCGATCCCTAATCACCACCTGATAGTTATTTTGAAAATATATTTCATGTACAGAATTGACCTCTCTACAGATTTATTATAAGTATAGATGATATGTGATTTGTAAAAAATATTATGTACTTGAAAACTTTATTGTATCGATGACCCTCCTTTTTTACAATAGCTAGGATAATTAGGTTAAGGTGTGTCGATAGTTCGTTTCCGGTCTTTCTTGTAACTTATTTTGCTAAAGCTCATAACGTGATGTTATACCGTTCCTAAGAAGCCTCTATAAATAGGTAATTTACAAATAAAACTGCATAAAAACAGTAAAATAATCAGGTAATATGTACTTGCTTGTTTTAAGGAACGATACGATATTATAATAAAGTAAGGTATCTGTTGAAATAAAACTCTGATCCTTAGTCTCAGAAGATTATTTCATATTATTTTATTATTGTATTTTGTGGATGGATGATTTCATGGATTGTTTACCGTGCTAAGGCGGAAATTGTAATAGTTTTTTCACTAATACAAAGGTACATCATTTCTGAGTGATATATGCTTTATATTATAGTGAAAATTATAAAACCTGTTAACTATAAAATACACATGAAGTTTTCTGTCCTATCTGGTAGTTATATTCTAATTACATACCAGAAAAACTGCATAGTATGTAGTATATCAGAAAAATGGAAGTCTAAATACTATGTAAACTGGAGGCCTAGCAAGCGTTATTTTATCAATGCTCTGTCAGTTAGAATGAGATGAAATTATACGATACTATAAAAGTGCGAAAGAGATACCTGTTTTATACCATGCGATATCTAGTTAAAAGGTCGCTCGTAATATCCATGCTGGTTGTCTGAAAGAGGACTTTCTTAAGTGATAAAATCGCCTTTTGTAGTACTTCAAAATATAATATTTCTAGCACAATATAGACTCATCCTATTCTAATTAATCCGACACACGTAATGTATCCAACTAAATATAGGCCATTGTCATAAAAATTGAGCGGGTGACGCTCGCTTCTAATCTCGAAATAGATGTAATTAAATTTATGTACTTCGGCAGCCGTTGAGCATTGTCTAGACTACTATTTAAAAACCGCTTTTTAATATTAATTTAATTTTAGTTTGGGAATTATAATAAGGCTAAGAGCTATCAATACAAAAAAATATAAAAAAAAACCTGCAAGGCTAGCACGAGCGATCTTTTAACTAGACAACGCGTCGTTTTTATCTCTTTCGCATTTACATAGTATCGTTTACTATTATCTGATACTAATCGACTGGGCCACGATAAAACTACGATCGTGCTAGGCCTCCTGATGATGTCTATGTCACTGGACATAAAGTCCCCCAAAGATTTCCACAAGGACCCATCTTGTGCGGCTCTGTTTTTTCAGCTTTCCGCTAATATCAACAAAGATGTTTAATGTATATTTATAATTTACTTCTACATTTAGCATTTTCTTAGATAAATGGAACACGTCCAACGGATGATGATGATCGAAGGATGTAAAAGAAGTTAGAGAGGTTTGCCAGGATCATACAAAGCGGCTATCGATAGTGGGATGGGAAATAATGGTATGAGCATATGTGTATACAGAAAGCTCTCACAATTTCTTGTTTACGATGAATAATGCGTACTGAAAAGTGCCATAATAGATCGAAAGATGTAAAAGAAGTTAGAGAGGTTTGCCAAGATCATACAAAGCGGCTATCGATAGTGGGATGGGAAATAATGGTATGAGCATATGTGTATACAGAAAGCTCTCACAATTTCTTGTTTACGATGAATAATGCGTACTGAAAAGTGCCATAATAGATCGAAAGATGTAAAAGAAGTTAGAGAGGTTTGCCAAGATCATACAAAGCGGCTATCGATAGTGGGATGGGAAATAATGGTATGAGCATATGTGTATACAGAAAGCTCTCACAATTTCTTGTTTACGATGAATAATGCGTACTAAAATCTAAAGTATGAATTCTTTGAACAAAACTTCAGATGGTTTCTTTTACATGTCAAGTCTGGACGTTGATTTTTTAATATTTAATTTATTTTTTCAATTGTTTGAGTTTTCGGAACTATGTTCGAATTTACATAAAATGGAAGTACTCATTGTTTTGTTTCATCTACTCTGTCTGTCATGCAAGCAATGATCTAACAGGACATGATATGAATAATCATTATTGAATTATGCACTAGTGACACAACCTGACTTTGCATGGCCAGTAAGCCTTTTGATTCTACATAACCAATGGCACCAAGAGAATTCTAGCTTCTTAAGGGTTATTTCTTTATGATATAAACATAAGTATTAGTTTCACCCGCGTGGATTTCGAACTACATAAATTAATGAGTTTCTAAATTCGACGGTTTTTTTTTAATGTATGGTGGTGTGCAGGTAGACTCATTGTCCGATCAAGATCTGATGATGGGATCCCAGTGAAATTGAAGGAACTCCTTAAATATTATATGAAACAATATTGTTATTTAGACCAAAAACCTGTGCAACTCTACAAAATAAAGGAATAAATCCGAAGTAAGTTGCTTACATTACATTCTGAATTTAATATTAGCCAACGCAGCAAGGTATAATATGTCGTATTTTAACAATACCCTGTCATTTAAGCGCCGTGGTCTAAATGTGGTTAAGCTTGATATTGTACTAGCTAATAATATAGCCAGTTTGAGTAATTCATCATATTGACAGATACCACTAAATTATTAGATGCATGTAGTGTTGTAGATTACCTCTAAACTGTACCGCATTTCTTTCCTTGAGTAAATTTTAGGTAACTCAAGAATCTAAGGTTTTATGTGATTGGTGGGTGGTGAAATACCCTTCACTACTACAAATTTCAAATAAGAGACACCCAGATCATTGATATAAGAAACATAAATACATACTCACGGCCATATATCCCAAAAAATCCTCAGTCACTTTTGGAATTTAAGTGGGGAAAAGATTGTAAAACAAAGGCTTTTGGTGATGGGTCATCAACCGCATCGACCGAAAATCACTTAAAAAGCCCCACCCCAATACATTCAGTCGCCTTGTACGAACACCCACAGGCAGAAATCGGACAGGCAGGGCTATTTGAAGCCGATACTACAGAGCCACATACACAACTACTAATTACTAATTGACATTCACAATTTAATGATGAATTTAATAATTCAAAGTATTTTCAGCTATTGACTTCCAAAAGTGGACGAAGAATGGATAACGTCAATGCTCATTTCGCAAGAGTGACAATAAAAACAGCAACCTTTATTAAATAGTTAAAATTTAGAGAAACCAATTTATTACCATAGCAGATGAGACCATTAAAATATGTAGGTTTATAGACCCCTGACTGGTACTGGCACGTTTCATTGGTCTTTGTAGTTTTATTTTTCGCCACTTTTCTTTACTCAACATAAAAAATCGACTAAGGAAATTCTAATTCTTAAACTGTGGCTACCGTTTTTGGGATTTAAAACCATGGGTGTATGTACGTATGTGTATTAACAAACCTTCAACCTGAACAAAATCTTTAGTATTGAGTAATCGCCCATCTAAAATTAAGTTTGAGGAAACCAAACCGAATGCAGTTATTGTCGTTTGATTTCTGCTGCGTGAAATGGTATTATGCTATATTCGGCTCCAAAACAATTTAACTGCGTCCGGGGTATTCGGTACATTGAATGTACTATGTACTATGTAGACTGGTCAACTTTTTTAACAAAGTTTTCGACAGAATTTCATGAAACAACAAGTTTTAACGAAGTCATTTTTTATTTGACACGTGGATTTTGTTTTGGAGATGCTCAATGCATCGCAAAGAAATAGAAAAAAATATATATATTACATACATACATACATATACTCACGGCTATAAATCCCTAAAAGGGGTAGCCAGAGCTTAGAAATTAGAAATTTCTCAGCCACTTTTGGAAGTTGAGTGGGGAAAAGATGGTAGAATAAAGGTTGTTGGTGATGGGTCTCCAACCGCATCGCCCAAAAATCCCTTAAAAAGCCCCGATACCGTTAGTCGCCTCTTACGTACACCCACCGGAAGAAATGGGGTAGTGCTATTCTAAGCCGACACTACACAGCTTATATATTACGGAGATGAAATTAGCGCCAAAGTAAGTAGATAATAATGTCTTGTGGTTTTTGATACTATTTCAAGAATTTATAAGAATAACAGACAATTATTCAAAACACGTTGTCCACTCCTTTTTTATAAACTTATTCGGTTTAGCTCTTAATTTTATGAAATTGACAAAGAAAAGGTAAAATTAATCCCAGAAAATCTTATAAACAATGTGCTGTCAACTTAGTTATATTGACCATACATTGAATATTATTCAAAAATGATCGACATGATAAACTACTTCTTGAAAATTTTAGGAATTCCGTCCATTGTCTTTCATACGTCTCTATAATTATTACGTGCCATGCGTCTTCAAACAATACCATTTACTAATCAAATTTCTGAAGCGAAGAAAATTGTCCAATTGAAAGCATTACCATCATCTTAATAACCACGCTTTGAATTTATAATTGATGGGTTTGTTATTGGGTGCCATATAGATACTTATATTTTTTACCGTGTAGTGCCGGCTTAGAATGTCACTACCCCTTTTTACCCACGGGTGTCGTAAGAGGCGACCAAGGGTATGTGGCTTTTCGAAGTGGTTTTTTAGCGATGCGGTTGGAGACCCATCACCAACGATACTTTAATTTCACCATCTTGTCCTCTTCCATTTCCAAATGTAGCTGAGGAATTTCTATCTCTGGCTATCCCTTTTTCGGATTTATGGCCTTGAGTATTATGTATGTACTTCTTGGAGAGATAGGACATTAGGGTGTACAATATTATTTTATGAAATCAATAATAGAAAATGATGTGTATAGTTTTATTTTTAAAATGTTGCGATAGTTATATGCATTGTCTTTTAACTTATTAATTTAATGTGACCCCAACTAATTGAATTTTCACACATAGGACAATGGGCCGTTAGGTATTCATAGCGGAAACAGAGCTGGGCTATGATACTTGTGTTACATACTTACATTCACATACTCACAATCATAAAGGAATAGGGTAACCAGAGCTTGAGAATTATAGTATCCTCAGACGATTTTAGAAGTTGAGTAGGGAACATATTATGAATTAAAGTAAGCTGGTCATAGATCTCCCTACTCTCCCAACCTATTCCTAATAAGTTGATAGTGATAATCTGTACAAACAATAAACATTTATTTGCTGTTGTTACTGGCGCAAAGTTGTATGTCAATACACGTACATAATCAACTATTTATATCCTATTATTAATATTATAAATGTGAAAGTTTAGTTGTTTGTGTGTTTGAGGCGAAAAGGCTCTAGGTGTCCCCTAGATTTTCAAAATTATTTACTTATCAACTGGACATATACATGAAACATATATATATATATATGTATGTATAGACATATATGTGAAAGCTCGATAATGGCACATGGAAGTTTTATAATTTCAAACGGTGATGACCTGTGCCAGTGAATACGCTATACTTTTAATTAGACTTTTAATATAATAATGTTTCACAGTCGTCTGACGTCTGACAGAAGTTTTTCTTTTATTAAAGCTTTAAAGCTATATTTAATTAAACATTCCATAAAAACTTATATATATAAAAACTATTATCTGTTCAAACATACATACATATACTCACGGCTATAAATCCCTAAACGAGGTAGCCAGATATTCGGAATGAGAAGTTCCTTAGCGACTATTGAAAGTTGAGTGGGGAAAAGATTGTAAAGGTTTTAGGTGATCGGTCCCCAACCGCATCGCCCAAAAATCACTTACATAGCCCCAATACCGTTGGTCGCCTCTTACGAATACCCACGAATGTATAAATGGGGTAGTGCTATTCTAAGTCGTCACTACAGAGCTGTCTTTTCAATGTTTTTGTTGTTGTTGTTTGTTTCAATGTATTTTCACTTTTTTGTTTTCTTTTAGTAAATGAAAATGAAAAAGCTGTGTAGTTTCGGCTTAGAATAGCACTACCCCATTTCTTTCGGTGGGTGTACGTAAGAGGTGACTAACGGTATTGGGGCGCTTTTTAGGGATTTTTGGGCGATGCGGTTAGAGACCCATCACCAACAACCTTTATTCTACCATCTTTTCCCCACTCAACTTCCAAAAGTGGCTGAGAAATTTCTAATTTCTCAGCTCTGGCTACCCCTTTTAGGGATTTCTAGCCGTGAGTATATGTATGTAAAATGAAAAAAATAGTATTTACACCAATTAAAACCTTACGTACATTTTAATATAAGAAAACGTATAAATTGAGAACCTCATACTAATTATAAGTAGGCTATAGTAAACAAACTATTTTCAATGTCATAGATAGTGCTACATTGAACATTATTTCTCATAGTTTCGATTCAGTTAACGACCAATAATAAGCAATGATAGTTATAATGGGTACATGATTACACCCACAAAGATGCGGGTCTACTAGTTCATGTATGTTGCATTCCTAATTCTTATCTCACTTTAAATCTTAATTAGATCTCCATTCACATATTTTTTATTAACGGAAACCCTCGATGTCTCCTTGAAAATATTGTTTGAGGGAAGACGATATAACAGTTAATATTATACAAATTCCCAAAAATGTAGCCAGAGCTTCAGACTATGGAATTTATTAGATACTTTTGAAACTGGAACTTGACCTTTATATTACGATTTCTGAAAGCAATAATTGGTGAATGATATACTAAGCCGACACTACTCAGTATAAACATTTTAGCGGCCAATTAGAATATGCGGGATCTAGGAGATTAAAAATTTAAGTCTTTAATTTAATTTTGCGATATTCATAGTCGTTCGTAGTAATAGGCCAAGTTGATAACTGAATTTATAAACCCTAATTGTAAGGTTGCTGTAAGTATTCTGAACAAATAAAATAATAAATTAAAATACTTATGCGTAAAATTCCTATAAAGTAACTTAGTTTAATTTTAGTAAATATTTAACCATGGAAGTAAGGAATGACATAACACAGAATCATCTCCGATAATATTATTTCTCCGCTGTTTATTTTGTATTGAAATGCGGAAGCGTGAAGATTGACGGAAAATGCACACACAAATATTCGGGTCGGGAGCAATGTGTGTGGGCTTCGGATTACATGGAAACATTTCACGTGACAGCTTTTCATGAGATTATATTCGAACATAAATTAGGGATCATGTGTCCTAATGAACTGCAACTATGTCACGACAAAATCAACTGTAATGTTTTTTTCTTTTACTACTTAAAATGGCACTATCCCTTTTCAACCCGTGGGTGTTATAAGAGTGTTACAGTATTGGAACTTTATAAGGTATTGTTGGGCGATGTGGCAGGAGATCCACGCCGACCTTCCTTTACTTTACAATATTTTCCAGACTTACGTTTAACCCCTCAGAGAAGCACCGTTAGAAAGTTTAAATTAGCATTTCCGCTAAAATAATTCATCGATCCCGGCGGCTACAACACAGCATGCATGTAAATAAAAGTCTTTATAATTATCACAAATAACGTTTTAAGTGGCGCGTTCCGAGAGAGGCGCCCAGGCGCCTCTCAATCGTTGACGGAATTTCATAATTATAAGCAGATGCGTTAAGAATTTCACATACAAAAATAAATAGCAAAGCTTATATTTAAAATTATCATCAGCTATGATGATGACACATATCAATACAAGATAACGCCCCAGAACGCAACAATCACAGAACGGCATGTGAGCAATTGATCGTCGTCCTGATACAACATATCATTACTATATCTTCATAGCATCCTATTATTTTAATGGCAGTACAATTGCTTCGCGCGATTGCGTAAGATTTAGGACATTCCTTTGGTGCTACGTAATAAGGATATTTATTTACCTAGAGTTACGACATGATAACTCATTGGGGAGAACCATCGCCTCTCATGGGTTCTCCCCTCTCTCATCGCCTCTCTCAACGCTTGGGTTTGATTCGCAGAAAATAGCAGGTAACGGTGGTGAAACCAAACATTGTGGAGCAAATCCATATGTTTAGTTGTACTACGTCATGTGACAGTATATAGCGATAGGCCTGCTACCAATCACGTGTTTAAATAAAAATAAATAAAAAAATAAAACTCATTTATTTCGGACAATGCAAATCCATAATTTTGTTAGTACACACATTAATCTTAGGGTGCTATTGTTAGTAGAAAATGTATACAAGAGTAAAAATAAATTAAAAATTATATACAAATAACAAAAATAAATACTCATTTAGAAGACAACCACATCATGCGTCACCAAGCAATTTTTATAACATGCATTTTTATCCAGTGATGAATGATGTGACTATCGAACCTATCAGCAATCGCGCTCAGAATGGGGTCGGCAGAGTTACGGACTCGATGTAGTATCGAGGCGGTTCTTTTACGTAGGATAGTGTGAAAGCCATCAACCGCTGCTTCCGCAAACATGCCCGAGGCACTGCATCGCCATGGCAAGCCCATCACCGCCCTGTTTATACTGTGCAAAACGTTGGTACTCTGAACGCCAGGTGACAAATTTACATTGAGTCTTGAATAAGTGTAGAAGGAGACTCTTCCTCGCTGCCCACATTCTTATATATGCTCTTTTATTATTATCTTTACGTGTTTCCCCATTTTTCCGATGTTTTAGCGACTTGAAACATCTAACGTGGCCATGACGACGTGAGAATGTCTCTTTCGCCACTTTACATTGACCCATCCGTTTCAGCTGCCTAAACTACATTAATATCCTGAAAAAGAATATACATATACATACATACATACATATACTCACGGCTATAAATCCCTAGAAGGGGTAGCCAGAGCTAAGGAATTAGAAATTCCTCAGCCACTTTTGGAAAATTGAGTGGGGAAAGGATGGTAAAGTAAAGGTTGTTGGTGATGGGTCTCCAGCCGCATCGCCCAAAAATCCCTTAAAAGCCCCAATACCGTTAGTCGCCTCTTACGTACACCCATCGGTAGAAACGTGGTAGTGCTATTCTAAGCCGACACTACACGGCAAAAAAAAGAATATCTTAGATAAATAATAACGGCATATAGGAAAGAACAAAACCTTGTTCTTAAGATCGATAAGTTTCACAACTTTCTAGACTATGAAAAACAAAAAAAAACTAAATATAAAACATTTCAGGCAAAGTCTGCTAAGAAACTATTTATTGTTTATACAATAGTCCATTCACCCAATTAAAAAACTAACAAAGAAAACTGTTAAAAATATCGTTAAACGTTTAAGTGCTGGCTATAAATCTATATGCATCATTCATGTCTAAATTAGATGAGATTGCAACTGGCACAAAGCTAATGGCTCATAGTTTCAGAAGTAAGCGCTTTTATGAAACCAAAAACATCACATCACCGACAAATAGATGTATTAAGAAAGCTCTTACTTTTTATTTTTCTTATAGTCGACGTGATAGCTCAGTGGGTAGAACACCGGTTGACGTGCAAGCGACTACTGTTCAAATCCCGGGTCGGGCCTACACCAATTTGTGTTTTCTAAAGACATAAGTGTGGTTAATTTATCATGGTTGTTAACGGTGAGGGAAAACATCGTGAGGAAACATGTGACAGTGTATTCGTACAAAACGGCGATAGGCCTGCCCCCTATCACGTGAGTAGGTACACTGTCCACCAGGTGACAAAGTCACGTGATGTTCAGAAGTATTAGTGCCTCTGCCAACACCCTCGGGGATATTCGGCGTGAACGTTTATGTTTATGTTATGTTATGTTCTGTACTTTTTCTTCTCCCAACAATTCACCTTCCAAACCGAAACTACATTTAACTTATAAGTTAGTTATTTTGTTAGAGACGCCCGAATAACAATACATTTTATAAAAAGAACCATCCTGCCTACACATAGAGGGTTGTAAATCATCAGAATTTGAAATATATCAGAGTCTTTTGGAAGTCCAGAGGGAAAATATCTAAATTAAAGTTGAATGGTTATGTGTCTTTAGCCACATCGCCCAACAAACTGTTAAAAGTCTCCATATGCTTAGTCGCCTCGTAAGCTACCCGCGGGAATTAATGGGGTAATGCTACTCTACGCCGACATTATATACATATGACATCATATACAGGCTAAAAACATATTTTATTTGATATAATTAGTGGACATCTGTCTTTGAGACTCGAGTAGGATACAATAACACATGCGTATCGTAGCAAGAGAAGGGCCTTACCTGTACATTCTAGATATAGCTGTACTTGTTTATACATACCATTTACTCTGAAAGTGGAAGATTACGCAAATAGGGTTAATTTTAACCGTTTTGGTCGGTGCAGTATTACAGTTATTCAGTAACCGATAGTTAACCTGCTTGCCGTTTTCACGTGTAGGTGTCGATGGGGAGCGGGTGCTATTCGAACTCTTTTTATATCGGACTGAGATGTCGAGCTTTATGATTGATACCATAAAATGAACTGTAGGTATTTAAGGCAAACTTTTTTAAAATGTTAATACGACTTTAGTAAAATATATGAGATCGGAAGATGTATTTCAAATATACATAGTGGAATAAGCCAATGGAGAGTTAAGTAAATCTTTCTGAACAACTTTTACTTGATTTTTGCGGATAAACGGAGCTCTGAACCTTTTTGTTTGATGTAAATGTTTATTGCCATTATTTCATGACATGTGTTTAAGAAAAACAAATAAATGCTTTCATTATTATTATTACTACGGAAACAACTTGATTAGAGCAACTTAATTGTTCTTTTCTCCATACTTCACCTCCATACCAACTCAGCTCTCGTCACAAGGATGGTTACTGTATACATTAACAGCAAACTTACAGCTGTTAATCCCATGAAAGGATAGCCAAAGGTTCAAATTATGAATTTATATAATAAAGTACAATTGGTGATGGATCTCCTCCAGCCACATTGTCTATAAATCTCACTGCTCCAATAGCTTTTGTCTGACACTACGCAGCTATAAATATATAACAAACTAGTGGTCCGCCCCGGCTTCGCACGAATGGTGTTAAATATTTTCTCTGTTTACCCCCTACAGTATTTAGCGTGATGTTATATATATCCCATGTCTTTTACCTGGTTCTAAGCTACCTTTCCAACAATTTTCAGCCAGATCGGTTCATCTGTTCTCGAGTTATAAAAAGTGTAACTGACACGACTTTCTTTTATATATATTATGTGGTTGTTGTGCCTCACTCGACAAAGATAGGCATAGTGTGTCGTGGACTTTTTTGTAGATATTTATAAGATCTACAATTAATTCCAAACAAACAAAACACATCCTGGATGAGTGTCACGGAACTATGGTTTGGGACATGGAGGGCAGCGTGTGTGTTATTTATCAGCAAAAAACACATTTGTATCGCATGTTTTCAAGGCAGGTTTTTTTATATATTTTTAAATTGTGGTTATCTACACTAATATTATAAAGGAGAGGAAAACTTTGTTCGTTTGGTTGTAATGATTATTCGAGCTTATGCTCGAAAACTAATTGACCGATTTTTAAAATTCTTTCACCTTTCGAAAGCTACATTATCCACGATTAACATAGACTATATTTTATTTTGAAAAAAAATAGGGTTCCGTAAGATATTTGGATTTTTCAGACACAAACTGAAAAAATCAACCAAAGAAGTTACTTATTTTGCGTACGCTGCCTAAACTACAAAAGATAGAACCATAAAATGTTGTAATTAATTGTAGATCTTATAAATATCTACAAAAAAGCCCACGACACACTATGCCTGTCTTTGTCGAGTGAGGCACAACAACCACATAATATATATAAAAGAAAGTCGTGTCAGTTACACTATTTATAACTCGAGAACAGATGAACCGATCTGGCTGAAAATTGTTGGAAAGGTAGCTTAGAACCAGGTAAAAGACATGGGATATATATAACATCACGCTAAATACTGTAGGGGGTAAACAGAGAAAATATTTAACACCATTCGTGCGAAGCCGGGGCGGACCATTACGTTGAAGTAAACGAATGTACATACTAACTTATACTCACGGCCAGAAACTCCTCAGCCACATTTGGGAGTTGATACGGGACAAGATTGTAGAAATAAAGTGTCGTCGGTAATGGTAATGGGATTTTAACCGCATCGCCCAAAAACCACTTAAAAAGCCCCGTACCCTTAGTCAGCTCTTACAACACCCGTCTGTAGAAAAGGGTAGTCTAGTGACATTCTAAGCCGGCACTACACGGCACTATGTATCAACGTATGTGACTTATCATAATTTAGCAGAGCAGCCCCTTGGGTCTGGGGTCCCCTATTAACTATGATAAAGCAAAACCAAAAAGCCATATTTAACTGAAATTGCACCCATACACTTGCGTACTGGTTGAGTAAGTCGTTCGGTAAACGTATGAAATAGCTCGAATAGCTGCCCGTTCGTGAACATGTCTTGTTTATTTGTACGAGCAGTTCTTGTTGAATATTGAAGTTTACGAAACAGCTGTAGCTTATAGGTATGGCCTTCTTGAAAATATTAAACATCGCACAACATTTCTAGAAAGATAATTGAAAAACCTTTATACCATACCAACGCCTAGAATTCCAAAGAAGGTAGAAAGAGCACTAGTATTGAAAAACGGGAGCACTTTTACTCTCTTTTTTTTCTCAATTTATAATATAATATAATGAATATGGTATAAATACTCGTAATATATAATTTGAAAATGATAATGTTTGCATTGTTTTAAGCATAGCGATTTGTAGTGCTATTTATATCAGGCATAAACTCTGGAGGCATTTTAATTAAACTAATATTAGTTAACCTTATTCCTTTTAGTTTATTAGTTTAACCGTTTTCGAAATCCGGTAAATCATCATCTTTCTAGCTATTGACCTATAACAAGGGTCAGTTCTATATGTCAAGTCCGTCGTACTTTCATCAACACCTTACTCCTTCAAATCCACCACACAATCCATACATATTTTTCTTGGTCTATCCCTCTGATGTCTTCAATATGCTAATGCTGCTATAATATGCTATAATATAATGATGCTATAAAGCGACATGATAGTCCAGTGGATAGAACACCCGCCCGGAAAACAGAAGGGCGTGAGTTCCAATCCTGGGACGGGCCTACACCAATTTGTCTTTTCTAAAGTCATATGTGTGGTTAATTTATCATGGTTGCTAACGGTGAGGGAAAACATCGTGAGGAAACCCACATGGATGAGTTGTACTTAGTCATGTGACAGTGTATTCGTACAAAACGGCGATAGGCCTGCCCCCTATCACGTGAGTACACTGTCTTAGCAAAACGTGGGTACCTTCTCTGGAAACTAGATGGCGCTTGCCATGTGAGTTCAGGAGTATTGGTACCTCTGCCAACCCCTTCGGGGATAAACGGCGTGAACGTTTATGTTATGTTATGTTATATGCTATAATATAAAATACAGACCTCTAAAGTCTAACCCAAATTTACCTAAACTTACCACGGCTATATCTTCATTCACGTTGAGAAGTTTTGTTGGGAAAATATGTTACATAAATAAATGGTCGGTAATGGTTGCTAACCACGTCGGCTCATCATCACTTTTAGCTCTTAAACCCTAAGATACGCGCGAGTGTCGGAAGAAGCTTGTAATGACGCAGCTCACACTACTCAACTAAAAATCACTCAATCTTTAAACTTTACTAACCCAAGTCTACGAGAATATTTAATGGAGTATGTGATTGTCAATCTTTTACGAAAATATTGATTACAGCAAAGATACGAGTCTTGGGTGGATCACTGGGTGAAAAACCAGAATTCCTTAAATTCTTGACGAGAAAATAGAAAACAAGACGCCAGCAGGACTGCATCAAGATTTCATGAGTACATTAAACTATTTTGAAAATGGGACGAACACACTTCGATAAGCTTCGCCCTAAAAACTTCGTTTTATATACTCCGTTCGGAAACAAACGGCTGTTGTGATTGCTATAAAAGTTAATCTGGAAAATTGCACTAAATATGCGTGTGTTTATTGTTTTCTCGCATATCTGATTTTATAGCCGAAGCCTCACCCCAATTGAAATTATTAATATAAATAATTATGTAACAAGTGGTATTTTATATAAAGATCTTTCTGGGTACATCACAATACATCATGATAGAAGATAAAAATATAACAGTAAAACATATGCATTAAATATAACATATAAACACCGAAATTTAAATCTTTTTGTTCATGAAAACCTCATGGGGTAGCTCAATTGGCAGAGCGACGGGGGCGAATACCCGAGGTCGCGGGTTCGATTCCCGCCTGTGTCGAAATTTTTCTTTCCTTTATTTATTCTTAATTTATTAGTACATAAACACCGTGACAGCTTTGTGCTGAGCACCACTGTGGGTTCAAATCCTGAGTCGGGCCTTCACAAATGTGTCTTTCCTAAAGTCAAACATGATTAGTAGCCGTGAGGGAAAACATCGTGAGGGACTGACATGGCCTAGGTGAACTTACTTATGTGACAAGGTATTCGTACAAAAAGACCTAGACATGGCAGACCTGCCCCCTGGATGCTCTTTCAGCAAAAGGTGGGCACTCTGAACATCAGGTGATACAAATTACACGTATTTTTCAGAAGTATTAGTACCTCTGTGACCCCTCAGGGCATATAGGATACGAATGTTTGAGTTGAGCTGAATTGAGTTGATGAAATTGCGATGGAATTCCGTTACTGGCTGGACTACGAGTATTACTTTTATTGAAGTACAGTACTAATGAAGAAACAATAACCCACTTCAGTTTTCATTAGTGAAATTGTAGGAAATCACAGTAATTAATGTTTATGGTGTCATGAACCTTATGACCCATTTGTTTATGTTTCAACCTACAATCCAGTACAACAGCTCTAAATTAAGACTTATTCTATGGGGATTAGGATTCAAATTCTTTTGAAAAGAAATTGTGGCTTTACCGGAATGAAGAGTGTGAAACAATACATCAAATATTCACAACGCATTCTTCGGGATATTAAACCATAGTAATGCCATTAAATAATCAGTTTTAAACAACGTACATTAATACATATACTCACAGCCTTAATTCCCAAAAAGGAGTAGACAGAGCTTCAGACTCAAATATTCCTTAGCAACTCTTAGTGGTTGAGTGGGGAGTAAATACATAAATAAAAAAAATAAAGAGGATTTATTTGTCTTTCTGCTGTGTAGTGTCGGCTTAGAATAGCACTACCCCATTTCTTCCGGTGGGTGTACGTAAGAGACGACTAACGGTATTGGGGTTTTTATTGGATTTTTCGGCGATGCGGTTGGAAACCCATCACCAACAACCTTTATTTTACCATCTTCTACCCACTCAACTTTCCAAAAGTGGCTGAGGAATTTCTGATTCCATAGCTCTGGCTACCCCTTCTAGGGATTTATAGCCGTGAGTATATGTTTGTATGTATGTTATTTGTCTTTCTGAAACACATGACATTAATTAAAATAATGACAATAAAACTTTACAAAACACAAAATGGTTTAGAGCTCGGTCTATCCGCTGCGAGCAAATAGCTTCGATATATATAGCTTAAAACAGCATTTCCCTTAAACCAACCATCCTTTATTAGTTATCTCCATCGATATATATATATATGTATACAGCTATAGTTTAATACAAAAACATGTTATATGGGACTTTTAGTGCATATCCTTATCCATTAATGACGCAATTTTGTTACCTCATCCCTGCAAGTATTCTTAAAGTAAAGGTTTCTAATGGCGAAAAAAGTGCTTGGTGGGTGTCTAACTAGAAACTCATAAGCAAGAATTTGTTTCGCCATCTATACTACCTATACCATTGTGGTCCAAAGATAGAGCGTTCGGCTCGCGATCACGGTTGGAAATTAGAATAAGTAGGATGAAAACAGCCGCTAAGCAAGTTTGGTAAGGTATTGCAGGTTGAAAACCTTTATCCAAAAATTTAGTTCCGAACTTCGGTCACCAGTCCCGGTTTAATCAAAATAGTCGTTAAACTGGCTCGATATTTTATGTTGCTATGTTATATAATTCCTTTTGGTAATTTCATTCAATTAAAGGTCAATAGTTTATATTGTTTATTTATTGTTTTGAACAGACTCCTAATTACTAATGTATGCTTAAATCTATACTTATAATAAATATGTAGAGAGGTCAATTATAATATATTTTCAAAATAACTATCAGGTGGTGATTAGGGATCGATACTGATGCCATAATTGCAATCAGTAAAATTTTTGTCTGTCTGTCTGTCTGTCGGTTTGTATGTTCCTTATGGAAACAAAAACTACTCGACGGATTTTAACGAAACTTGGTACAATTATTTTTCATACTCCTGCGCAGGTTTTTGTATACTTTCCAGCAGAGAAGTAAAGGGGAATTTTGGGAAATTTTGGGAAAACGGGAGAAGTTACTCCATTTTTTAAGCTTCCGCGCGTGTGCAGCCTTAATGGTTAAACTTACATAGAAATCATGTGTGGCGGAAATATTCTTTATAAAATTATCTAAAAAAAAACCTCAACAGTATATGTCTATCTTTTACGGTTGACTCACAATAACACGTGTAATACCTGATAGCTTAGCAGTTCCGAGCATTCTGATTATATTTGTTTACTCTTACGTTTATAATACTCTCATTCATCCCTAATTTAAAAAAGGTAACATTATTACTTATTCAATAAAAAAAGAATCATAGAAATCGGTAGAGAAAAATTGAAATTATACATGAAATAAGCCATCGCGCCCGTGACCAAAACCAAATCGTTACTAATTTACATATTTCATACTAGATGGCGCCAGTGATTGCATCCTACATCACGTAATGATTTCTTTTTTAGATTGTTTTAAATACTTCATAGCGTTTTATTTATAAATTCGCTAATAAATGGAAATACTGAACCGTTCATAAAAGCGCATTCAAAATCACCAAACTACACTGTTCAGGGAGTGCTATAAATTTAATAAATTGAAAACATTGCGCTAATTTTCACAATGCTTGAGCAGTGACTGAAGAAAAAAACCTAAGATATTTAAAAAACAACGCTACCCGCGTGAAGCTGGGCCGATCCACTAGTTATTAAAAATAGTTTATTATTTGTTACCTTTTTTTTCTAATTTGTGTTAGTTTTAATTATATTATATAGTTACTTATTATGTCATGAATTTCTGTATTGGTATGTAATTAATGGGAAAATATTGATATTTACGGCTATAAGGGCAATAAACTTTTCGCACTCCATAATGGATGAACCTTAAGTGTCATAGGGTAAAAGGGTTAAATTTTTCATTCTGGCATCTCAATCGTAAATTCAATTGTGTAAGTTTTGCTATTCGCACCAATTTAAGCAATTAAATTTAGTAGTCCTCTCAAATACATTGCTACAATTGCCTTGTGTTATTGAACTGAGAATAAATGATGTTTAAATTACCATATTGGATCGATTAGAATAAGCTTTTATGGGCCTGTATATAGTATTAATGTGAAAGAGATGGTCGACGACCAAGCCCTCCCAAAGTCACCAGTTTTCACGGACTATTTGTTTTTACCTACCTATACTCCTATGCTCAAAGTGCTTATGCTTAAATTCACTAACATTTTTTTTAAATAGACTTTGTTACTTCCCACTGATGTGCAAAGGCTTCACAATTCTGAGCCCAAACATCTCGACATCTACCTATATATGCAACCGGAGTAATAGGCTAAAACAGCAAATGGCGGAGAGATGATGATGAGAGATGACCTTGACAAGTCCGAAGTTCTTTCGGTGGCTCTGTACAGCCTTGGACAGAAATGTGTGTGCTCTATAAAAAAGAAGTAAAATTATTTTTTTAAATTTTATACATTCTATTAGAACATGAAATCAAATCGAAGCTATGGTGAATCTCACTTAATTAACCTAAAAATCTAACTTAATGATAGTGATAGTTAATTATAAAGATGCGCTTTGCAACTCACTTTCACATCGCTCGCCTTCAATACCACACATACATACGACAACGCAAAGTACACCTACTACTTTTTGAAAGTATATTATGAGTATACTTGAAAAAAGCTCAGTGGATTATGGTTCGAATCTCGGATCAGGCCTACACCAATTTGTCTTTTCTAAAGTCAAATGTGTGGTTAATTCCTGATGAGTAAGTTATACTTGGCACATGGCTAAGTTGTACTTGGTCAAGTGATAGTGTATTCGTACAAAACGCACTGCCCCATACCACGTGAGAACACTGTCAAAGCAAAACGTGGTTACTCTGAACACCAGGTGACAATGTCACATGATGTTCATAAGTGGTATTTGTGCCAAACCTTTCGGGGATATACAGCATGAACGTTTGAGTTGAGAAATCTAAGTGACTTATAGTGATAATAAATGACACCATGTAAGTAATATTAAAGTTAGCTCTTATCAAACCATTGCAAAGTCATCCTTAGGGCAAATACGCAATAGAGTGCTTAACGACTTATGAAACACCACATGTTTAGCATGTGTAATCGTATTTTACACCATCAATACAGAGGACATTACTTACAACGGATAATTTTGTAACAGAATTGTTTTATCACTAGGTAGTATGTTCTAATGTCTCATTGTTTTATTTTAGTTGCGATACTACATGTACTTTTGTTAGTAGAATTACTGGCATTTAACGTTGCTTTTCTAAGAAAGATTTGTCACAACTACATTAATCGTACATTGACATATTGGCTTATATTTATGTGAATTCAAACTATGTTGTAATATTGGCACGCCTCAACCCAATACATACATTATACTCTGAGCAATACACAAGGAGTAGCCGGAGCTTTACACCTAGAAACTCCTCAGCCACATTTAAGAGTTGATATTGGACAAGATGGTAAAAATAATGAATCGTTGGTGATGGGTCTCCCCCCAAAAAGCCTTACCTTAGTCGCCTCTTACGACACCCGTGGGTGAAAACGGGTAGTGACATTCTAAGCTGGCACTACACGGCAAAAACATAAGGTTAATGAAGGGTCGAAGGGTTTAGGAAAGGTCAGGGTAAGGGTAGAGCATGGTCACGTTAGACATTTAACAATTAATTGGAAACGTTTTGAAAAGGCTGGAAGTGTAAAGTGAGAATTTATAAATTGTTATGAGTATATAATATATACAATATATTATATTAGAAAAACGACCGATTAAATTCCTTTAAAAATGCTTTAATATCCGAAACCCACAGAAAACATGCAAACATACTTACATAGACTGACGGCTATAAATTCCTAAAAAGGGTAGTCAGAGCTTCAGAATAAGTAATACTTTAGCCACTTTTGGAAATTGAGTGCGGAAAAGATTGTAAAATAAAAGGTTTTTGGTGACGGGTCTCCAACCACATCGCCAAAAACTCACATAAAAAACCCCAATACCTTTAGCCGCCTCCAACGTACACCCACGAGAAGAAATGGGGTAGTGTTATTCTGAGCCAATACCACATAGCTTCAAAACAAGAAAACTTTTACGAGATACAAGCCTCTGAAGTAATGTAACTAAAGATTCAACATCAAAATACAAATCCTTGGGTATCCTTTATAGAAGGGTTGCAATTGCAATCCAAGTCCGCAGGAATAAAACTACCCTTTTATATGGATCCCGATTTCGATGTGTCCCGATACAGATTGGTTTTAAAAACAAATGACCACATTGTGATGGTACCATGTTCTATTTCAACCCTTATTATAGAAAGCTCTTTTACGATGTCAGCGGCCTAGTGAATGGCGACTAGCTTCTTAACCCCGAGCTCACAGGTTTGAATCCCGCTGAAGGAAACATTTATATGATGAATATAAATGATTGTTTCTAAGTGTTTGATGATTTTTATGTGTGTATTTATAGTATTCAATATATACCGGCCAGCTATTTGGTGTACTTGTGTGAAGGTGCTACCGTCATTTCTTTGCGTAATTTATGGTAACACATAGGGTTATAAGTTTATAACCGAAGGGAATTAACGCCTTTAATTCTTACTAAAGAATGTCATTAAAATTAAGCCCCATTAACTATCACCGTGCGAATCATAAAGTATGAGTAACCATAGGTACCAATACTATAATTGAAAGGGTTAAGTGCAAAAACGTAATGAACATCATTGGCCTAGTCGTTCCAACTGCCGCTCAAATAGCGCTTGCCAATAAACTTTATGAGTTAAATGACGCCATGGCATGGACAGTACACGAAGCATGACATCACGCTAAAATTGCAATTAATTATTATGCGCCTAGCTATAATAGATTACTCATAAACTTTATTATAGGATTCTGACGACGTATTTTGTAATTGCATACAATGGTGTAGGTAGGTATGACAGATTAAAACTTTTCTATACATAATTCAATCAATCATTCAAAATAAATCGTTTCAATTATTTCATTTCATCTCTTTAAAGGTCTATCGGCCTAAAGTAAAGTCTACAGTTGTCCTAGAGCAACTAGCTAAGTTAGCCATTGCATTAGATAAAAAGAATTAAAGTTGTAAAATCTTGAATACCGTAGCATGGTATAGAAACAACAAATATCTATAGTGGTAATATTTCATAATTTCCGCCGCAGCAGCTCCAATTTAATTGCCAAATTGAACATGCATGATAAACTATTGTTTCCGAATTCTTTCTCATTCGAGGGGTAAGTAAGATCTCCCGAAGTAGCAGTGTACAGTTTCGAAGAAATAACATCTCCCTACCACAAACAAACAATTTCACCTGTCAAGAAACGTTTCAATTTTTTACTCACGGTCTTGTATTTATATATCATTATCGCAAAACTTATACAAAAACATAACATTATTCTCTACTAAAAACTGCATAAAAGTAAACACCACAATCATTTACGTAGTACAAAGCATGATACTATTAAATCAGCTTTTAATAATACAAAATAGAAACGGATGCAACTAATCATTTAACACATTTCCTCCCGTCATTTGTAATCGCAATAATATTCCAGTTTTAATTGATTGCATTTCATTTTATGTGTTGATAAAACATTTTTATTGTATCACTATAAAACATTTGATTTCCAACAAAATTAACTAAATTGTAGGAGATACGTGACATATTTTTCATCAATCTATATACTTTGTGCTACTCTACGCTTAAGTCATGTGTGTGCTAGAGTTGTGATGGTCAAGGAAACCCACTAGAGTAGAAATCAAAAATACCGATAGCTGCGACCGTATCAAGAGAATAGTCCAACACCGGATTTGAAGCCGGATGACATGATTGACGCCTTACCGCTAGACCATAGAATCAGTTTTCATGACAATATCCATATTCACCTCGTATTTTTTAATATATCGTTACGTCCTAGGCAGTGTAAGAACCCACGACCACAAGTGACCCAGTTTTAGCTAGGCTTGTAACCACTGGCGGAGAAGAATAATTTTGTCATTTTCAATCCACAACGAGAATTCAAGTAAACACATTAACTTTCGCTTAAGTATTATTAGTACCAGTGTCGCTATTAATTAAATTTATATACATTGTTATTTAATTACTCCTTCTTTTTTAACTTATTTTCACTGTTAATGTATATTTTTTTGTATGTGTAAAAAGACAAATAAAATATTTTTATTTAAGTATTTTATTTATTTATTTATTACGATTAGTTTTACATAATCTAAACTAATGAATAATTTACTCTATTGATACAAATAAAAATACTGGAATGATATTCCAATTCACTGCTTTATTCACAAAATGGTCAGACTTTCCTGATTTACTATATCTTATTTATATATCTTATTTTTTATATCTTATTTTAGTATTAAGTTGGTATAATAAACGATTGATGGTAATTAAAGGGCATGTAGAAAAAGATTGATGAATGTAAAATAGAGCTAAAGTGCTTCGTAGGGCTTGCACTAAGTGGCGATCGATAATCGTTGCCTACTCCAAGTATATGTATGTTGGTTATTGACTTTTACTTGTATTATCAATAGGGTACCCCCCCCCCCCCTATTCATAACAATTAAACAATATCGATAGCTCAGTGTAAATACCAGCGCTTCTCGTGCAGAAGATGTGAGTTCAAAACCTGAGTTGGGCCTACACCAATCTATCTTTTCTCAAGCCATGTGTTGTTAATTTATCAAGGAGGTAATGTTAAAGAAAATCATTGTAAGGAAACCCATATAGCTGAGCTTGACTTAGTCATGTGATAGTGTAGTCGTATGTAACAATGTAAAAATTGGCGATGGCCGTAGTAGGCCTGCCCCCTATCACTTAAATGCAAAACGTGAATTTGTAGAGCTTTGAAATAATAATATACAAATCCGAAGTGATATTTAATAAATAATAGCATTAAAATGGTTTATAAAACGCGCGATGTTTTCAAACAACTTTCTTTTACAAACCTTTCATGGTCAAGAAAACCCACTCATGAAACTAAAATATTATCTATACTTACTATACTCTCTGTAGAGAGTTCAATTCTGTACATGAGATATATTTTCAAAATAACTATCAGGGGGTGATTAGTGATCGATACTGATTCCAAAACTGCATTCAGTAAAATTTTTGTCTGTCTGTCTGTCTGTCGGTTTGTATGGTCCTTATGGAAACAAAAACTACTCGACGGATTTTTACGAAACTTGGCACAATTGTTCTTCATACTCCTGGACAGGTTAAACTATTCAGCAGAGTAGTGAAGGGGAATTTTGGGAAAATGGGAGAAGTTACTCCATTTTTTAAGCTTCCGTCGCGTGTGCAGCCTTAATGGTTAAACTTACATAGAAATCATGTATGACGGAAATATTCTTCATAAGATTGTCTAAAAAAAAATCCCTTAACAGTATATGTCTATCTTTTATGGTTGACTCATAATAACACATGTAACTCCTGATAGCTTAGCAGTTCAGAGCATTCTGATTATATTTGTTTACTCTTACGTTTATAATACTATCACTCATCCCTTATTTAAAAAAGGTAACATTATTACCTATTCAATAAAAAAAATCATAGAAATCGGTAGAGAAACATTGAAGTGATACATGAAATAATCGCGCCCGTGACCAAAACCAAATCTTTACTAATTTACATATTACATACTAGATGGCGCCAGTAATTGCATCCTGTAGGATGCAATTCACGTAATGATTTCTTTTTTAGATTGTTATAAATACTGCATAGCGTTTTATTAAAAAAATTGGTAATAAACAGAAATACTGAACCATTCATAAAAGCACATTCAAAATCACCAAACTAGCAGTTCAGGGAGTGCTATAAATTTAATAAATTGAAAACATTGCGCTAATTTTCACAATGCTTGAGCAGTGACTGAAACAAGAAAACTAAGATATTTAAAAAACAACGCTACCCGCGCGAAGCTGGGCCGATCCACTAGTACACCAATAATCTTAGATTAATACCGACAAAGCTAAATATGTTCATCTTAAATACATACAAACATACCGGGCCACCCTTCCCAAGCCGAAATACGAGGGTTAAAGGTTATCTTCACTTGCACACGAGCACTTGACATAACCAGCAGCTATTTCAACGTATCTGTGTTCCCATATCATATCATTACTGTTTTGGTTGTACATGGTGATTCCTGTTGGAATGTTTTAACTAGCGTGTGTTACCTTAACTTATATACATACGTATGTGTTTATAAGTATTTATATACGTATGCAATCTGCACCAGCTCCTTTGGACTTGTTTTTGAGAAGATAAAAACGAACAAATTTAATTTAAACTGGATTTTTTCGAATTAATTTGATATACCCTTAAAAGTCATCGGCGAAATAAAACATATCTTTTACTATAATCGGTATATACGCAAAGCTTTTTATTGCCGGTAATGGTGCTGGGAACATTCTGTATAACGCTTTTTAGGAGGTCAACAAACTGACATGAAATAGTTAATTTTAAAATGTTTCATTTAGCTTCACATGCGCTTTAAGCATAACCATTTTATTACATTTACTGCGCTGTACTACAAGCGCTATTTGTAATTGACATTTATGTTACTTCTGTGTTAATTAAATAAGACTTTACCTCTTATGCCTTTCGCATGTCATCTACATTCAAACACTAATAATACATATGTAAACTCGCGGCAAAATATCCCAAAAAGGGGTAGCCAAATTTTCAGAATTAGATATTCCTAGCCACTTTAGAAAGTTGATTGTGTATGATTGTAAAAATGGCTGTTGTGGTCTCCAGGCTCATACCCTGACGATCACTTCAAAAGCCCCAATTTCTTTGGTTACCGCCTAAAACACTCACGGGAATACATTGGTTAGTGCTTATTTTAGCCAACACTAAACACCCATACCATATAACATATAATCAATATTTTTATCACTTTATGTTCTATCTCTTTTTTTAACGAGATTGTTTACGGCGAGGGAAGAAATTGTGAGGAAGAATATATTTGTAATTAAAGCTCGTAAAGTTGTTAAAAATATAAATTTTCAAAGCTTATCCTATTGTCAGTTGGTTGAGAAATGTCAGTGACCTATCGCTGGCAATGTGTGAATTTGATCATCGAATGTAGGCGTAGCGTCAGGGATGGTTTCATATCACGGCGGTTTTGTAGTATTTTAACTAGACTATTTCTTTTCGTCTTATGGTGGTTACTATACAAAGCGGTACAGACTGAAAGTAACCAGTGAACTTGTAGTATCGTAAGATAACTTAGACTACATACATACATATACTCACGGCTATAAATCCCTAGAAGGGGTAGCCAGAGCTAAGGAATTAGAAATTCCTCAGCCACGTTTGGAAAGTTGAGTGGGGAAAAGATGGTAAAAGAAAGGTTATTACTCATAAATAAAAGATGTTATTAAAGGAAAGAAAAATTTCGACACTGGCGGGGTTCGAACCCCGCCAGTGTCGAAATTTTTCTTTCCTTTAATAACATCTTTTATTTATGAGTAATAATCCCCACATGAGGAATTCATGTCAAAAAACATTAAATTATGTGATAGTTAGGCGTTTCCAACATTTGTATTCTATCTGAAAAGGTAGACAAGTGGCCGTCCGAATTAGTTAAAATTCGGAGGTAGGAAATGCAAACACTACTTCAACGTGTAAAAAAAGAAACAAAGGATAGAGAAATTTCGCGCTGGATACCAACTGACACTGTAGCTCAGTTGGCAGAGCTACGGGGGCGTATACCCGAAGGTCGCGGGTTCGAACCCCGCCAGTGTCGAAATTTTTCTTTCCTTTAATAACATCTTTTATTTATGAGTAATAATCCCCACATGAGGAATTCATGTCAAAAAACATTAAATTAAAAGAAAGGTTGTTGTTGATGGATCTCCAACCGCATCGCCCAAAAATCCCTTAAAAGCCCCAATACCGTTAGTCGCCTCTTACGTACACCCACCGGAACAAATGGGGTAGTGCTATTCTAAGCCGACACTACACAGCAACTTAGACTAATTAGCTTATTACCCTTTTATATAGGCTTTTATTTATGTTGGTATAGTTCGAAATATTTAGGATCGTTGTTTAAGTGATTGCTGATGGATGGAAAACTTCTATTGAAGATTACTCCACACTTTTTTCTCTATACTCTCGCCTCACCAAAGAGAAACAGCTAAAACTGCAGCTTTTAGAGTTATAGCTAAGTCAGAAAACTATGCATGTATGTCCGCATTGCTTAATAAAAAAAAAACTCACTAACCAAAGATTTTCTGGAAAATATCGCTATTGGTTATAATAAGACAATCAAATTGCAATCTTTTTAAAACTGTATTATTTTTGGAAAGTAAGTTATATCCTGGTTTGCAAAAATTTCTCATTTTCATTATCACGTATTTTATACAGGCTATTGTTTTTAAATATTATTGTTTGGTTCCAATAATGCTAATTCAATCGATTATCCGAAAATTGAGAAGGGCGCTTCCATCCTCCTCAGTAGCGCCCTTCCATTCCCGATTATTAAATCTACGTTTAATTAACGTTTTCGAGTTGATTTGTTATTGATATGGATGGTATTAGTAGTTTTCAAGGTAAATTATAGCCCGTAAATTACTTCACAGAAAATCTTGCTTACGTACGGATTACTCCAAGAAATTTATGTTTGAGTTTTGACACTTCAATAACTATGTCTCGATTCCGGTTGCAGCAAGGTAAGGGCTGATGTACCTTTTCGTTGATTGACTTAATAGTGAAAACAGTATAGTCAATTTTAAGAATGTCCAAATGTTAAAATAAAGATACAACCATTTCTTTTGAATGTCAAACTTCTCAAACCGCATTTGTTACCATTTTTAAACACAGTAAGCGGAAAGGGGCCTATATGCGTTAAACGGATTTTGTATTATTAGCACTTTTTAAGTGTAAGCTCGCCTTATTAGTAATGTTCACATTACTAACTTTCTGATTGTCGGTCGAGATTTGTTTAAAAAAGCAGTAATAGAAAGCTGCGTTTTTTATCAATTGCTACCCGAACAAGAATGAATAGAAAAAGTTTATAATGCTATATGATATATATAGTATATTTTTTAAAATGTTGCTCATATCTGTGTACTATTGCTTTCGTTATATTTTGTAATGTTGCATGAATAAATGAGTTATTGTATCAATCTACCTATACCTATGTAAGAAGTTAGTGTAAAGAGTTGTTCCTCGCTTCAGTTCCTTGTTTCAGTGCTTTAGCTTTAGAATGAGATACTCGTATTCCTCAGCCACTTTTGATAGAAGAGTAGCGTAAAGATTGTAAAACAGTCTCATTGTCCAACAATCGCTTAAAAAGCCCAAAGTCACCTTTTCGCCACCCGTGAGTAGAATTATGTTAGGGATATTCTCTACCAAGACGACACAAAAATTCAAGTTAAAATATTTCCACGTATTGTAAAAGAATTGCACTTTATAAGTAACATTAATTAAGAACACTCAGCCACGTGGGTTTTGCTCAGCCATAAGAACCTAATACGAATGTTGTTAATTCTACACATGACTTAAGAAAAACACAGTGCTATTCAAATATATTGTCCAAGAATACATATACTCAAGCCATTAGTTCTTATTAGGGTAGACAGATACTATCGAGCGCCGCTTTGTACGATACTGGCAAACCGCTCTGGATTCGTCTTCATTCATCAATCTTTTCAAACATACATATATATATCATATATCCTCACGGCTATATTTCCCTAGAAGGGGTAGCCAGAGCTAAGGAATCATAAATTCCTCAGCCACTTTTGGAAGTTGAATGGGGAAAAGATGCTACCCCTATTTTGGAATTTATAGACATGTGTTAATGTATGTATGTTCAATTATATTCTACACAATCCAACCAGTTTAAAATAAAGTCCCAATCATAGAAATTGATACAAAAAGTTACTCCTCTAACCATACAAACAAAATTAGCCATTACCATTTTCTCCAGCTTGTTTTACTAAAAGCTATGCAACCTGATACTTTGAGGCCAATTCTAAATCAACGTAAAAAGCTTTCTAAGCGATGAAACCAAATTATCAAAGGATTGCTTTTAACCTATGTAATGTTATATCTTATAACAATTTCGGTTTGTAATTCATTATTCGGTTTTTCGTGAATAGTCAAAATCTGATGTATACAGATCGCCTGATTCTCAAACTCATGCTGACAATGAAACTATTTTTAGTAGGGAGGACTATAATTTGTATTCTGAATGTAGGGCTAGGGTAAAAAGGAACATTAAAGATGCTAATGACAAATATGAACAGCAAATGCAATTTAATCTTCAAAAAGATCCAAAATCCTTTTGGAGTCATATTAATTCAAAGAAAGCAAATAGGAATGCAAAGGTAATTTTGAAAGATGGGGTGCCTCTGGGCGAACAGGCTTGTGCTGATGAATTTGCTATGTATTTTCATTCAGTCTACAACTCTGAACCTCCTAAGTTAGATGTGAACTCTGCAATCATTGAAGCTGGTGTGGCAAATGGCTCAGCCAGAGTACAGTTAGATAAGATTACACTTAATGAGGTGCAGGGGGCATTGAAAGGGCTTAAATCAAAAAAGTCTGCAGGTCCGGATGGTATCCCACAATATATTCTTAAAGATTGTAGGTTAGTGTTAGCCTGCCCATTGTTACACATTTATAACCTTATTCTCAAAGAGGCGTTATTCCCTAACAAATGGAAGACCACTAGGGTGGTACCAGTGCCAAAGGGGGGGTCAGGTAAAAGTGTGGATGAGTACAGGCCAGTAGCAATACTATCAGCTCCAGCCAAAGTATTTGAGGCGGCTATTCATAAAATATTATCAGCTCAAGTAAATATACATTTAGATGAAGCCCAACATGGGTTTAGGCCAGCTAGAAGCACCTCCAGCAACCTGTTGAATTATGCGATTGGTATAATCCCAGAGGTAGATGGTGGGGGTCAAGTTGATGCTGCCTACTTCGACTTCAAAAAAGCATTCGACTTGGTTGATAATGACATTCTACTTAAGAAGTTGGCTGGTTTTGGATTCATCCCGAACCTGCTGCACTTTTTCGCAAGTTACATGAAGGACAGAATGCAATATGTAGAGTGGGTTGGATTTAAAAGTGAGTCATATTTTACTAGATCTGGCGTTAGCCAGGGTTCAAACCTTGGCCCATTACTATTTATTCTGATGATAAACGACCTCCCATCAGTAGTAAAATATGCTTCAAGTCTATTATTTGCGGATGACCTCAAATTATACCAACAAATTAGGTCTCAAAGTGACTGTATTAGACTGCAAGAGGACATTGATAGAATAGAAAAGTGGAGTATAGATAACAAGCTGCAATTTAACAAATCCAAATGTGCAGTGATATCCTTCACTAGGGCATTAACACCTATCCAGCAGGAGTATGTCATTGGGGGTTCATCCATGGTCAGGGTCACTGAAGTTAAAGATCTAGGGGTTAAATTTTGTGATAAATTGCATTTTAGGGAACATATTGTCAATATTTCTAAAAAGGCTTTTGGTCAGTTAGGTTTTATTCTGCGCAATGTGCGAGATTTCACAAATATTAAAGCTATTGTAGCATTATACAATGCTTTAGTTAGAAGTAATTTGGAATTTAATGCACTTGTCTGGTCCCCACATGAAATTAAATATAGTCTTATGTTGGAACGAATACAGAATAAATTTGTAAGGTATCTATATCTCAAATACTATGGGGTATACCCATTTTACCCACTTAACTACCCAACTCTATTTGTGTTGGGTATGGTAGGATATACTGAGCTGAGGGTTAGGAGACAGCTTTCTTTAGTGTTGTACCTATTCAAAGTGCTCAGAGGTAAGTTAGACAATCCAGTTGTACTGGAGCAGCTTCGCCTCAACATACCAGACAGGTACATGGGTCGTAGGCGACGACCTGCCCTATTGGCTGTACCGTTCGCACGCACCAAGCTACTAGGGGAGGCTCCAGTCACTCGGGCTCTTAGTACATTGAATTTAATTGCTGAGGATGTAGACTTGTTTTGGTGTACTCTGAATGAATTCACAATAGTAGCATTAAACATAATTTGCTACAAGTGAAGAAATTACATATGTGTTAGAATAAGTTATTTTTTATTAATGTTAATAATTTATTATGAAATGTATTTTATAAGATTTTATGTTTTCCGATGCCATTGCATTAGGCTGTGCCTGTAATGATGGTTATCATGTATGAATAAATAAATAAATAAATAAATAAATAGTTATTGCACAAGAAGTTATGCATTTAAACTTTAATACAAAATAATGTATGGTACAAAATAATGATAGGTAAATCAACCGATTTTAATATATGTTTTCAAACGTTTGATTAATTTTATAAAATACCCCTTTTTTAATTCGTAGCTGGATCACTTGAGAATAAAACGATAAAATGTAATGTTATTAATGTAATAATCTAGGAACACATTCTCCAATTAATAGGATATGCGACCTAGATAACATTCTTTATATTTATTCATTCTATATTGTATTGCATTCTATTCTATTGTTACCTTACAAATTATAAAATGTGTTATATAGTTTTATTAAATTAATAAACCTGTAAAAACTGTATTTCATTACAAATAAATAAAAGGTAGTAATAAAAGCTCCGATAATAAAATAAAAATCGTCCTTACAAATAATATTAAATTTACATACATACATACATGCATATACTCACGGCTATAAATCCCTTATCGGGGTAGCCAGAGCTTTGGAATAAGAAATTCTTCAGCCACTTTTGGAAGTTGATTGGGGAAAAGATGGTAATAATAAATGTTTTTGGTGACGGGTCTCCAACCACATCGCCCAAAAATCACTTAAAAAGCCCCTATACCCTTAGTCGCCTCTTACGATCACCCACGGGTGGAAATGGGGTAGTGTTATTCTAAGCCCACACTACACGGCAAACTTAAATTTACTGCCTAAAATACAAAATTTCTAACTACTTTTGTCCGAGTAAAAATGACGAAACGACCGAATGATATACTTAAATCTTCGAAAAATTTATGTCTGTTTATTGCCACAATACTTTTCAACCAAGTAAAATTGTGTTCTACTAATAACAATGTTTTGTAATTTTTTGCCTTTACTTGCCTACAAGTTATTCATAAATTACACTACATGTTTCGTAGGGATAATGCTCCGCTACGCTTCGCTCGCTCGTTTTATACATAACCTAACCTTTTTTTTTGTCATGGGGAAATCCTCATGGATCCGACGTCACCCGGCGGGGTGACGAAGGTATGTCGGACTCTTACCGACTGAAACCCCACGGTGGCCATCTTCGGTGCTTTGATGCGCGATTGGTGGGAACGCCCGTAGCAGTCTACCTCCAATCCCGCGCACTACGCCTCTCGGCGTCCATCTCGGGGGACTTGAAGTCTTCCTCAGCACCGCAGACGTTTGGGCCACAAGTTCCAAACGCCCGCCCCCTCGAGGTTCTCCTTGCGGAGTAGCAGACTGCAACCCGCCGGTCGCAGCCCACCACCTCACGGATTTTTTAACGAGGTTTTGTCCTCGGATTTTTGCGGAAGGTTTACTCCTCTTCCGATTTTTTATAGAGGTTTACTCCTCGCGGTCAAGCCTACACCACGGCAAGACCCTCGGCCCTGGTAGTGTAATACTGCCAGGGTTACGAGTTCCCCTCTTGCTCCCGTTCCCTCTCTACACCTCGAAAAGAAACGGGAGCAACCCACCCCATGATTTTTAACGAGGTTTTCTCCTCCGATTTTTTATAGAGGTTGACTCCTCGCGGCCCGCCAGTGACGGCAAGGCCCTCGGTCCCAACAACAGCGGCTACAACTGTCGCTGGGGTTCCGATTTGCGTCGCATCCCCTGTCCCCTCTCCTAAAGAGGGATACTTGGAGCGACGCCACCTCGCCTCGGTGCATTAGCTTCACCCCGGGTGGCTAGTCCGGGGCTACTGAGCCCCCACGCCTGGACAAGGCTGCACCGGGTGGGGGATACATAACCTAACCTAACCTGACCTAGCTAATGTGACTAACTTTTCTTCCCCTGCAGGGGGCTTTAGAACTTTAGGCTTTCTTTCATGACTCCTTTAGTTTGTTTAAATAAGAATATGTCAGAAACAGTGATAATTGCCTCGTTGACTTTTATAAATGTAAAATAAACTACTGTTATGTCTGTTGTGTTAACTGCTGGTGTTCCTTATTTGAAGAAATATGTAAAAAGACATTAGTCATGTTTTTATCGAAATAATGGAGCCTTAGCGTAATACGTAAATAAGTTGCGACAGGTTCAAATGCAATGTTCATCATCTCTTCGAACTCTTCCACCGAAGAAATAGAAATAGAAAAAATCATTATTGACATTCATAATTTACATAAGTATTCTACAATTAAAGTGTTAATTTCTAAAGACAATTTACAAGCTATAAATTGTTGTAGAATATGTTATCTTGCGGCCCAACCAGCAACACTAGGCAAGCCTGTATCGTGGGTACCTTTACAAATTGCACATAATGCGATTGCAAAAGTGCACATGATTTTATAAATGAATTACTTATATAGAATTAGATATTATTTTTGCAATCACAAGTAATATTACAATCACAATATAATATATAAATTATATGAATTATAATATTTAATTATAATTCATTAATACAACAAAAAAACAAAAAGGGTTAATATAATACTTTAAATATAATTAAAAATAAATCAATTAAGAATTACTTAAACTTAGGCAAATCTTATCTTACATTAGTGTGTTATTATCTTACTTTGTGTGATAATGTGTAAATGGTAGGAATGTTTCAGTCAATTACTTTTACCAATTGTTCTGTGGCCTCGTATGATTGATGGAAAATCCAGTTTCTGGCATATGCTTTTAATCCTCTAATATTATACTCTCGAACATCACATAGCTTAAGCAGTTGATTATATAAATGTGGCTGAAGGAAAGGGAAAATCTTTGAGCAAAAGTTGTGTTACTGGCATTTATTAATACAGTGGAAGACCTTTTAGATCTTCCGCACTTAAAGAATCCAGATAAATATTTTTTGTGCGCTTGAGTAACGGAACCTAACACAAACATTTTCCTTACACCTAGGAGTTTACATTCCTCATACAACTTTGCAGTAGGAAACCTAAGGAAACCTAAAACTCTTTCTCAGCATTACCTTTAAGGCATACCGCTGAGCCCTTTCAACTTCTATCATTGTAGTTTTGGTTGCTCCTCCCCAAATTGGCAAACAGTAGGATATTATTGATTGGCATATGGCTGTGTAAATTTGTTTGAGTAGTTCTAAATCTGCACTGTTACGGAGCAACCTCATAATGTTTACAACCTTTCTTATTCTATTTGATAGAAGATGGATGTTGTGTTTAAAAGAAAGGTTTTCGTCTAAGGTAACACCCAAGTATTTTATAGTAGAGGCTCTTGTGAGTATAGGGCAGCCTGTAGGTAAAACGGATTTATTTATTACCTCTTTATTAGAAATTGAAAAGAAAATAAAAAGTGATGTACAGATACTTTGCTTTAGTGAAACGTTTATTAAAAATGGGTCTCAAGCTAATTTAAAAATAAGCAACCCACCAAAAACATTAAATGTAAAAAAATGCCAAGTCTCTCGATGCAGTCTTTCCATCGTAAAAAGTTTTGAGATCTCATAGAAGCCAAGTCCTATTCAAAATATTTCGTAGTTATAAATCAACATTTAGTAATTGTATCAATAGTTTTCTTTATATTATAATTATAGTGACTTGGCAATGAGCACAAGAAGAAACAAATAGAACGACATATTTGGAGGAGTTGAAAGTTACACACACCGCATGCGTAAACATTAATATCACAAAATTAATTTTCTTTTGGTTTATCCGTGTCGTCCCAACCGAATTTCGGCAACGGCAGTCAGTCTTAGTGCACTCTCTATTCATTTACTTTCATAAAGCGATGGCCCGTAAGGTATTCTTAATAATTGTATTGGAGCATGTAGTCGGTAGTGACCATCATGATTCACACATAACAAATAATCTGATCACTGGTCTCGTCAGTAACATTTGAACATAATTCCAGGCAGCAAGCAGCTTTTAATTTGTGCTCATTGCCAAGTCACTATAATTATAATATAAAGAAAACTATTGATACAATTACTAAATGTTGATTTATAACTACGAAATATTTTGAATAGGACTTGGCTTCTATGAGATCTCAAAACTTTTTACGATGGAAAGACTGCATCGAGAGACTTGGCATTTTTTTACATTTAATGTTTTTGGTGGGATCTCATTTTTTTTTGTAAGTGTATTTCTTTCTTTTACTTTTAGGTGACCTCACAATTTCTTGGACGTCAGCTACTGCTTTGCTTAGAACCCATTCTCTATCTCTATCTCTTTTGTTTCTTCTCTGAGGCTTCGTTACTTCTAAGGTAGACAAGTCTGGGCGATATATACTTCGGAGTCGATTATATTCAGTAAACATAGACTTATAGACTTGCATGTCATCCCAATTCTCCACTACATAATGGACGACAACACGCCTAATATCGTTTGACGACTGAAAACTCCCATACATGCTGTATGACAACGAATGAAATAATCACGACCCATCTCCAGGAATAGAGATGACTCTGTGTGGACAAAGGTCGCCATTTATGTACAATATTTCACGTTCCATTACACTATATTTACAATTACTTCTATAACAATAGGGCTTAAACTTATATATATATATATATGCAAACTAAAGAGAACTAAACTAACTAACAAATAACTAACTAAATAAATATATATCTACTAACTTACAAACTATAACTAAACTAAACTAAATAACACGTAAAGTTCTCCGAATATCAATTATCACTACAATATTTTTTAGTTTTGAAATGGGTTTTCATAGACAGATGGCGCGGCGCTATCAAATGAAAATTATCGAATTATTTTGAAGTACTACTTAGTAAGTAATATAATATAATTATATATAATAGAATAATACAAAGCGCAGTGTAAGTAGTACTTACACTGCGCTTTGTAACGAAACCATAGCGCGATTCAGACAGGTACAACGCCATCTATCGAGCGCGCATACAATATTTATCGCAATACAATGGAGTTTTAGCTTTATTAATTTAATGAACTTTATGTATTAATTTGTATTAATGATAGTCTATGTATTACATTTATATTATTCATTTCTATTCTATGTATGTATTCATCCAATTTAATAGGTACTTGAACAAAGCAGTCAAAATCCATACATAATGTTCTTGCCAAACCGCAAAAATTTTTTTCTATGGCATATAACTTTTTAATGTTTTTATAATTTTTCCTTTATATGTGGCTAATAACCTATCTTGGTGCAAAATTTGAAGTTTCTAAGTCTGCTAGAAGTACCTTAGATTTTTGATGATCTGTCAGTGAATCAGTGAGTGACAAAATGGTGTAACTTTGATCGACCGTAACTCCTAAACTATTAATTCATTTGGCGTGTAATTTCGAACTCAAGCTTGTTCTAATGCCTACTATTATTCACCGAAAACCTAAACTCCTAGCTTTGTCCACGTCGAAGATATAGGGGGGGCGAAACAGCCGCGAAACGCTTCGAGAAAAGATGGTACGGCCGTGCCCGTTTTGCTCGAGACTTGGCAGGGGCACTGCCGTGCCCCCAGATTTCAGGCTAGTAAGTGCGTATTGTAGAAACAACGAAAAAAGGGGTGGAACTTGTATTCTCACAAAACAAAGTATTGACGCTGTACCAATTAAGTGGATAAATGATGAAGCAATCGAAAAGGAATTTGAATGCTGTTCAGTTGAAATACCAGAATACAACACAGTCGTCGTCTGCATATATAGGATCCCAAACGCATCTCATGCAATATTTTTTCAAAAAATGAATAAAAATCTATCAAGGTTACTGAAGTCGAAATCTAATAAGCATATTATCCTCTGTGGTGACTGGAATATAGATACCCTTAAAAATAATAATTTATCGAAAGAATTAATTTCATTGTTAGCAAACTATAATTTATCCAATCACATTACCAGCCCAACTAGAAAAAAAGCCTGCATCGACTTAATTGCTAGCAATATAGAATCAGCCGTTTCATGTTTACACTTATCTCTTTCTGATCACGAAACTGGACAAAGCGCTACTTTCGATATTGCATTAAAAGAAACATATATACGAAAACATTCCGTTATATTTAAAAAGATAAGAGATTTCTCAGAGGAAAATATAGAAAAGTTCGTTCAGTGCATGGCATCTCTAAGTTTTAATAACGTCCTAGAAAAGGAAACTTTAAATCAATCTTTTAACGAATTTCATGATCTTGTGACTATGTTTTTTGGTCTATGTTTTCCATTTAAAACAATAAAACTAAAAAAAAACCGATTAAAAATAAATGGCTCTCCAAAGGGATAAAGCGAAGTTGTACTCGTAAAAGACAATTGCATCTTAAATACATCTTTGAACCGTCAAACAAGAAGGAAAATAAATGCGAATATAAAAAATATGCAATGACGTTGAAAAAAATTATCGGAATGTCCCACCGTATAAGCAATGCAAAACACCTACGTAAGTCTAAGAACTTAGGCAAAACGTCATGGGACATAGTCAAATCAAATTTTGAACAAAATTTGAATCAACGTGACATTGATAAAATTGCCGTATAGTGTCGGCTTAGAATAGCACTACCCCGTTTCTACCGATGGGTGTACGTAAGAGGCGACTAACGGTTTTGGGGCTTTTAAGGGATTTTTGGGCGATGCGGCTGGAGACCCATCACCAACAACCTTTACTTTACCATCCTTTCCCCACTCAATTTTCCAAATGTGGCTGAGGAATTTCTAATTCCTTAGCTCTGGCTACCCTTTCTAGGGATTTATAGCCGTGAGTATATGTATGTATGTATGTATTGATAAAATACATCTTGACAATAAATTAATTTCAAATCCAACTGACATGGCAAACGCCTTTAATGACTATTATATTAACCTAGCTTATAAGACAAATGATAATCATAATAATAGTAAATTTGACATTCCCTTTAATTCTAATTCAATTTTTCTGACTCCAACAGACGAAAATGATATTTTTAAAATACTAAAAAGGCTTAAAAATACATCTGCTACAGGTTACGACGAAATCCCGACTAATATTATTAAAAGGTGTGCAAAGCTATTTCCTGCCCTCTAAGCTATATTATTAATATAGGCCTTGAAGAAGGTACTTTCCCAAACAGACTTAAATGTTCAGTAGTCAAACCTATTTTAAAATCAGGTGATAGTGATATTATAACCAACTACAGACCGATCGCACTAATACCGGTATTGTCAAAAATTTTCGAGAAAGTCATAAATGATAAGATGACGAGTTTTTTATCAAAACACTCTATTTTATCTCCGTGTCAGTTCGGCTTCCGAAAAGGTGTTACTACAACAGTTGCATGCTTTCATCTCATAAAAATGATAACAGAAAGCTTAAATAACAAAATACCAACTGTAGGCCTATCTATTGATATGACAAAAGCCTTTGATTTTGTCTATCACCCATTCTTAATGATTAAATTAGAAAAATATGGTATTCGCGGAAAAGCTTACGATTTAATTGAGAGTTACCTGAAAGAGAGAAAACAATGCGTGGAAATATCAACCATTATTTGATATCATAGGAATTGTGTACAATCTGATTTCAAAATTGTCAAAACTGGTGTACCCCAGGGAAGTATTTTGGGACCCCTTTTATTCCTTATTTATATTAACGATCTACCAAAAACCACCAAAAACAGAAGCATTCTATACGCAGATGATGCTACGATACTTATAAATAGCAAAAATATTGACGAATTCGAGACTGAAATAAATAGGACATTAGCAAATATAATAATATGGTTAAATAATAATAAATTGCAAATAAACTTGACCAAGACACAATTAATTCAATTTAGGACGCACAAAAGGAATCCTTTAAAACTCAAAATTCAACACGATAAGGTAGAGATAAAAGAAACGGAATCAATAAAATTTTTAGGGTTTACGTTAGATAGCTTCTGTAATTGGAAAAAACACGTCGATGGAATTTGTACAAAGATTGATAGGTACACTTACGTTTTATACCGCATCAGGTATGTGGCATCACAAAATGCGGCAATAGCCTGCTACCACGGTTATGTTGCCTCTGTTTTACGATATGGGATTATATTTTGGGGGAATTCAGTAGATTCTATAAGAGCTTTTAAAGTGCAAAAAAAATGCGTTAGAATCTTGTGTGGAGCCGACTTTCTTGAAAGCTGTCGACCATTATTTAAAAAACTTAATATATTGCCACTGCCATCTCTCAACATATACGAAATATTATTATTCGTGTATAAACATAGATCACTTTTTCAACAAACTGAGCCAAAATCGAGACCACAAAGAGGAAACCATACAATACAATTAACTAAACCAAATATTAAAAGTCTATCGATTTGTCAGAGAAACGGCTATGAAATGGCGATCAAGCTGTATAATCTAGTAAAGGATGAGACAAAATTACTGACATACAATTAATATAAAATTATCATTTTTAATTATCTTTTGGACAACTGTTTCTATGATTTATTTTTTTATTTTTAATATGACAGACAATGTTATTGTAGTAGTTTTAAGATATGTCGAAAAAATTTATCAATAATTTTAATGTTTAAAAATTTGCACGCCTTACTGGCAGTACATGCATAGGCCTTTATTTTATATACCACCATTTATACTCATGTATTGGCAAATAAATGATTTTTATTTTTTATTTTTTTATTTTTATTGTACCATCCGTTGAGGGCCACAGAGAAGAACGACAATTATGTATCTTCAGAACATTGACAGGAGGTTGAGATGCTCGAGTCTTGTGGAAACATAAAAGATGTGTTTTGTCTGTGTTTAGGGTAAGAAGGTTTTTGGAAAGAAAAGTTGCAATAGTGGACATACCTGATTCGACACGACTAAACACATCATCCCATGATGACCCGCTGAAGATGACAGCGGTGTCATCTGCATAGCAGAACAACTCGGAGTCCCCCAACGGAATGGTAGAGATATCGATAAGGTATATCAAAAATAAGACAGGAACCAGGATACTTCCCTGGGGCACTCCAAACTTGACTGGGGAAGGATCACTAATTGATTGGCCGACTCGTAAGCACTGAGTCATGTTGGTGTGGTAGCTTTTAAACCAGGAAAGGGCGACACCCCGAACTCCCATGGCTTCTAGTTTTTTTTTAATGCTATGGATTTCGACACAGTTTCGAAAGCCTCTGCTTGGTCCAAAAATACACCTGCACAGGCTTTACCGTTATCAAGAAGGGAAGATATATGATCCGTTAAGTCTTTTACAGCGTCTTCTGTAGACTTGCCACGTCTAAAACCTTACTGCTTAGTAAATAATAAGGTATTTTTTCCCAGAAAATCCATAACCTGTTTATTTGCAATTTTTTCCAGAATTTTAGAAATTGATGACAGTAGGGTTATAGGCCGGTAATTAGACGGCACGTTTTTAGGGCCTTATTTATGCACCGGTACCACAACTCCAGTTTTCCACACCTCCGGGAATACACCGCTCGATAAACTAAGGTTAAAAACAAGTACCAAATTATTTGATGTTTGACTGCTTTCAGCAACAGCTGTTAGAGAGATACGGTCAAGTCCTGGGGCACTATCTGATTGCAGGTTTGCAATAAACGTTTTCACTTCATTTTTTTCTGTGGGGTGAAGAAAAAGAGAAGAAGCTGACTTATTCGCAAACGAGGCCTTGGCAGCCAGAGAATCCTCCGTTTCCCCTGTTCCTAACAAAATTTTATCCGCGAGATTTTCGCCCACTTTTGAAAAATATTCATTACATGAATTAACTGAAGTTTGAGGATCCTTGTTGATATTGAGCAGTTGAGAGTTAGATGTTGGTGTAGAGTTTGAGTAACAAATAGATTTTATGGTACTCCATAGTTTTTTTTGGGACGTTACGGTTCTTTTCTAATTCAGACTTTTCATATGCGTGTTTAAGTGAGTGTAAGGGGTTGGAGCAAAAGTTCCTGTAGCGAAGGTACGTGGTTTTTATAATAGCATTTCCTGGGTATTTCCTGACCTTAGTATGCAGAGCGTCCCTGTTTTTCATGCATCTAACTACCCCGGGTGCAATCCAGGGTTTGATATTATGTTTAGAACGACTAATTCGAACTGTTTTTGAATATTTAGATACAAACTTATTTATGATTTTTGTTATCGTATTTCCAGCTTCGTTTACAGAAAGGCACATTGTTACTGGAGCCCAGTCTATCGCCAGTTCGGCCTCCACTCCAGGATAATCAACTTTTGTTGCTGTGCGCTTAGGAGCTGGTTTATGTTTGGTATTATGAATACCCACCATGGAAAGGGAATGGTCTGTTGTACTTGACTTGCATACAATACCTACTGCGTTTCTATTAGGTGTGATAAATATGTGATCTAAACAAGCATCAAGTCGCGTAGGTTTTGTGATTGCAGGATCAAGCCACATTCAGCCATGAGGCACATATATTCACTCTGCCTGTTTTTATTAGGTTCGGAGAATTTGATTTATGGGGATATGAGTTTGTTTCATCGGCCAAGCACTCTATAAACAGACTAGGATCCTTAGAGGATGGAGACCGATAGACTCCGAAAATGGGGATGCTATTGTTAATGACCGCAACAAGACCGTTTGCTTGAGACCAGTTTGGTTCATGCGTGGTGACTTCTAGGTGTGATTTGGCGTATATTACTACCCCGCCTGCCTTGTTTATTTTTGTAGTGGTTCTGTAGGATGAGTAACCATCTAAATGTCCCACTATCGTAGAGTCATTGAGACAACACTCTGTTAAAATTTATCATTTTAAGAAATCAATATTAAGTCTACGTCTAAGGATGATGAAAGTTAAGACTTTTAATTGGTACTTAGAGTTCAGGATATTCTCACATGATTCAGGTAAATCTAAATTGTAGTTGCTTATTTCAAACGTAGTGTCTAATTTCTGGCTGTCATCGGGTGAAAAATCATCATCAGGGAGGATTGATAAGAAACTTATTTGTACGTATGTGGAATATGGCCTGAACGAAACCGAGTATTACTGCCACGAGTATAATAAAGGTTATGAAAGCGACATTTGTTTTGTATTTTTATGATTTGTGTGAGTAAAGTGTGATTGAATTTACTGGACAAATTAGACGGGAGGAATTTAAACATATTATGTTATACAAACATGGGATATAAAACGTGGTGAACACAGTGTGATGTAATATTAAGCAAGTAAAATAGCACGGTCTGTTTATGCGCCTTAATAAGTAAACATAACTAGGATTAACTTATCTAAGCATAAGAAATACATTATAATTTTGTATTCTAAACTCCAGTGTGGAGATCCAGGCTGTTAAAAGATCTGGTATTTGGGGGAGATGATGAATCCAGACCGAGGTACTTCTCCAAGTCATCCATTGTTTTAATGTTGATTGCAGGTTTTCCTTCCGCTTCACATATGAATATGCGACCGTTGTTAACCCAAGTATATTCATAATTGTGGGACTTGGCACGTATCCTCGTTTCACGAAAAAGCTGCCTATTGAAATGAGTCAGACGCTCATTAATAAATATTTTATTCGTAGGACCTGGAATCTCCAGATCTGTGGTTCCAAAATTTCGACGTGAAGATGCAAGTAACACCTGATAGTCTGTGTATAAGAGACATTTTAATGATGAAATCAAATCACGCAACAGCCATCCATGACTAATTGAAGAGCTTACCTCTATCTCTCATGTGTAATACACACACTTGTCGGTCACCTAAACCCTTTGACTATAAACACTATAGACAGAGTCATAATGCAACGGGAGCGTACCACTTTTAGAAAGCAATATTTTTCCCTGTAATGTTGCGATTACTAGAAAACAATTACCCCAAAATACTATAATCACCATTCTAAAAGCTACTTTTAATTTAAAATTGATTACGTCAATTTATTGTTTAATTAAAGGTTTACTGTTTACTATATTATTTCCTGTATTCATATAATTATACATAATTGCTCCTAGTATTATACAATCTTTTTTGTTTAATTTTACCATTTATACTGATGTTTAATACACCGTGAAATCTAAAGCATTGTACTAACTTTCAGGGATGAATCTTCCCATGATTACGAATATTTTTTTGTACGGGACTAACCTTGTTACTGGACAAAAAAAATCAGCTGTTCCATAAGTGCAAGTTATGTAAATATCATACGGGTCATGGGTATAGAGGGGTCTATGTTTGTATTTTGAAAAATAAAAGACAGCACTATTTTATACATTAGTTTTATTGCATTATATACTATTGACCTTTGAACAAAATCAGTTTCGTGTGAAAATTTCGAATTATTTCGTCTATTTCAGTCACATTTTTCAAAAGATGATGTATTCGTACATCTAAGTATTTTAAAGCTATAGCCTTTACTAATAGCACAATGTGGTTTTCGAAGGTGGCTCTGATGTGGTCGTTTAATGTCGGAAATATTCTTTTACCTAAATTCTTTTTCAAAACAACTGCGACCATTTGAGCCAAAGCTTTGTCTTTGGACAAAAACGAGAAGCCTTTCAATTTTATAGTATGCCTCAAAACTTTGGTTGGTTTCCAATTGCATCTTCCAGTGGCCGCAATCCATTTTTCTCGTAGATTCGGGTCTTTAGGAAAACTGTAATGAATACGAAGAAATTAAATAAATATAACAAATTTATTATTTACTAATTCCGTAGATAACAATTGGAAATCATTCAGCGTCGCTATAGCGCGACAAAATACATAATATACTCACTCATTAACATCAGATTACTAATTTAAAAATTTTACCCTAACAACAGGGTAGGATAAAAACGTGAATTATGGCAACACTAAGATACTGCATATTTTTAGGTTATGCTATTAAGAAATTGCTCAAAATAACTAAAGAAAATGCTAGTAATCTAGTTCAACGTAAAAAATCAAAGTTCAAATGTTATTTGAATCACTGATTTTGATTTTCTGATCGCGCAATACAGAAAAACATTAAAAAACTCACTCACTTGTGGAAAGTCAATCCTTCGATGTGTTTTTCGCTGCGGCTTCCGCAGCCAAGCACGCTTCACCCAACCATTCCTTACTAAATAATAACTTAACTAATGGAGTCTCTTTTGTCACAATAACAATATACAAATGAATAAAATCTTTCTCAAAATCAAAAGAAAACCAAAATCGCTCACAATCACAAGTCGACGCTTTGTTTGTCACAATTTAAAAGTGTGACATCAACAAAACGGGTTACGCGATAGAGATGACAATAAAGATTTGTGTCTTTTTTTAACATATAAAAACTTAAATAAGGGCTTTCTTTTTAAAATGGATGACGTAACATCGCTCTGTCTATAGTGTTTATAGTCAAAGCCTAAACCATTCTGTGTTTTTTCTTGTTTTTTTTGCTCACAGCCCATATTGTACCCACCAAGGGTGATACCTTATGTAGGGTGATTTGGCCATAGTTCACCACGCTGTCCCCATGTGCGGGTTAGCAGAGTAACGACAACTACAGTGATAATAGCCGTGATTCTAGCCCGCAATATCCATCCTAACTGGGAAAAATGTTAGATTAAATTTGTGAGTTTATCCCCCGGGAATCGAACCCGAGACCTCCGTAATTGAAGCCAAGAACTTAACCGCGAGGCCATGCAGGTACAGTCTATATCAATTAGATTCAAAATAATTGTAAACAAATCATTGCCGGGTATAAAATCATGGATTTCATCAAATAACTACTTCCACGTCACTTCAATTTTACATCCATCACTTAGAAAAAACAGACGTCCACTTATTAAATAAAATTTAAGTAGTAATTAGAGCTAAATCTTGCGAAACTCTAAAAATAAGATTAGACGAAAACATTGAGGTTATTTGCTATTTTTTCTAATGCCAAAATTTTGGGATTGGTATTTGATGTTGAATTATATTGAAGGACAGTAATAGATTACCGATTTATTATTATTATTATTTACTTTATTTACAAGTTACAATGACTCAAGTGTTAGTAACAGTGAGAAATCTTAACCTAATCTTAGTAGTCATACACAATATGGACACAATTAAAGATAATAGTTATGTACAGAGTATAAATAATATGTACAATGTTCTAAAATAAATGTACACGTTTGGGAGCATGGAGACCAACGCAGTGTGATATGTACATTGAGTCTAGCCGACCCCCTATCATGCTGAGGATGCTATTGGAGCTGGCCCGCACCCTACAAAGCAGCGAGCAGCAGCGTTTCCGCATCGTCGCGTAGAAACAGTCTACGCGGGCCTCCGCAAACATACCCGAGGCACTGCAGAAACGGGGCAGCCCCAACAGAATCCTGAACGCGTCATTATATTGAACACGGAGAGCGCTGTACGATTTTTGGGTATATCTGGCCCACAGGCTGCACGTGTAAAAAGAGGTGCAATAGGCTCGAAACAAAGTAGTTTCAACACTAGTTGAGCAACGTGCAAACCTGCGCGCCAGTATATTCGCCCTGATCGCCAGCGCCCTCCGCTCTCGTTCAATATCTTCATCGTCCTTCAGGTCAGGAGTCAGGACGTGACCGAGGTACCTAAACTTGTCAACACGCTGCAACGGAACTCCATTCATTCTTACGACGGGAATCTCGACCCGCGTCATGGCTCCTGGCCCGAACAACATGCACACCGTCTTCTTAGCATTGTACACCAAACCGTGATGAGCCGCGTATCTCTCACAGATAGACAGGAGTCCTCTACCCACCCACTGATGCGCTCAGCAGCACCATATCGTCTGCGTAGCTTATGTTGTTGACACAAACTCCGTCAACGTGGCAGCCTAGTCTGGTGCCGCTGAGCTCACCGATGAGGTCATTCACGTACAGGTTGAAAAGGGTCGAAGAGGTCACGCCGCCCTGTCGAACACCGCACTCCAACCTGTAGGGTTCTGAGAGCTCCCCCGCCCACCTAACATTGTTGACTTGGTGGGTATACCAAAACTTTAAGATGGCTATGTGGTGAGACGGTACATTTACTTCCTTCAGCTTTTTCCAAAGTTGGTCAAAGGCGACCAAGTCAAACGCCTTCGAGAGGTCCACAAAACAGGCGTAAACAGGTGTCTTGCGCTCCATATATTACGCGATAGTCTGCTTAACACAAAGCACTGCACTTTCCGTTCCAAGTTTCTGTCTAAATCGACATATATGAATCGATACTACAAAATTCTTATATTATTCACTGCGATTTTCTATATAAATCGCAGTGAATAATATCAAAACACCGTAAAGTATTTTAAACAAAAAAAAATATATACACTAGCTGTTGCCCTCGTACCACGTACCTCGTACTCGTACCGTTGTGACTTCGTACCCATAAATTTCTGTTATTATGATCGCGATTAAGAACTTTTTAAAAGAATATATTTTAAATTACTTTTGTTAATGATACTTATAGTTTTATATTCTTGCGGCAGAAAACCATACTGATTTTCTCCGGAACCCAATCTTGACAACGCAAAATATAGTTGGCCGTATGTAAAGCAATATTGACGTAAATCGATTCCTACTAATGAAATAAGCGTTTCATTAGCATTGAACGAGTTAGATGTTTAGTATCAGGAGAGGAAGCGTAACATTTGATTGACTCGCTTCGCAACTACCCAAATTTTACATAAATGTTACCAGTCACTTGTTTGTCATGTAAACGGGTGTTTTCTATGTTCTATTGGTTATTACGACAACTTGGCATTTCTTTTACGGACTTTGGCAATACTCTGCAATTTGGTTGGAGATTTTACTTGGAACGACGACTTACGGCTTTGTTAGAAGGAAGTATGATATTGAATCTGACTGAATTGTTTGCGTGTACATCCCTTTAGTTCTACCCTATTTCTGTAGGACAATAGAACTAATGACACCTCAGTTTAGTATCAGGTATCCCGTAAGTACTATATGTAACTAATGGGACATTGTTAAAATTGTGTTATATGTAAGAAATAAAGAATAAATAAAAGAAAGAAAAATTCGGAGGTAGGGAACGCAAACACTACTTAAAAATGTAAAAGAAACAAAGGATAGAAGAATTTCGCACTGGCAGCCATTGACACGGTAGCTCAATTGATAGAGGACGGGGGCGTATACTCGAGGTCGCGGGTTCGATTCCCGCCTGTGTCGAAGTTTTTCTTTCCTTTATTTTTTATTTCCCCACATGAGGTTTTCATGGACAAACACATTCAAAGGGTCATTACATTATCAACATTAATCGATTTTTAGCGTAGACGCACCCAACCGAATGAAACAATTTTTGATGTGCTGAAAGATATTCGTATATTTGTTTTATATTATAGCGACGACGACGACGTGATAGTTCAATGAGTAGAACACCGGTTAACGTGCAAGCGACTAGTGTTCAAATCCCGGGTCAGGCCTACACCAATTTGTCTTTTCTAAAGACATATGTGTGGTTAATTCGTCATGGTTATTAACGGTGAGGGAAAACATCGTGAGGCTGAGTTGTACTTAGTCATGTGACAGTGTATACGTACAAAACGGCGATAGGCCTGCCCCCTATCACGAGAGTACACTGTCCATGCAAAACGTGGGTACTCTGAACACCAGGTGACAAAGTCACGTCATGTTCAGAAGTATTAGTACCTCTGCCAACCCCTTCGGGGATATTCGGCGTAAACGTTTATGTTATGTATGTTATGTTTTATATTATAATTTCCATGGGTGTGCCTTTCGAACCTGAACCTGTCGAAAATAAATGTCAAAAAATTAAAAGTTTTTTTTGTAGAATTTTTTAAGCAACCCCATGGAAGTATTATTTAAACAGGAACGCGCGCTGGCGACCTAAAGTGTCCTAAAAAAGGATGGCTAACTAGCTAACTGTGTCTCGTTTTATGTAGAGTGACCATCTGTTGGTGTTTTAATAAGAGTTCCTCTAAAGGATACAAAAACACTTATATTTACATATTTTGAATGTTTTTGTTCATGAAAACCTCATTTGGGGACCTGATGCAGCCTTTGACACGGTAGCTCAATTGTCAGAGCGACGGGGGCGTATACCCGAGGTCGCGGGTTCGATCCCCACCTGTGTCGAAATTTTTCTTTCCTTTATTTATCCTTTATTTATTAGTTATATTTACATACATACATTATAAAAACTATTATAAAAAGCGGCCAAGAGCGAGATGGACTCGCTAATGAAGGGTTCCGTAGCAGCACTAGCAGCAGGTAGGTAACATAGTAATATACAAGTTTAAAATGTTTAGTTTAAAATGTTATTTACTTATCACTGATTTACTATAAGAAAACAATGGTTCACGTTTTATGCGTAAGGCCTGTGATAGTCAAATTATTGTTATATATTTCAGTGAAATTAATAAATTAGGTAAGTAATTTGATTTATGACGTTTAAAAATAGAACTACTGGCTAGATCTAATTCAAACCAATTTTCGTTAATAGTTTGTATAGATATATACACATCATATATTTTTTTCAGTTTTATCATGCCCATATTTTAGAAGTTACCCCCCGTAACTTCTAAAATATGGGCATGATAAAACTGAAAAAAATATATGATGTGTATATATCTATACAAACTATTAACGAAAATTGGTTTGAATTAGATGGTCCCCCCCGGACACACACATTTTACCACTTTGGAAAAGTCTCTCGCGCAAACTATTCAGTTTTGAAAAAAAATATATAAAAAACCTCAACATCATTTTCAAATACCTTTTGATAGACGTATAGGTTTGATGAACCCTAAAAATTTTGGTTTTTTTTCAGATTTTATTTTAAAATCTTAATGCGGTTTACAGAATACATTTACGCACCAATTTTCAATAATGTAGTTCTTATAGTTTCGGAATAAACTGGCTGTGACATACGTCCGTCCGTATGACGAATCTATAAGGGTCCCGTTTTTGCCATTTGGCTACGGAACCCTAAAAACACTTATATTTACATATATACATTGTTTTTGGTAAATCAACGTGTTTTTTATACATATTTATTCTTAATAAATAGATTGTAAAAGAATGGATAGCCAGTGCTTGAGAATTAAAATTTCCTCAGCCACTTTTGGAAGTTGCGTGGGGAAAAGATGGTGAAATAAAGGTTGTTGGTGATGGGTCTCAACCGCATTGCCCAAAAATCCCTTAAAAGCCCCAATACCGTTAGTCGCCTCTTACGTACACCCACCGGAAGAAATGGGGTAGTGCTATACTAAGACACCACACAGCTATATTCAAATTCAAATCGTTTAATTCATTCATGTGGTAAAGTTCGAGATGATACAGGTTTTTTTATTTATTGTTCCATAACATGAACCCATATTTATCACTATATTTTCTTAATTAAATGATAAAAGCTCCAAAACACTCAAACAGATGATAAATTGTGGACACCACATTTATCTTGTTTCGATGGTGATACCCGTGACAAATATTAATATCCCTTTTGCCAAACTTAACCAATTATTTATCTCCAAATCGATAGGCGACAATAATAATTTAAATAAAATACAAAAAAGGTACAGTTAATAACCTGCTTTTTATAAAATATTCCCTATAAATAAGTTTAAATTTGTTTTTCTTTGAACTTAATCTCGACTGGCAACCGCGCGAGCGGGACACACTTCTCTCTCACACGGCTCTCGTTCTAGGACGTTTCTCTGCTTGACAGTTTTTAAAAGATAATTAACTTTATTGCATGGTAATAAATTGCATTTTTGTTTACCATATTCTTGTGAGTAAGCTCTCCTGTTTAGTTAGTAGCTTCATGAGCAACCCTTTTAATAATACACCAGAGTATACTTTAACTCAATGCACGTAGATACTAGTTAGTTTCAATATTCTGCCTACTATAGTTAAGGAGAAAATATAAATTGAAATAACGTCTGCAGATTTGACGTTTTTGTCAAAATCTCGGAAAGTTAATTGGAGTGTTGCCTAGTTAAATACCATTTGTCAACCAAACGTGTCAAAAAAAAAAAACGGAAAATCTCACAGTGGCCACTGCTCCTTCCTTAGCCTGCCAGACCCTTTTGTGTTATATGTGTTGATTTCAGAATGTTTGTTGGTGTATTAAATTGAACTGTTTTTCCAAATACTAATACCAACTGCAAATTAAATCTTTCTTATGAGTGATATGTGTAATATTCGATGCAATGAGAGTATTAGAAGGTGATATCGACTTTGAATCGGTGTTAGACAGTCCAAATTATACATTAATACATATGTTCTTCTTGCCTAAATTACTCAAATAAACCCATTTTCAATTTCCATCATATGAATGTAAATGTAAAATTGTTTGCCGGCATGTGGTCTAAAAAATAATCAAATCTGTGTGCTAACCATACAATAACTATGATTTCATACTTTTCAATATTAACTATATTTTTATGTTGGTTTTTTGTAGTCAAATACCTTAATAATTTTATAAGCAGTGTATTTACATCAAAATTAAATTACTATTTATACTAGCTAAATTTCAATTGGACCGAAAAATAAACGTTTAAAGTAAAAAAAATATGCTACAAGAAAATAGCGGCAAGAATTATACATTATACAGTTCTAAATAGAACTGTTGGGATGAAATTCAGAAGCATTGAAAGTGCCCCAACAGTTCTACAGAACTAAATTTTGAGGAACTAATAGGATGTACCCGTGTTTGCTTGTCTTACAAACCAGATAAAGTTTGTCATTCCATTCACCACTACAACCAATACTTATCAAGAATGAAAATTTACGCTATTAAGGCTTTTCTTGTAATCATAAATAACGTATTTTGTAATTGAGACTGTTTTGTTTAGAGGAAATAAGTTTATGAAAAAATGCAGTACTAATTATAGTGAAAGTCTCTGTCTACCTAAAGGGGAACTAACGGCTTGACTATATGTATGTACGTATGTAATTATAAGGAACGTATTCTGTAGTTCACGTCTGTTTTATAACTAGATATACTATAAAATTGGACCAAAAATTTACTTACCATTAGTAGCGTATTCAATTTTTACGTCGCTGTCAATAGTATTGGTAACAAACAACACTAAAATACTAAAAGGTCGTTGACGTTTCATTGTTTACAAAGTTATTTTTTTTATTGATACAGACTATAGTTTAAGTCTCCGTTTAATATGCATAGGCCATATTAGTTTATCCTGCATCTATGCATACCTATAAACTGGTATGCATAGATGCATACCAGTTTATAGGTGGCCTAGCCTAAACTGGTTTATCCTATAGGGCTAAGGACGAACTAGATTGAACTAGGCTATACTAATTTTAGTTTTAGTTTGTACTACCTTCTATATACCTTCTATTCTAATTCCACCGTAACGCAGCAGTTTCAACAGAATCCTGAGTGCATCGTTATACCGTACGCGTAGTTCACTGCAGGTCCTCTGCTTGAAGTACGTCCACAGGCTACACGTATAAAAGCTAAAGTTAGGGCAGTAAAGTCAGTTTGACTGGTAACGAGCAGCGCGCGAACCTACAGGCCAACATGTTACAAACACTGCCACAAAGAGTGATCGGTACGGGAGAGTAGCATTTGGTACCGGCTTTAAAGATCATCCATTCACTTTTCTTGGCATTGTATCTGAGCCCGTGGGTCACCGCAGCAGCTCCGTAAATATTTGCAGCAGTTTCCTCAGTGCAGCCAGCGATGGACTCAGTAGCACCATGTCACAGGCATAGCATTATTGATGGATACCCATCTCTGGAACAACCGACGTTGGAGCTGCTAAGCTCAATAATGAGCTGGTTAACGTATAGGTTAAAGAGATGAGGAGAACTCTAGCCCCCTGCTTCACCCCGCTCTCCATCCCATACGCTGCCGTGTTTCTCTTGCCTATCTCACCCTGTTTCGTTGGTGGCCATACCAGTACACCGGTACAATGTCGTAGTCGTAGGTCCGCCTCAGATTTTAACTTCTGCCAGTTTGTCATGACACGAAATCAAATGCCTTGGATAAGTCCAGGTAGCATACTCAGCGTCGACAGGCATTTTTAGCTGTATAATGTTTGATAGTTCGCTTAAGACAGAGGATGGCACATTCAGTTGAGAGTCCTGACCTAAAGCCGAACTGTGCATCATGAAGATGGAGTGTTTATCCATCTGTTTGTCAAGCAAGCTGTCCAGCACCTTGGCTACAACTGTAACTAGCGAAATGGATCTATAATTTGACAAATCTGCGGCGTCACCCGTCTTATTCTTTATAATCGAAACCACCACTATGTACTTATGTAAAAGACCTTACGGTCTGTCAGGAAGGTCTGTAAGGACTGTCAGGAAACTTCAACGTTTACCAGGAAAAGCATAGATATAGCATACTATATCTATGAGGAAAAGTGACAACGTAGCCTTAAAAATAAGAATGTTCTTTGACAGGATTGATTTGATGGACTGAATTGACATTTATGATATTGAATTGATTTGATTTATAAAAGGAAAAAATGGCGGCTAACTCTCGTCAGTTCAATTAATTTCAATTTTCAATTTCAAGTTTTGCCTGAATTTCAAAAGCTTGACACGAAAAACTGTTGAGCCTGTAATATTAAAACCGCCTTTCGTCGCCTCGTCTATCATAATCACTATGTTGCGACCCATCTGTTTATTGAGACAGCAGATTTATAGAAATCCTACTAAAGACATTAAGGTTCGGACAAAAGTGGTTAGAGCTGCTTCAATCCTGAAACCAGCAGAAAAACTTAAACTCTGGCATAAAGAGAATAAAGAGTTATTCGGCCCGTTACTAGAAACTAGAAAGCAGAAAAAAATACGAACGAAGAAGGCCGGTAAGGTTGCATTAACGAGTTTTTTTAACCTTCAGATTCAGATTCGAAATAGCCTTTTACTTATCACTTTCCTTATTGCTGTCGATCTGAGATTTATATCTAGAATTGCGTCTTTACACGTACTTTTATTAGCTTCTTTTGTATCAGCCTGTTAATGTATCAATTACGCAGCATCAATTAGGTGATCGGTGCCAAAACAAATCATATGATTAGCGCCATGTCATATACTAACATACATTGTCTCGTCGTTGTGTTGCAGATAAAAATAGCCGCGATTTTCAACAAAACAACGTTTCGAAGGACAGTTTGGATGCAGTGAAAACTGATTTGGGAAGTGAGAACGTAGTGAGATTTGTATCATGCAATCCTGTGCAGCCTTTTAAAATATTAAGAAATATGTGGCAAAATATTAGTGTTACTAGCACATTTTTAAATAGAATTCCTAGTAGAGGAATCAAGACATTATCTAATGGCAAAGTGCTTAGGAGTTCTGCTTCTGCAGCCCAACCTGGATATTCCACAGATGATAAAATACTTCAAATAAAACAACACCAAAATGACTATGCCAAGCAATACCCATCTGTTACTCTTATATTAAATAAAACAATGACTGAAGAATCTCGAATAGTATTGGAGAAATGGAAACAAGAACGTATTGCTGAAATAGGAGAAGAAGCATTCCAAAAATATTATGAAAGTAAGTGAAACATTTAAATGTCTAAAGCAATATGTGAAAGGTTTATTAGATTGTCAATTAATCAGTATATAAGTTAGAAGTCAGACACTAACTATCCCTAAATTAAACGGATTATCTTACTAGTCTTCTGAGCAATAAAAATCGTATAACTCAAAAGTCTCATTAAAATCCTACAGAACCTGTTAAAATCTCCTAAACCTTAAGGTCTAAGACTTAAGTCTCTTAGATTAAATATATATAAAAATGGTTATACGGTGAAAAACATATTTATTCTTTTTTGATTTACTTATCAATGCCATCACAAAGAAAAATACTGCTCTATCCAATGCACTTACTATGGTTACCCCTGGCCAACTAACAAGTATGCTAAGTCATGATTACAAATCTTATCACTATCACTTATAATAAAATCTATAAAATAAAAGGACAGCAAAACTTAGCTCTAAAAAACTATCACTAATTCACTGTTCACTTAAAACCTTAAAGTTTTTTAAGAACTTATCACTAAAAAGTATAAAATAAAAAAATCAAATTAAAAACAAAACTATTTAAATTTTGCATAATTATTAATTTATATTCTCATTTGTTAATTCATTATATACATGATTTTGCTTATACAAAATTGAAATAAAGGTACACATACTAAAAATATTTTTTTTCTTTTTAGTTGGCTTTTTGAAGACGGTTCCTTTTTATACATAAAGATAATAATATAGTTTAAAGTAATAATTTTTGTATTTTTTCTGTTATTATTTAAATAATTTGGGTAGTAGTTTAAAATACTCTTTTTCATATCCTCAAACAACTCATTAAAACTGTGTCAAATGTAGCTAATATAAAAGCATCCACAGGTTCTTCATCAGACTGAGTCACCATTCACCATGAAAAGTTTTCTTAAATTTAGGGAATGTAAAGAACGGTATTGAGAATGGCCAATAATGACTGTTATTCTCCCCAGGACGAATACATTTTTAAATCTTTCAAACCAATAAACACATGACATTTCTAAAGTGCGTTCAACGATAAGATGAAAAAAATTATACTCTCAATTCGAAAAGAATTTCTTAAATTTGGCCTACGAACCATTTGTTTCACTGTATGGAACTGAAAAAAATACAAGGAGCTAGGTTTAGACCTTCAGGACCTAGACACTAGTTGAGCACCAGAATCATTCAGAACTTCATGAGCTCTGGCTATCGTGTGTGTAGGTTCATTGTCTTAGAGGGATAAAATTCTGCGAGTTTTTCTAATATTAAGCAATAAAAATTTGAATTTTAATTATATCGTTTTTTTTAAATATTTTTTTTGTTATGGCCTTGTATTTAACTTAAAGAATAGCTTTTAACTTTTAACTTGTTAGCTCAATTTGAAAATCTACTACAGCAGTATCCAAACGAACTGGCAGACAAAGCAAATTTTAATCTCTATTAATTTCCTAACATCACTGATGATCCTATTTTCAATTCCAGCCCAAATGGCAGTTGGCACCAAACTCCATAAAACATTAAGGGACTACTTCACCCAACCACGAACGCAACTACGAATTGAGAAGGACGTAGAAGGAGTGTGGAACTCTGTCGCTGAAGTACTCAAACATATATCTTCACCTAAAGCTATTGAGTCCAACGTAGTACATCCAGTACTGAAGTACAGAGGAATATTTGATGCTATTGCTGATTACGAGTAAGTTTACTGTCTTTGCTAATTGTTAGGTGTATGTTTTTTTTTGTTTAGCGTATTTCAGTTGCTTAGGCTGCAAATCCAACAAAGTTCTACAATGTTTATGTGTTCGAAAGAACCAATAGAACTGTTACACTTAAGCGGAGCTATAATATTGATTCTTAAAACAGCAGAGTCGTTTTTTTCATACAAACATAGTCCATTTTTCCCTGCCTAAATAATGCTAGTAGAGTTGTGACTTGTCCCTCTTTAAGTAACTAGCCTAATAATGAGATACTTATGTTTACCTGTTAAATTGATTTTATTTTTCGACATAGCCTCTGTGTAGCTCTATGCACTTCTTCCATCTTCGTTCTAAAGCTTCACCGCCGTCTATGACTTTTCTCCAGGCCTGCAAAATATTCTACAGCGGCTATAACATTTTTTGCAAATTTCTGTCCTCGTATGTAGTAATGAAATAATTATTTTGATCGACTATATCCAAAGTAATTTATAAACTAACTAGTGGACCGCGCCACTTGGCACAGGTAGTGTTCAAATTTCTAAAGTTTGAACACAATCACTGCTCAGCACATATTAAGTAGCGTGCTGAAATTATAAAATAGCTTAAGTTCCTTCTAAAAATGTAGGTATGTATTAATGAAATATTTTGCTGTGTAGTGTCGGCTTAGAATAGCACTACCTGTTGTGGGTGATCGTAAGGAGCGACTAAGGGTATAGGGGCTTTTTAAGTGATTTAAGTGCGATGTGGTTGGAGACCCGTCACCAGCAGTTATTTATTATTACCACCCTTTCTTGTACTTCCAAAAGTAGCTGAGGAATTGCAAATTCCAAAGCTCTGGCTGCCCCTAACTGTGGCTCATTTTACTTGCAAACCTGGCCATTAACCGTTTTCACAAATCAAAGCCTAGACAAAAAAACGGTTCCACACAATAGAGAACTAAATTTCGCACTAAATAAAATTCCAATCACCCTCGTGAGCCTTATAGATAAGGCATACGCTCAGTAGACACACACTTGACTGTTGTTTGATACGCTTAATTCAGTAAATTGCATCGTTGTTTTTCCATGACTTTCTTTTCAAGATATCTTTTTCTTTGACGGATTTTGTGAAATAATTTATCATAGATCTTGAAGAACAAGGTATGCATAATTTTGTTAGTTGGTTTTGAAACACTTTTAGTGTTACTTAAGTACATTTTATGGACCTTACATATCTTACCTCATTTACTTATTGAAATGTAATATATTTTTTCTTAAATAGTCTGATTAAATATTTTGTACTAGTTTGTACTAAACAAAAACCATTTACGATGAAACGGTTGAGTCTCTTCTTTTATAAAATAAAACAAAATGTTTTTCAAAGTTCTCCTAAACTCCTTAAAATAAATGAATAATATTGTCAATAAAAAAATACTTTCCCTTGGTTAAGACCCTTGTAAAAGCAGTTTGACGCATCAAAATAATAAAAATAAAAAGGGATTGACAAAATAAGCTCTCGAGTTTTTGAAATCAATTATTGAGTGGTGATTAAAGCGATAATGATGAGGAAAATGATTTATTGCAATTCTGAAATTAGATATGTTTTTATGAATTTTTTAATGTTATCTTTTGTAATTTAATTCATTTATTAGTAAGCACAACTTTCATTTTCATATGCTCTAAAAATGAAAAAAAGTGTTGTTTTTTTAACTTTTTGTTTTGTTTTTTTTGTCAAAAATATTGTGAATATGTTTAAGAAATAATACACTGTGAAAGAATGAGAGAAAAAATCGTCAAATAATATTGGCCAGGTTTTTCAGTCAAATGTACCACCGTGCCCCGTTTAAGGATTTATAGCCGTGAGTATATGTATTTATTTTTTAGAACGGTTGTACGATTTCGGAACGTGAATACGTTACATAAAAACAAACAAATCTTTCCTATTTCTGGATGGAATGTCTTAACTACTTAAAATGAACTAAAACTGACTTCTCACATCTACACATGTATTGTAATTATTCTTAAAATAGACTCATCGTTGGTGATAAGACTGCCAATTGCACACATGTTTTAAAAACAAGTCGAAACTGCGTTGTAAGTTACAACTGTGATATTAAGATATTTACGCCTTCATAACAAATACATGACGCGATAGTTATTATCGTTTTATTATAATAAATATTCTATCTAGGTCATTGACTTTACCTTGGCAATGGATGATAACAAAATTCTTGCATGAAAACATGTTTATGCAATCGAAATTTGTGAAAAATATTTTTTTTCTTGGCAACCATAGTATGTCGACGAAAACGTATTTATTTTATATATTTTGCAAGTAAATTATGTGTAGAGTAAAATTTTTTGGTAGGTATAAAATTGGTTCTGAACTATTTTTAATCCTCCTACACACATCGACCGCTTATATTCTCAATTTTTGTATGTTTGCATGAACTTAGCTAATATTTTTATTCCTACAAAGAGCCCTAGAGCCATATCAAAAGGGTAGCAACAAGATAAAGGATTATAAATAAAGTTTGTTCGTGACGGTTAAGCCCCAATACCCTTAGTCGCCTCTGACGAACACACTGAAACAAATATTTAATTACTAGTGGATCGTCCCAGCTTCGCACGGATAGCGTTGTTTTTAAATATCTGAGGTTTCTTTCTTCAGTCACTGCTCAAGCATTGTGAAATTCAGCGCAATGTTTTCAATTTATTAAATTTATAGCACTCCCTAAACAGTGTAGTTTGGTGATTTTAAATGCGCTTTGATGAACGGTTCAGTATTTCCGTTTAATAGCAAATTTTTTAATAAAACGCTATGAAGTATTTATAACAATCTAAAAAATAAATCATTACGTGATGTAGGATGCAACTACTGGCGCCATCTAGTATGTTATATGTAAATTAGTAAAGATTTGGTTTTGATCACGGGCGTGATGGCTTATTTTATGTATAATTTCGGTGTTTGTCTACCGATTTCTATGATTCTTTTTTTATCAAATAGGTAATAATGTTACCTTTTTTAAATTTGGGATGAGTGAGAGGTTTACAAACGTAAGAGTAAACAAATATAATCAGAATGATCCGAACTGCTAAGCTATCAGGAATTACACGTGTTATTGTGAGTCAACCGTAAAAGATAGACATAAACTGCTGAGGATTTTTTTTAGATAGTTTTATGAAGAATATTTCAGTCACAAATGATTTCTATGTAAGTTTAACCATTGAGGCTGCACACGCGACGGAAGCTTAAAAAATGGAGTAACTTCTCCCGTTTTCCCAAAATTTCCCAAAATTCCCCTTTACTACTCTGCTGGAAAGTATACAAAAACCTGCGCAGGTGTATGAAGAATAATTGTTCCAAGTTTCGTTAAAATCCGTCGAGTAGTTTTTGTTTCCATAAGGAACATACAAACCGACAGACAGACAGACAAAAATTTTACTGATTGCATTTTTGGCATCAGTATCGATCCCTAATCACCACCTGATGGTTATTTTGAAAATATATTTCATGTACAGAATTGACCTCTCTACAGATTTATTATAAGTATAGATTTCTGTTATTGAAATTATTCAGTCACATTATACATACATACTCAAGTTTTTAAATCCCAAAAAAATAGCTAGCTTAAGCTTGTAAATCGGAAATCCCTAAGCCACTTTTGGAAGTAGAGTGGGAAAAATCACTTTAGATTTCTCTGGCAAAGGCGAATGCCCTAATTTGTATGTAGCCGCGCCCAGAACGGCCATCAATGAATTCTTGACCTGTTAGGAAGCAAATATAGTGTATACGTATCACAGATAATATAATACTATACTAGTACAGATACCCAATCCCATACAACGAAATGTGATGTGCTTAAAAACCCTTATTCGGCGGGCTATTTTCTAGTTCTTTATTGTTCGCTAGATGGCGCTAAATTCGCAAGCATCGCACCAAATGTAAAGCACATAGTAGTTCAACTTAAGGTCACAGATGTCACTAAAAAATGATTAAAACAAAATGCATAACAAAGCCCGATATCATAACTCGGCTAATACTAGGAAATGGCGGCTGCGGAGCGCGCGGGGCGGGGGCGCCTCGGTAACACGAGCGAGACAGATTTTATTACTTTATGACTTTCTTTCACTAAGTGTTTATTTGCAAATATGGTCAAGGACAAAATCGTCGACAAGGCCAATTGCGTACGAGTATTACATCCTGATCTGTTTGTAGATTTTTGTTGTCGATATTCTTCTCTGCTATGTGTCGGCTTAGAATAGCACTACCCCATTTCTTACCGTGATTGTTCGTAAGAGACGGCTAAAGGTATTGGGGCTTTTTGAGTGATTTTAAAGCGATTCTGTTGGAGGCCCACCATCAAAAATCTTTGTTTTATAATCTTATCCCAACACAAGTTCCAAAAGTGGCGAACGAATTTCTTATTCCGAAGCTCTGGCTACCCCTTCTAGGGATTTATAGTCGAAAATATATGTGTGTATTCTATTTATTAATATTTAATAAACAGAATACACACATTTATTTATTTAATACAATCGTGCAAGACGTATTCGTGCTGTAGTGACGAGACGTATAATAGCATTACTCCGCATCATTCCGTCAGTGAGGTATTGAGCGACTGATTTGAGTTGTATAGTTTGAGGGTTTAATTTCATTGATTGGTTGGCGATGTGGTGATAGACCACGAATATTTAATAAAAAATTGTATTTTCCAAGCTGACATTCCACAAGCATCTGTGGGTTTGTCGCATTCAAACTTCTGGTTATTACTTTAGAATAACTATAATGTCAGCTCAAAATAGTATCATTTCATATTATAATACATTATAATTAATTTTATTGGGTTATGTGGCTCGAATGTTAACCCATTTCCAAAAACAATGATTCTTTTATAATCTATTGTCCACATAAAGCGGCTAGTAATTTGAAAATGTTGAAAGTAGTATGATATGTATTGAAAAAATCTATAGCTGGTTTCAACTGCAATCATGCGGACATTTAACTCAAATTCAAACGTTAACGCCGAATATCCCCGAACGGGGTTGGCAGAGGTACCAATACTTCTGATAATCACGTGACATTGTCACCGGGTGTTTAGAGTACCCACATTTTGCTCGGAAAGTGTACTCACGTGATAGGAGGGGGCAGGCCCATCGCCGTTTTGTACAAATATAGTACAATGTCCCAGGGTTAGAAAACTAGTCGTCTGCAAGATAAGCGGTGTTCTACCCACTGAGCTACTAAGTCGTCATTAAACTACTTATTTTATTTTATCTAGGTACCTACGCGCTACACCTACTACCAGTACAGAATACTTATCCTATTTGTAAAAAGTATTTATCAATCTTGCCACATCACATACTGACATACATATTATTATTTCTCATACCGTTGGAGTAACAGAAAATATATATCTCATTGTTTAATCATTATGCAAAATGCTGTATACCTGGCTGTTTTAAAAAAAAACATTATTACATACATAAATATACTTACGACTATAAATCCCTAGAAGGGGTAGCCAAAGCTTCGAAAAAGTCAATCACTGAGTTATTAATATTAATTCAAACGTTCACACCGCAAATCCCCGACGGTAGTGCAGGCAGAGGTACTAATACTAAAAATCAACTTTCTACAACAAAGTACTAACAGATATAAAAATAACATACATACTCACGGCTATAAATCCCAAGAAGGGGTAGCCAGAGCTTCAGAGCTAGAAACTCCTCCGTCACATTTAAAAGTTGATGGTATAAATATATTACTTGGGACACTTGTCTTTTTAAGCACAGTCTCTTTTTGGTCCAAACGTGTACGCCGAGGTCGTTAAAAAATTAAACATAACATAACATATACTCACGGCTATAAATCCCTAGAAGGGGTAGCCAGAGCTAAGGAATTAGAAATTCCTCAGCCACTTTTGGAAATTGAGTGGGGAAAAGATGGTAAAGTAAAGGTTCATAAATAAAAGATGTTATTAAAGGAAAGAAAAATTTCGACACTGGCGGGGTTCGAACCCGCGACCTTCGGGTATACGCCCCCGTCGCTCTGCCAACTGAGCTACAGTGTCACACCCCACATGAGGAATTCATGTCAAAAAACATTAAAATAAAGTAAAGGTTGTTGGTGATGGGTCTCCAGCCGCATCGCCCAAAAATCCCTTAAAAGCCCCAATACCGTTAGTCGCCTCTTACGTACACCCATCGGTAGAAACGGGGTAGTGCTATTCTAAGCCGACACTACACGGCAAAAAATTAAAATCACCTAAAAAGCCCCTATACCCGTGAGTCGCCTCTTGCAATCACCCACGAGTAGTAATAGGGTAGTGTTATTTTAAGCCGACAATTATCACCAATTCGATTACTTGGATGGACGCAAATCAAAACAAGTAAGTTACGTCAATAAACACCATCTCATTTTGGCGCCATCTATTGTCAGAAGTTGAAATCACTAAACATTTTAGTTAAATAGATGTAGTTCTACAATAATCATTTGGGAATACAATTTCATATAAACAAAAATACAGTTTTTTTATATTTTGTTTATATTTATATAAACACCATCTCATTTTGGCGCCATCTATTGTCAGAAGTTGAAATCACTAAACATTTTAGTTAAATAGATGTAGTTCTACAATAATCATTTGGGAATACAATTTCATATAAACAAAAATACAGTTTTTTTATATTTTGTTTATATTTGTAATAATTTATGTTTTATGGTATTAAGTGACAAAATAAATTACCATGTTATATTTATCTAACTGTCTTTTGGCTTTTTAAACGATAATTAGCCACTTTAAGTTTTTATTTTAAAAGTCGACTATATCTTAACTCCATCTATTGAGCGTAGAGGTAACGAAAAACATTTTGTATGAGATGGTATACCATGATACGTATACAAGTTATCTATAATTTTGAGTTTTCTGTATAAGACAGTCGAAGTTTAAACAATTCACATAATATTATTTGCAATGCAATTTCAATCTATAATATAATGAAATTATATGATCGGCGGTGCATGTTCATGAAGCCGTACATGATTTAAAGACCAACGATATTCTACGTTCTACAAGATGTTGCTACATTTTATACGCGTGTTTCTAATTATTGATCATTGCTACCATATCAGACAGTGGTCGCTCAAAACTAAACTTTAATAGTCTCTAAAAATTACGGCCATAGGTCTTGCGCTGCCAATGCTTATCGGTAGATCGCTAAAATATCATATTAAAATCAATATGTTTCAACTAAAGAACAGTAGATATATCCACCAGTATTATCGAATGAGATAGGTGATCGATGACGGCTCTATAAAAAAGGGCACGACATATTTGCATAAGTATAACTCGGCTGTAAATCACTAAGTGAGGTAGTCAGAACATCAGAATAGACTTATTTTGTACTTTGATAAGTCATCAGTGATGACTCATCACATTTAAAGAAAATTGAAAAACGCGACGGTTATCTAAGGCCATTCAATTAATAATTGTATAATTAGCTCAACCATTAATTAGCTTTGTGACATTAATTTTCAATTAGGATAATGAGCAAACCATCCAACCACTAACCGGGAATGTGTACTTGAATCACGATAAAATTACTCTTATTTGTTGCTTTTTGAACGTCAAATTTCAACTTAATACTCAGTTTACTTCGGATTCGGAAGGTGTTTTGTTGAGAGAAGAACCCGTAAGAAACTCGTCGACACACATTTTTTTACGTCTACTACAATTTTGATGTTAGCCCGGGAACATCCTGTACAGAGCCTTGATGACACCAAGTCATTTCATCTTTTATGTAATCATTAACAAGGTAGCAACAGAGAAAAGATTATAAATAAAGGTTGTTTGTGACGGTTCTTCTACCGAATCGGTAAAATCACTATAAAGCCCCAATACCCTTAGTCGCCTCTGACGAACACACTGAAAGAAATGGGATAATGCTGACATTACACAGCTATAAAAATATTGTCTTATTTATTTTATCAGTGTATACGTACACAAATAATAATATCATTGTGTTCTACTAGGTATATTGAATTTGAGTCTTGATAAGGCGCATCAAAATCTGGTTAAATACTTCTAGTACGAATTTACATTTGAAATTTGTTTTAAGTGTTATTAACTTTGCTGTGTAGTGTCGGCTTAGAAAAGCACTACCCCATTTCTTCCGGTGGTGGCTGTGCGTAAAAGGCGACTAACGTATTGGGGCTTTTTAAGGATTTTTTAGGCAACGCGGTTGGAGACCCATCACCAACCACCTTTATTTTACCATCTTCTCCTCACTTAACTTTCCAAAAGTGGCTGAGCAATTTCTTATTGTCATATATTACATATATAATCATATATATATATATATATATATATATCTTATATTTCATAGCTCTGGCTACCCCTTCTAGGGATTTATAACCGTGAGTATATGTATGTTACTAAAAGTAAATTTACTCGGCTTAAATTGTAACTTAGTGCAAGTTGCTAAGTTATCTTAATGTCACTTGTACGCGTAACGCGTACACAGTTGTGCGTATTGTTGTTTAGGTTAAATGTCATTAGATCTGGAAACATATTTCCACACGGGTTCCGTTCCAAAAATTTCGTGTGAAATGATTACAAAAACTGTTATGCTAGTAAATAACCCATTTTTAACCAATCTCATCCAAATATTCTAATATTCTATGCCTTTTCAGAGACAAACCAACGCTAATCGAATGGAAGAAGTCAGACAAACCTCGTCGCTCATTAGCCCTTACTTACGACAATCCTGTACAACTAGCTGCCTACTTTGGCGCAGTATGCAACGACTTAAACTACAAACACTTAAATGTCCGTGATGCTCTACTAGTCATCGCCTATACTGATGGCTCAAAAGCTGATTATTACCATCTTCCTATAGACAAACTGAGAGAACATTGGGCTCAATGGCTTATACGACTTGAACAGTTCATGAAGACATACGACAGCGGCTCCGAAAAGATCCTAAAAGGTGGGAAAAGGTTGTTTGAAGAGGACATTGGGAATCTCCAATAAATTAATGTAAGTGTTTTTTTGTGCATGACGACACAACCAAACACTAACATATAGTCTGATTTTTAATTCGAGTCAGTAAAATGACAGGTGCAACTGTCACTGATACATACAAAAAGATGTATCAGTGACAGTTGCACCTGTCATTTTACTGACTCGAATTAAAAATCAGACTTTAGGTTTAGAGAGTAAAACTCTTTCGTTTCTGAGAGGTGGTAAATGAAGATTTCATGTCACTTCTGTTTAATATTATTTCCGGTATTTTGAGTATCCACTTTCGGTTTGCTCTTGAGATGAGTCCTTGTAAATTTGGAAAAGTAAAATTAATAAAAGTCTTATTTTGATTGTTACCTAAACAATACTAACAAAATAGAAAACAAAAAGTTTAGTCTGCACGTAGTATCAATTAAAATTTCAGGCAATATTTCATAAAACTTTCTAAGTGCTTTTATGGCTACATTTCTTTAGAATAAGTATTTACCTCTTTTTGCAATACAGTAACAAACTTATATCTTACTTGCAGATGGGGAACGAAAACTTCAATAGACTGATGGATGTTGGATTACAACTGTTAGAATTTTAGTAGGTATATTTGTTGAATCAATAGAAAAAAAATTATATTTTTCTAGTTTATACATTATTTCAAAACTAAGGAAAGTAAAGATATGAGACATTGATTCAACAAATAATTGCTTTATTGTTATGTCAAAATTTTAAGACATTATATTGGCCAGAAGTGTGTATTATTGGTTCTCTCATAAACCCCTAAAAGTTCATCTTTCTGGTCTTAATAATATTAAAATTTATTACTCATTATTTATATTTGTAAAGATTTTTATTGATTTGCTTTGGTTCGTTTAGTTTTTCTATTTTTGCTCCAAAAATTGTTATGTGTAAATAATATCAGAAGTTTAAAGGGATTATAAATTTGTAAATACTTACAGGTTCCAAACCCTAGAGGCTAAATTTAGTAAGTTATAGTTTTTTGTATCGATTATTTGGTAACTTATTGAGCAAGTTTTATGGCTATTGAAAGCAAATATTCTAAAACACCATTGCAAAGTACTTCCTATCATCTATTTTCAATGTTAAATGGTATTAGATTGAAATCCATCGTGAAAGTTAATCAGACGGTAGGGGTAAGACAAGATTGTATTGAAAACGAGATCTTATGGATTGAAGTCTAACAAGTAAAGCTACAAACTGAAAATGAGGTGAGTATTAGAAGAATTGTTAATGGTACTATGGATCCCTCTCGGAATTCAAGAAATTTGTTTATATTCTTCTTTTTATTCAATATTCATTGCAAAAGTATAGTAGACGCCTAGTCAATAGCTACATCGCTGCAAAAATATGCTTATTCCAAATAATATGATAATTTTGTTGGGATGATCAGCCAATTCGTTAGGCATAAAAGTTATCTCTATTTGAGTATATAAAATATATGGAAGATCAAATTATGAGTTTTGTTAGTTGAGCTTATATTGATTCTATGTTGTATTCATTGTTAGCCACCAACCGTATAATAATGTATAAAGTACAATATCGCTGTAAAATTTAAAACTATAAACTGATTTTTTTATTTCAAAATTTAAAACATATACAGACTACTGTTTACTGTGATACTTGCTGGAGTATAGTGGCTGTTTCTCGAAAATTTTCCAACGTATGCATAATATTAAAGTTTTCATTTATATTTAGTCAATCATTTAGAGTCTAAAATTTAGACAAACAAGTTCTTGATCAAAATATAACGTTTCTAATGAAAATGATAGAAAGAAGATAAAAATTCTAGTGGGATGCTGATTCGAACTAGCAGATTTGGGTTGCTAGAATTCTAAAGGAATTATAGTTGGAACATTTAACCATCAATTGATTATTGTATACATATTTGGTCAATTCTCTTACAACATACATTAGAAAAGATAAAGTGTTTATCTTTTAATTTGTATAGTGATTGCCTAGCAGTTTGAAGTTATTATAGATTTTGGTTTAATTTAAAATTATTAGTTTCCCTATCTTTCGGTTGTTTGGATTAAGTATTGTAATATATAAAGATAATTTCATTAAATTAGCGTCCTAGTCATGGTAGTTACAGTGTTCAAATGTTAGTGTTAATTTAGTTTATATTTTGACCGTGGAAGAAAAATACATTTTACCCTTAATTATTACATAATAACACATTATTTTTCATGTAAAAGGTTTAAGATTTGGCTCAAGGCAAAGAAGATAAAACATTGTCAATTCAATGCCGCAACAGTATCCCCATTTCACATGCAACTTTATTATCATGTCTTTTTTTATATTTTTGTTTTAGTCTTTTGAAATATTCAAACAAGCAATCTCATAGTCTCCTTACAGATTATAGCAATAATACTTCTTAATGTTGTTAAATGAAAACGAAAGTTTTGTATGTGTATTATGTTTACCCATTATTTGTATTAAAATAGCATTTAATTTCTCGTTTGAATAATGTACAATATTCAGCTAAGTTGTTTTTGATATCTAAATAAAGTTAGTTAAATAATTTTGCCTTTTTATTTAATATACATTAGACATCCTTTCTATCGCCATATCTTTCTGTATATACATGAGTAACCTCCAGCTTACTGGGAGGAGCATGGGCAAGATGGGCATGCCCACAACCCTAACCGACCTTATGACCTTACACTTTTATGGTCTATTGGGGCTGATATGATGCTACTAATTACTATGGCCCAGAAATTTTTGGGTGCTTATGCCCACAAACTTTTTTATGGGCTGGATCCGTTCCTGAGCATCGTTTGAGGTTCTAAGAGCTGTGGGTACTGGTTCTGAATCTGGCCTATACTCCAGTTTCTTCTTAAGTGGCATGTGTGGTTCATTACTTGTCGAAGTAGTAGAAGGTAAGGCCAAACCATAGAGCGGAAACCAAGCTTAGATCAGTACAAAAAAGGATTAGCAAAACGGTCCACATAGGAGGAGGATAGATTAATTAAAATCCGAATCTTCGTGTAATGCGAGCGTGACAAAAAGTGAATAAGGGGTTAAAAGAGATTTCAAAGAGGTGATAGAGGACAAATCTAATACTGTAGATTTACGTTACTCATCACATAAATGTTGCTCTCAGCAGGGATCGAACCCGGGCCGAGAAGCTAATCACTTATCCACTCGGCCACGGACTTCGATCGTCAGTTGATCGCGTGGCAAGGGACGACTCATGAAACCGGCTATTCCCAGTAGTCTTACCAGTAGGACTAATGGGATTTTTATTCCCAATAGTCTTACCGATAGTAGGACATTGTCTATGGCGTATTTTTCCCATTAGTCTTACTTGACATTGGTTTTAGAAACATAGACCTCATAACTATTAGACATAGACAGTACCTTATTAATATATTTAATACATACAATACAACGCATACAACACTTACATACATACATATTCTCACGCCGTTAGTTCCCATTGGGGTAGGCAGAGACTATCGATCGCCACTTTGTACGATCCTGGCAAACCTCTCTGGCTTCGTTTACATCCATCAATCTTTTCATACATGCTCTTTTATTCTTCATACTGCGGACACCTGCCTTTTTGAGCACAATATCTATTTGATCCAAATGTGTCCTCCGAGGTCGTCCTCTACTAACATTACCTTCCACATTGGCTCTATATATCTCTTTCACCAATTTACTGTCATCCATCCTCTCTATGTGCCCAAACCAACTCAACATTCCTTTTTCTATCTTTCTTACAATATCATCTTTTACTCCACATCTTTCACGAATCACATCATTCCTCACACGATCACATAACCTTACATTACACACTTTTCTGAGGGATCTCATTTCTACTGCATTCACTCTACTTTCATGCTTCTTCTGCCACACCCAACATTAACTGCCATACATAAGCGTAGGAACGAAGACAGCATCATGCACAGCCATTCGGGCCTTTTCAGACACCGACTGACTAGACATTAGACTATCCAGTGCTCCATTTACCGCATTACCCTTTTTCACTCTTCTCTCGATATCTTCATCACACTTTCCATCCCTAGTAAACAAACTTCCCAAATATACAAACTCTTTCACTTGTTCCACTTTCTTACCATTAATCTCAATCACGCATTCGGTCATATTCACCTCTGTCTCAAAAACCATAGTTTTTGTTTTATCCACATTCACCCTCATTCCCTTTGATGAATCCACCCATTCTCAATCCATAATCACTTTCACGCAACTCTGTTAAACAGTCATCCATGAACAAATTGAAGAGCCACGGGGAAGCTACACAACCCTGTCGGACACCCCGAGAGATCCCGCACTCTCTCAGTATTTTCCCCGTTTAGAAAGAAAGAAAGAAAAGTTATTTATTTGCTATTAAAGGCACAAAAATTAACAAAATACACACAGCAAGTGGAACCAAGTTTACAAAAAAACAGTATAAACAAAAATTTACTCTCACACATGCACTGGAATCCTCATAGAGTGATACCAGTGCACGTATAAGTCGATTCCCCAAACCGAACTTGGATAACACCTCCCATAAACACTTTCTTACCACCCTATCATACGCCTTCTCTAAATCAATGAAGGAGCAATACACCTTTCGGTTCTTAGCTAAGAACTTTTCGGTGATGCTCCTTAAAGAGAAGATTTGGTCCATACATCCCATTCCCTTTCTAAATCCTGCTTGCACATCCCAAATTTTATCATCCGTTTCATTCATCACTCTTTCAATCAAAACCTTTGCATACAATTTACCGACAATGCTGAGTAGGCTAATTCCACGGTAGTTTCTAGCCTCCTGGTGTGACCCCTTTCCTTTATATAAAGGCACAATTACCGCTTTGCACCAGTCTTGTGGCACTTTGCCACTCGACCAGCATTTTTGGAAAAGGAAGTACAACCAGGAAGCCACCACCCCTTTACCAGCCCTCAGCATTTCAGTGTTTATCCTGTCATACCCTGCCGCTTTCCCTAGTTTCATACTTTTCATTGCTTTCATTATTTCTTCCATACTGATCTCACTGTCACTAAAGTCACCCATAACGTCGTTCCAATCAACATTACTGCCGATTGGCGAAGAAATGGATGTATCCTCTTTTTCAAAGAGTCCCTCAAAATATTTCTTCCATACTCGCTACTTTCTACTTTGCTACTTTTATCCGTCGCCAATTCACCCTGTTCATCTCTCACAACATTCACTCTCGTGTTTTGGGAAACTCCGTTTTCTTTCCGGATATATTTCCAGAACAACTTTTGGTTATTCCGGAAATTATCGGAGAGTTTCCTCTCACACCATTCTATCAGATCACGCTTTTTCTTTTCTATTTTCTTCTTAACCTCATTCTTAACTCTCTTATATTCATCTTCACTATTCTTCACTACATCATCTGTTACTCTCGCATCCATTCGTTTACTAGCTTTAATAGCTAGTAAATCTAACCAAGCTTTTTATTATAAACCCATTCCCATGTATATTGTAAATTATTTAGTTCCTGGCAAATACACCTCAATAAAATATAATGTGACAGGAATCCAGCAAAAAAAAAAAAATTCGATTTTAAATCATACATTCATTTTCACTAAGGAGGTATGTCTATTAATCTTATTTGGTCTACATAAAAGTGGGAACATTTAGAGGTACCAAAAAGTTTTTATTGGTTAGTAAGACTACTGGGAATTATTTTCCCAGTAGTCTTACTAGTAAGTCTATTGGGACAAAAAATCCCAATAGTCCTACTGGTAAGACTATCGAGTAAGACTACTGGGAATAGCCGCATGAAACAACTCCACTAACCGAGTCAGTCATAATAATCGTGCTAACCTGGGCTAACCAATCCAACAGTAGAATGGTTCGATGTTCGGTCATGTTAAGCTTTTAAACAAACGGACTAGCAATGTGATTGAATGTTGGCTATTTATGAACCAACTAGGCAATTAATTTATGGCGTGATTTCGCCACTTGACTGCAACATTTACATTAAATATTACAGACATAATTACATATAAATACCTATACCATACCTACCACTTTAAATCCCAAAAAGAGATTGCCAGAGTATCAGATTTATAAGTTCGTCAGTTAAAAGATTATAAAGTAAAGGAGGGTTAGCGATGGGTCTCCCGCCTCATTGTCCAGTCACTGAAAGCCCCAAAACCCTAAATCGCCTCGTAGGAGTCCCACGGGAATAAATGGTTTACTGCTATTCTAAGCCAACACTGCACAGCTAATAGAAGTGGAAAAGATCGAATAAATTGTTTTGATAAAAAGCAGGTAACTATTAATACGTCAGTTAATAAGAGTACGATGTTGTAATTAGAACTAGTACTTCTGCTTACCCTGCTAAGACATACCATGTAATAGCTATGGCATGCAATAACATACATATATACATATACTCACGGCTATAAATCCCTAAAAGGGGTAGCCATAGCTAAGGAATCAGAAATTCCTCAGCCACTTTTGGAAGTTGCGTGGGGAAGAGATGGTAAAAACAAAGGTTGTTGGTGATGGGTCTCCAACCACATCGCCCAAAAATCCCTTAAAAAGCCCCAAAACCGTTAGTCGCCTCTTACGTACACCCAACGGAAGAAATGGGGCAGTGCTATTCTATGCCGGCACTACACAGCAATATGCCGGCACTACACAGCAATGGAATGCAATAAATAAACAGCATGTAGTTAGGATATTACTATTAAGATATAAATTTAAGAGAATATTATCCTTTCTTTGACAAATGGTGGTAATCATTCAATTGGATGTAGCTGGAAGAATCATGTGATTACTGAGGATATGAGAAAAATAACTATTTGTAAAATAGGTTTTTATTAGTTCAAAACAACAACCGACTAGTAAATTTATTGCTTTTTAATTGAATACAAATAGTAGCACCTTATGAAATAATCATCTGTGTCGACAATCGACAGTAGTCCATATTATTATTAACCGGATACAAAGTATAAAAATCTAGAATATGTATTAAAAATATTGTAAATGCTAACGTTAAAAAATCATCATGGTAAAACTTAGAAATAGATTCTTAAATTCTAATAAATTGGGCCCGTAACCATAAAACAAATTGTAAAATTATGAAATACATCTCCCTCTTAGGGTAATTTAAAGATTTAAGGAAATATCACTACAAAGTTGTTGATATAAAATATATTTTAATTCTCTATCGTGTCATATGATTTCATCCATTATGAATGTGGCAAGCAATATTCCATTACAGCATATTTTAACTCAGCAATAGTTATCCGTCGATTTATGAACGGAAAGGGTACCTAGTCAAAATTAATTGAAATAATTTCTATGCATATTAATATAGTAATTCAAACATCACATTGAAATAATCAAAAGTGTACAATACTTACACATAAACCAAAAGAGTTTATGAAATCTTCACTACGGTCTTACTGTATGAACTTATATCAGGGCGATGTCTTTAATTATATAGAGCTACAAAAATAGATTTTTCTGACCTTTGTCAATTACCTGTATATAAGTATCTTTATTTATGGATGTTTCAATTTCTAATGAAAATAATTTTCTGTCGACTTAGTTACTGACAATGTCTTTCGTTCAAAACTAAATCTGCGGGCACAAAAATGGGCGAGCGATGGCGATAGCGGATATGCGGAGTGGTGTCAAAATCAAAATTACCGACGGTCAAGTTAAATGCAAGGAGTACTTAATAAAAGAAATTGAAAATAGGTAAGTATGATTTAAAAAGTTACTAATTATTGTTTCTATAACTATTATTAGTAATAATATCTTTTGTGTTCAAGTGTAGAGCAATTTTTATGTTGTTATTAATACACGAAATAAATCTTCATTATCAATTTCTATACATCAAATCTATTTTTTAATTTATTTAATAATTTGACATACCAGCCAATGATATACCTCTCCCGCTTGTGGTATGCATCGCCGACGAGCCATCACGTGATCGTCGCCATATAAAGGTTTATATTTTTTTTTATATTTATTCGTAACTGCTTATCAAGAAAGCAGATTTTCGTCATCATAATAAAATATTTAAACAAGTAATAATCTAGCTGCAATTTTAGATTAAAATATTACTAGATATTACCTTACAACGATTATAATACGTATTTCTGTGACAGTCTATAGGTACTCATAATACATGATTAAAAAATATATTATCTTATTCTTTTAGTGATGCTTTACCTAAGCAAGTACATTTAATAATGGAGTGCTAAACTCTTTCCATGAAAAAGAGGTAAAAATTCAATTTTAATAAATGTACTTCTTGATTCATAATTCCATTTTATAAACATACCAATAAACTTAAGGTTACTTGTGACAAAAAAACTTTTACATAATATTCTATTATAGATTTAAAGTATAATCATTATAAAAATATTAAAAAATAGATAGATTTTATTTAAAGTCTTGATTTGAGTATAATATATAGAAAAATACGTATAAAGAAATCTAGCTTTTAGCTTTCCTAATGAATAGTTTGAAATAGATTGAATCTACCGATTTATATCTTTTTTAAACTTAATTTAAAATATAACATTTCAACTGGGCTCATACGTCACACATCCTCTCACATTTAATACAAATCAACAATACTTAGCCTTAAGATCTTTCCGCAAAATCTTCCCCGCCGCACTTTTCGGTATAGACTCAACGAAAGTAACTTGTTTAATATGTTTATATTCAATTAATTGTTCATTAACAAATTGTTTAACATCCTCTTCAGTCAATGTGTGTGTCGGTTGTAAAACAACGAAGGCCCGTGGTACTTCGCCTAATTTATCGTCATGTACTCCTACGATTGCGCAATCGGCTATTTTCGGATTTGTTCGTAAAATTGCTTCTAATTCGGCTGGAGCTACTTGGAAACCTTTTACCTGGTGAGAAATTAGAAGATGAGTTATTTAGAATAGAGAAATGGAAACAACATTGGTATCCTGGGAAGAAAAAGAATTGCTCCTGATTAAGAAAGGCATGAGTTCCAACCAAGAATGGGGCCTACAGCAATGTGTCTTTTCTAAAGTCTTATCTTATGAGTACTAATAGGTATAAACAATATACGTATACCTCACCGTTATAAACCCCAAAAAGAGATAGCCAGATAAAAAAGAAAATAATTCCTCAGCCACTTAAGTATAAATTTACTTGGGGAAAACATTGTGAAATAAAAAAAAATGCTTGGTGATGAATGTCTATCCACATCGTCCAACAATCCATTAAAAAATTCAAAACCACTGCACTGTCACTTCTCATGACACACGCGGGAAGAAATGGATTAGTTGTTGTAAACTTCGCTTAGCTATAGAGTTCTCTTATAAATAATCTACACACATGCAGGAAAACTTCCTATTATCAAATATGTCTAAAATATAAATTTTTAGCTTACCTTAATAAGTTCCTTAATCCTATCAGTGATGTAAAGTTCCCCGTTTTGGTCATACTTTCCGACGTCCCCAGTTCTGAGCCACCCATCTTCGGTCAATACTTCGCGAGTAGATTTCTCGTCTTTGTAGTACCCGGACATTAGGTTACGGCCTCTGTACCAGATTTCTCCTTCCTGTGGTGTGATAAAATTAAAATAAGTGGTAATAACATGATTGAGATTGAAACTATATTTGCTCACATCACATATGAGGACATATATGGGGCTCTTTAAACAACGTTGTGCATGAAACCTCATGTGGGGATTATTTGACTAATCAATCAACATGCATACATACATATACTCACGGCTATAAATCGTCCCTTAACGGGGCAGCTAGAGCTTTGGAGTGAGAAATTCCTCAGCCACTTTTGGAAGTTGATTGGGGAAAGGATGGTAATAATAAATGTTTTTGGTGACGGGTCTCAACCACATCGCCTCTTACGATCCACATACCCTTAGTCGCCTCTTACGATCACCCACGGTTAAAAATGGGGTAGTGTTATTCTAAGCCGACACTACACAGTAATCAATTAAGGATTGAAAAATTTCGACAACAGCAGGGCTTGAACCCGCGACAAATTTGTAAAAACTTGGAGGTAGAGGAATCTGAAACCAGTAAGGTGTTAAGAAGCAAGGAAAGAAATATTTCGCAACAGTGGTACCATAGCTCAGTTGCAGCGACCGGGCGATATTTTTTTAAAATATTTCCGTAATGGGAGCGAATGACCTAGTAAAAGAAAATATACATACCTGTCCGACTCCCAAAGACTTTCCGCTATCAATATCAACAATTTTCACTTCCGTACTTCCGACCGGGTAGCCGACGGAAGAATAGTTGACATCCGTGTTCCGACCGATCGATACGGTTCCGTTGGTTTCCGTCAATCCGTGGCCTTGACGGAAACTAACATCTTTCTGGAAAATAATATGAAAGTATTAAATCAATGGCTTCCTAATCATATGATGTATAAGTGGGATAATACCACTTCTTTTTCTACGTGAACATGATCACTACTAGTGATGTATCATATATTCGCATTTACATTTGCTAAATTTCAACGAATGTTACGAAATAAAAAATATATATATAATAAAAGCATTATTTTTGAAAGAGGTTAATTTATTAAAATATAATTATTGTGCTAGCTTGCTTAGAATTGCACTACTTCTATATCTTCTGGTGGGTGTCTTACAAGGAAATCATTTTCCAAAAGTGGCTTAGGAATTCATAGTTTGGCTTGACTCTGGCCACCCCCTTGTTTGACCTTTAGCTGTAAGTATGAGGTAGGTAATAATAAATAAGGTTTCTTACACATTTAGCCACAAACGTTTCTGCATCATTGACTGACAATGGCGCTGCTCCACATATCACTGAGTAAATGTTTTTAAGATGTTCAGCGGTCACTGCCGGGTGCTTTGCCAGGAATAAAACTGCAAGAAAATTGTATTTTTTATCTACTTATATCGCTTGATAAAAAATGTAGTTACGTTTTTTATGGACGATAATTTTACCAAATTAAGTCAAAAGAAAACAGACAAGGAATTAACTACACACTTCACGTGTAAGTAGGTAGTGTATTGCAGCCAGCCGTGCCCTCTCTATTAACGTGTATTTTTTAATGCATGCAGTCGACGTTCATTGATTTAAAAAATAGCATATCAAAAATATAATTGTAATTTATAAACATCTATTCAAATATTTATTAGGAAAAACTCTATTCATTCATAGAGTAACAACTTTGAAGCCTTATTCATTATCTAAGATACTTCCACTTTGTATCTAATACTAAAGTTCCGATCTAGAAAAAAATTGATACATACTTACATACATATTCTCACGCCGTTAGTTCCCATTGGGGTAGGCAGAGACTATCGATCGCCACTTTGTACGATCCTGGCAAACCTCTCTAGCTTCATTCACATCCATCAATCTTTTCATACATGCTCTTTTATTCTTCGTACTACGGACACCTGCCTTTATGAGTACATTTTCTATTTGATTATATATTCTAGAAAAAAATCTATATATAGTAATACTAGCTGATTCGGCAGACACTGTTTTGCCATACGAATTATTTCTGAGGGATTTTAGTCAATACTAATTCTTTAAATAAAATGTTTCGGGGTAAACCTTTATCACTTAGGAGCATAAAAAACAGTAATAAACCTGTTCTCAGACCTACCAAATGTATATGCAAAATTTCATTTAAATCGGTTCGAACGTTTCGGAAGAATTTGGTGACGAACACTGTGATACGTGAATTTTATATATATTATGCAATATTAATAGGAATTTCAACTTACCCATAGGCGGTACAAGAAACATAACATTAGCCTTAAACGAGACTATAGTCTTAATAAACAGCTCTGGTGTAAAATGCGGCATCGTCACCAGTTTGCATCCGAAGTACATTTGTCCCAGCATGACCGCGTTGAAACCAAATATGTGGTAGAATGGTAGCACTGCTGGGATTACTGATTGGTGGGTTGCTAGAATAGATATTTAATAGGTCAGTTTTGTTTTTGTATAGTTGTAAGGAATATTTTCTTCGTCAATATGTTTAAAGAAAGTGATAAAGACCCATTTACAACTAATGTCTACTACCAAAAAGTCTTTCTATTCTACGGGATAATTATGTGGTCTAATAAACTTCTATGTATTTGGAATTTAGAAATCAATATGTTATATTTAAAAGTGTTTATTTTTTATTAGCCTAGTTTGCTTCATTGCTGATAAAACTTTCCCACTGCTGGGCCTCACAATTTAGAGCCAAAATTTATAAAAAGTTTCGGCATCCTTTCAGCTTCTATTTGTGTATGAAAGTTTATTGTGTTTGATTAATTTGCTGCATAAAACTTTTATAAATTTTAATGTTTAATTTCGGTATAAACCGCTGTGGTGGGGAAAAAAACCATGTGCCTTCAACATTAAGAACTTTCATCAAACATAACATAGACGAACCACAAATATGACAAGAGAATGAAGTGGTATATGCTGAATTCAGGATTTATCCCGAACTTGTACTCGAACCATTATATACTCAGGTTGTTACAATTTTAAATATTGAAAATATATTGTAAAAATCTTCTTAGATTATACATAATAATAATAACATAACATAAACGTTCACGCCGTTTATCCCCAAAGGGGTTGGCAGAGGTACCAATACTTCTGAACTCACATGGCAAGCGCCATCTAGTTTCCAGAGAAGGTACCCACGTTTTGCTTAGACAGTGTACTCACGTGATAGGGGGCAGGCCTATCGCCGTTTTGTACGAATACACGGTCACATGACTAAGTACAACTCAGCCATGTGGGTTTCCTCACGATGTTTTCCCTCACCGTTAACAACCATGATAAATTAACCACACTTATGACTTTAGAAAAGACAAATTGGTGTAGGCCCGTCCCAGGATTGGAACTCACGCCCTTCTGTTTTCGGGCGGGTGTTCTACCCACTGGACTATCATGTCGTCTTAGATTATACAAGACTAGCAGCCCGTCCCGGCTTCGCTCGGGCATGAATTATCATTAACATTTTGTTTTTTATTTTATTACATGTATTATTATCTTAATATATTTTTTTAAAGTTTTAAGCTATGTTATATTTTTTTGCTGTGTAGTGTCGGCTTAGAATAGCACTACCCCATTTCTTCCGGTGGGTGTATGTAAGATGCGACTAATGGTTTTGGGGCTTTTGAGGGATTTTTGGGCGATGCGGTTGGTGACCCATCACCAACAACCTTTATTTCACCATCTTTTCCCCACACAGCTTCCAAAAGTGGCTGAGGAATTTTTGATTCCTTAGCTCTGGCTACCCCTTCTAGGGATTTATAGCCGTGAGTATATGTATGTATGTATGCTAAATTTTTTTGTATTTATATTTAGATATATATATAATTTTTTTTATTTTTCATAATGAGTAATTACATCAAAAGCCATTCAATATATAGAGTTAGAGCTTCCCTGTAAACAATATTTGACGTTGTTGTATTTTGGGGCAGCAAAATAAATTGATGTTCAGGGGCTCCCACTCGCGACAGGCCAACGTACAGTTGACCGAGAGTAAAACAATTCTTTTGCAGGTCAATCCCTACTAATTTGAAGGTTTGGCCTTGGGACTTATTAATTGTTAAAGCAAAAGATGTTTTAACCGGAAATTGTAGCCGTTTAAATGGAATTGGCAGATCAGTTGGGATCATCGGTATCCTCGGTATATGAGCTAATTGACCGGCTGCTGGGCCAGTGATAATAGTCGCTACAATTAAATTTTGCTTTAACTCTTTGATAAGCAGCCTCCCGTACCCCTTCGTGACGCCTGCAACAACTTACTATGCATAGCTAATCGAGCGGAGTTTTATCTATTTTTTTAATTCGAGATAACTTTCGATTGGAATGTTCGAATTGAATAATTCAAAAAGTAATATAAGGGTATTGAAGTAGTCTGAAATAATATATACGTTTTTTATAAGGATTAGATAGGTACAAATAAAGAGCCTTTTCTAAAGCAGGATTTTAATTTAATTTTTAATAATTTTATATAATGACGCATGTTATGAGATAACTATAATAGTTAGAGACATGCTGTCTGGGCATTTTTTTTAGATAATAATGTGTTCTATAAAATTGTATCACATAATTTTATTCTATTGTCAATAGTTTTCGCAGCGCACGCGATGTAAGGATTTTTTTTGGTATTTCTTTAACACCTTGGGTTACATTTTTGAAGTTTACGTAAGGATCCCTAATTTTTTTGAAAATGAAATATAGCCTATGTCACTCGGGAATAGTGTAGCATTAAAACAGTGAAAGAATTTTTCAAATCCGTCCAGTAGTTTTGGAGCCTATTCAATTCAAACAAACAAACAAACAAAAAATCAAACCTTTCCTCTTTATAATATTAGTATAGATAACTTTATTAATCGTCTGCTATAGCTAGTCTACTGTCACGGCCCTGACTTTATACAATGTTGAGAACATTAACAATGCAATGCCGCGGCATTTTAATTAATGCCATTACATCATGAAATTTATAATAAAATTACATTGTGATGTTGATACTAATCGTTCATTCTGTATAATTGTATATCCCCGAAGGAGTGGCGGATCGACTAAATTATCTGATTATCATCATGTGGTTGGACATCTATCTCACATGACTATAATTTATTGACCTCTTAATACTTAGAAATAAGTAAAATAATGAAACTCACCAGTACATACATACATATACTCACGGCTATAAATCCCTAGAAGGGGTAGTCAGAGCTAAGGAATTGGAAATTCCTAAGCCACTTTTGGAAAGTTGAGAGGGGAAAGGTAGTGAGATAAAGGTTGTTGGTGATGGGTCTCCAACCACATCGCCCAAAAATCTCTTAAAAGCCCGAATACCGTTCGTCGCCTCTTACGTACACACCGCACCGGAAGAAATGGGGTAGTGCTATTCTAAGCCGACACTACTCTACTAGCTACTCACCAGTAGTTTCTCTAATAGCAACAATTTCAGGGTCCGATATCATTTGGTTCAAGGCCACTACACTGCCATGGGTCAAAACCACTCCTTTCGGAAACCCAGTGGTTCCACTAGAAAATGGTATAACAGCTATATCATCAGGCTTTCGATCCACAGACTTCAAACAATCCATATCTATATGCACGTCTTCAGCTAATTCGGCAAATCTTATTGCTCCTTCGGGCAAGTTTTCATAGTCTGTCAGTATTATGGGCACATCGAGATTTAGTTCGTTTAGTGCCTGTTTTATGTTCTGGTATGAGATTTTCGAAGCGACTATCGCTTTGCAGTTGACTGTTTGGAATTGTCGTTTTAATTCACCTGAAATTTATAATATATATTATATATATTATTTAATCAACTTTTCCATTTTTATCAATTTCGACATTTGGTGGAATATCTCGTATAACCTTGTAAGGACCTGAATAAATACTGGTGAACTTATTGCCTGTTTCATTTTTGACCAATATTAAATCATTTGGATAGCCCTTCCGGTGGCGGGCGCTACGTCGATGTGCCGCGGACCGGCAGCGACTAAGTGGCGTAAGTAGGAGGTCCGTCCGTCCGAGGAGGAGCGTCGGAATAACTCAAATTACTGTTTACTTTTGTATGGCAGCTTTATAAGTGTCTAGTATCAATGGAATCACCGATAAATAATCTATTGAAATATATAACTAATATAGTACTATATTACACCCATAGTTTCATAAACATAAGTTAAAGATAAGATAAACACAAATTAATGATAAGATAAACAAATAAGTTAAAGGTTCATATTTACAAAAATATATGCAAAAACTATTGCAGAAAGCCATTATATTATAGAACACTTACTTAGCTACCGTTTTCACACTTATCTCATTCATAAAGGCCACAAAAAACCAAAGATATTTGCAAAAAACCGCACTAAGAAACTTTTATTGCCGCGAAAAAAACGTCAACAAACTTTGAATGCTTGGCAATAAAAAAAAAAGTAAGTAAAGTATAATTAATTAATTTTGTTAGTTTTTTTTTTATAATTTTTATTTAGCTTGAGTGCAAAAAATTACTTACTTGCCGTATAAACAGGATTCATAATACTCGCTATACACCCAGCCCTCAGAATCCCAAACAAAGTGCACGGGTACTCTGGAATATTAGGCAACAGCACGGAAACAATATCATCATTACCAAGTTTCAGCTTCTTACGGAGAGAAGCAGCGAATATGTTGGACATTTTGTATGTCTGCGCGTACGTGTAGCCGTGGCCTGTTACTGCACATACCTGCAATTAATACGTGAATGTTATAAATTCTGAAAAATCCACCAAATTTTATAAAGTGTTTTTTTTAAGATTGTCTCATATTTTTATGTACCCGTCCTACTAATATCAATCAATTTGTGTTTATACTGTTTCAAAGCCACTCTATCATCATGATTTAGCGAATCAAAAAGTGCGTCAAGCTATCTAAATAAAATACGAGTTAACCCGATGGCCAATCCTGTATAATATACCTAATAGTTTGCTCTTTGCGGGGACTGATCCCTATACTCCGGAAAAAGTCAAAAGTCAAAAAAAAAAAGTCAAAGTCGGAGGCTCGACTAGCAAGCCACTAAGACCACTAGACCACGGAAATAGATTCAAAATTCTAAAGCTTGCTTTAAAACCTTCCTGTTCTTACGGCTATAAATTCCAAGGGGTAACCAAAGCAACAGAATTCAAAATTCCTCAGCCGCTTTCGTAAGTTGAGTGGTGGAAAGATTGTGAAATAAAGGAAGGATGATTATGTGTCTCTAGCCACATCGCCAAACAATCTCTTAAAAAGTCCCAATACCGCTAGTTGCCTTCTACGACACCCACGGGAAGAAATTGGTTAGAGCTTATCTAATCCGATACAACAGCCGCTTTAAATTCAAATATTAATAAACAAAACCAGTTTCAACTGAATTATCTCACTTTGTTTATCCTCGCAATAAAATAATCTCATTTATCATGTAATTATAGTAATTTATTAGAGTGTAAGCTTGGCTTTAATTGATAAAGTAAGTATTCAATAGATGTTAGATGATCACATTCTGCTTATAAAACAAAACAAAATTGAAAGGCCTTATAAAGCAACCGTGATAGCTCAGTGGGTAGCTCATAAGAGTCATAAGAGAGACGATGACTGAGGGTTCAAATCATGGCCTACACTAATATATCTTTTCTAACGTCATATATGTGGTTAATTTATGATGGTTGTGAACGGTGAGGGAAAACATCTTGAGGAAACGCACATGGCTACGTTAAGCCCTCAGCCATGTGACAGTGTACTCGTGCAAAAACGGCGATAGGCCTGCTTATCACGTGAGTGCACCGTCGAAGCAAAACTTGGGTACTCTGAAGACCAGGAGACAATGTCACGTGATGTTCAGAAGTATTAGTACCTCTGCTAACGCTGAAGGGGAATATCGGGGAATATAATAGGTTATATCTCCCATACGGCGGCGTGAACGTTTGAGTTTGAGTGGAGCTCTAAAATCCTCATAAACTTCGTTAAGATTTAGAATATTGAAACTTGACTGTAATTTACTTGCTAGTAAGATGTCATTTGTTTTATATACATCCTCTTTACAAAAATATTTCGCTACTGCATGAATGATTGATAATGAATTTCATGTAGAATTTGCATAACTTTTTGTTAAACCCACACCGAAATTTCTATTTAAAAATTGACAATTTAAACCGCAATCTTTGATTTCGAATACGAATTCCGAGCGGTGCCAGCACACATTGATTACGGTATGAAATTTACATAATAAAGCTATTAAAAAGGATGTTTATTAAAATTTTCAAGGATAAGACTTCATGGTAGGGTGCCTCAAGATCAAGGAATGCAGTTTTAAATGATGTTTACATTATCTGCCATCCTAAAAATATCACTGAATGTGTACTACACTACTTATTTGGGACCAATACAGAAAGTATAGTCACGACTATAAATACCTAAAAGGGACAGCCATAGCTTCAGAATTAGAAATTCATCAGCTGTTTTTGAAGTTTGATTCGGCAAATAGCTTGTAAATAATCGCCCAAAAATCTGTTACAAAGCCCAAATACTCCTAGTCGCCTCCTGTGATCACCCACGGAAGAAATGGGGTAACGCTCTTCTAAGCCGACACTCCACAGCAAAAACATATGTTGCATATCTAAAGGTGTTTTACTTACCGTTGCAGTTTTGTCAGGCCATCGGTCAAGATTCTGCCAAATGTGATCATTCACGGAACTCTTCAAAACGGGAACATCTTTGTATACTGATTTCAGAATATTGTCATCACCGTGGCCTACGGTCTTATTTCTTACACTTGAAGAAAGTGGAATGTATTGCTTTATTAGGGAACGCGTGGTTCGACTCAGTGCCATTTTTTTATTGGTTGGTTGCTGAAACCGTAAAATTAATATTGTAACTACAGTGTCTATAAAAGATGTTAGTCTTTGTTTTATATGACGACTAGTTGACCCGCGCAACTTTGTCTGCTGCTTGAGTAACAATACTTAGAACATTACTATCTCGTAAGGTTCAGCCAGCGTTTGCAATGCATGCGGAAAACAATAAATTATTTACATCACATTAGAAACCTAATTTTTGTTCTACTTTTTAATACATTTTATTACACGTATAAATCTTCCTATTCAAAAACTGTATCTATTAAAAATCGCATCAAAATCCTGTGTGACTTTGTTTTATACTATGTCGTGATTTAATTTTTACCTAACTACTAATTATTAATAATAATAACAAAAAAAAAAATGAGTTTGTTATCGTATTTTTGTAATATAAAAACTTACTACTTCAGAAATTCATTAGTACATAGCAAAAACACTTCAAAAAATCCTGATTTGGGTTTTCGTTTTTTTTAAATTAAATGTCATTAAAACAGCAATGAATATCGAGTTTATTAGTTGTTACGAGTTTTTTTTCTTTAATTAGACATAATAAAGTAAAACTAATGGGTAACCCTGGCGCGACTACGTCGCGTCCAATAAAATGAGTTTATTTTGAAATTTTCCGACCAATCACAGCGCAGCTCTTTTGAATTTCTAGTGAATTTTTTTGATTAACCGGTTTGAAAAAATTCCGACCAATCACAGCGCATCTCTGATCGACTAAAGTTTACGCGCGCTTATGACACTCAAGCAAAGTCTTAGGGCCAAAATCGAAACTTTGAAATTCTGTAACAATTAACTTAATCCAGTTACATCAGATGTCTGAATTTTGTGCACACCACGGCCGCGAACTGTACAAAACGATACCTGAACCAAATTTCTAGCTTAACTCATCGCGTCACAGGCTTCCGGGCAAGAAAGAGGTTTACAGAAATAATATATAAAGATAATAGGTTTTTAAATAATTTTGGAAATTCGTGAATTATCACCTTTTTAACTTTAACAGTCACGTACAGCGCAAAATACTCCCCATAAGCTATCTTTTCTTTATTATTACGAAAGTCTAATGTCTTGCAAAATTTTTAAGATTAGTTTGGAGCTTCAGAACCAGGCAAAAGTATTTTTAATTTTATTTTGAAATTTTTGCTCTCCTTAAAAAAACAGTGATTTCAAACTTTGTGCTCAAAATGTACTTAATTATTGTTCGGATGTACAGGTTTTCTTTATTGGAAATGAAAGTAGGCTTAATATTGAGTATAATTACGGAAAAAATAAAAGCCAGAAATCATTTTAGTTTCTTTTTTTGACGATTTCTTGAATAATCTGGATAATCTCTAAATTTTCAAAAAAAAATCATAACTTGAAAACTATCAATAATCGCTGAACATACATGGGGGTGTTTTGGATAGGTCTCAGTACAGGTTATCTAAAAAAAAAAACGTCACCCGATTGGCCATTGGCCACCCTGTATAATAGTAATAACAAAAGAAGTATTAAGTTATTTTTTTTCGATCAGGTTCTCTTTTTAGCATTCTTATGACTAAAAACTTTCAACTACACATCCCTTATTATACAGTTGTTCTATTTTTCTAAAATAAAGTTTGTTTCTTTCTTTAGAATACACCACAGAATACTTATTCAAGAATATTTACTACAATCAAGGTTTTGCCCAGACTTCTTTATTATCAGATAAGTACTCTCAATCAAGAACCGGGTTTACTGACATAGCCCAAAGAGTTACAAAAGTTAAATGGAAATGGCAGGGCCCGTTGGTCATAAAACTGATGGCTCTTGGGGCTCAAAAGTTCTACTGGGGCAAGCCCCTTACCTAGATGACTATGAGGGGGTGGGTCACCGAGAAGATAGATTGAGATACTTTTTCATATGAGGCCCTTGTTCACTCAAGCAATAAAAATAAGGTAAAAAAATATATCATTGTATCAAATACAAGTTATATTGATTGGATTTAAGTATTCATTGTACCTACAATTTAGATCACTATATTAATGAAGCTTTAGCAGCTATCACTTTAATTTTCCACGAATTATTTTATATGGCATTAGTAAAAACATTAATCATATATTAACCAAGCAAACCCAAAAACATTGTCTTGATAATTAATAAAAATGAAAAATAAACTTTTTATCTAGCAGTATGAACAAAAGCTTACATGCAACTCCCAGACCACAGAATTTTATAAATAATTGATCATTCTGGGAATCTTCTGGCCGCGAACCATAACAAACGTAAGGCTGTGGGAGTTGACTGACCAAAAGCCCATCGACAAGGAGATCCTTATGAGGAAATGGCGCTGGATTGGACATGTACTGAGAAGACCAGACAATCATCTATCCAAACAAGGGTTAAAGTGGCAAGCATATGGCAAAAGAAGGCCGGGTCGCCCCCGTACCACTTGGAGGCGCTCAGTTGAAAAAGAGGCTGCATCAACTGAACTCAGCTGGAAGGACCTGGAAGCTGCCGCACAAGATTGAGAAAAGTGGAGATCTCTTCTTTGGGCCCTATGTCCCTGATGAGGGATAACAGGACTACATGATGATTGGTCATGTAGTTCCACAGAAGTTTTGTAACAATCGCCATAAAGCCAAAATACCATGGTACTTGGTACCTTGGTACTTGGTTTATTCAAAAAAACTTTTTTTAGAGAAACATATTTTATTGCATAAATAATACAACAGTATTAAAAAAAGGATACTGGGAGTACTGTTTGAGCGCACACTTCTTTGGACTCACTCGCACAAAGCAGAGTCTCACTCATTTTCCTACATTGCGGTGTGTAATTTTTTTTTCAAGATAAGCACAAATACCACAGCAGGGGTGTACTAGCCAGTCAATTAAAATTAAATTAAGGTTAGTCAGGTAGATGTATATAAAACTGGTTAAACAAATAATTAAAGTTATATGAAAACATTAACTTACTTCTTAATTTAATTTATATCCAACTTACTAATTTAACAATTACAAAGAATACAAATTATTATTATAACTTCAACAAAATATGTGTATAAAAAAGTTTATCTTAAGTTTTACTTGTTTAAATATAGAAGTTAAAAAGTGGGAAAGTGATCTCACCAGAGTTGAATAATATTATCAAAACTGCTAAGTAAACAGACGTTACCAAGTATTAAAATTAGTTTAAATGATACCGGTTTAGTTTGTAAATTAATTTAATCGACCTACTTACCGCAAACTATAATTTCACTCTGTCAACTTCAATCGTGTTTATGCAAACATATTGTTCGAAATGTGAAGAGCACGTCTTATGAATGTAATTTGCTTTGCTAACTTAATTTTACCAACAAGAGCAAATATTTAAAAACAAAATAAATAATTAAAAAGTAAATAAAACTGACCGACCGACGATCAAAGTTTGACAGCAACTTCCAATCAGTTCCAGTTTGACAAGTTGGCGAACAGCTGGACTTTGTACTTTCATAACGTAGGGATGTCTATTCATTTTGTCCGTTTATCGATAAATGTAAGAAATATCGTCAAAATTTAAGAATCCAAACTGTTATCGTGATGGTAAATGCGTATCATTTACCAATTAATTATAATTATTTGAAAAATAAAAAATATATATTGAAAAATATGAGAACTACACTATGATAAGAATAAACAAATAAATTACTCAAATAGATTGAAACGAATAGATATCTATACATTAATAATATAAATAGAATATATATACATTTGCTGTGAAGTGTCGGCTTAGAATAGCACTACCCAATTTTGACCTGTGGGTGTACGTAAGAGGCGACTAAGAGTATCGGGGCTTTTTAAGGAATTTTGGGCGATGTGGTGGGAGACCCATCACCAACAACCTTTGTTATACCATCTTTCCCCCACTCAACTTCCAAAAGTGGCTGAGGTATTTCACATTCCTCAGTTCTGGCTACCTCTTTCAGGGATTTATAGCCGTGAGTATATGTATGTATGTATGAATACATATCATCATATTAATACATAAAACATGAAAGTGTTTGTACTGTTTTAAAAAATAATAATCTATACTTAGGAATAAGAAAATATGAATAGTCCCGATTGTCAAACAAGTTATTCCAGTAAAAAAAACTCGCGTGATTTAAAATAATGATATATAGTGAAAAGTAGCTTGATTATGAATAATGGACTTTATTTCATTAATATTTGAAAAATAAAGTATGATATGATTGGAATCAACTTGCTCGGATATTTTTTGAATTTTAGTATCTCCGTTAAAATTTGTAAATAAAAAACGATAAAGTTAAGATAAATAAGTTTATTTTAAAACGCCTCGTTCACATCTGAGTTTTAATAAGTGTGATTCGTACACTTCCCTCAACCTAAATTATGTAGTTTTTTAATACTTCAGTAAACTTGAAGTCAATCGGGCAGGTACAGTCTAACGTAGAACGTAAAATATTAACAAAGCCATTAGAAAATTCGAATGTCCTAATTTATAGATTTTAAACTCGGAAACTAATCAAAACAATTCTGTTCTTACAAGTTTCTTGAGATGGGTCTTTTATCTTGCAACTTGTGATAAAATAACGTTATCTGCTAGAGTTAACTCAACCCACATTTAAATATTAGTGGTACCTAACTTCACCGAGTAACGTTATAGTTTTATTATGTTATTTCATTAGCGGTATTAAAGGCAACGTTAGTAGTTTAGTACCAAGATAACAAAATGAAAATAACGTTGCGTAAGTTATAAGGCGGTCCACACACCAAACCGCAATCCGTCGCGGAGCGCGGAGGAGCGGATATCAGTATTGTATGCAAGTACATCGATTAGTATAAAAAAAAACGCTCGGTACAACACACCAAAACCGCGCCACCACCGCGCCGAGGCGCGCCGCGGTCCGCTAGCGGATTCCGCTCGACCGCACCAAGGCGCGGATAACCGCAGGGTACAACACACTGCGCTCCGCGCTAACGCGCTTGTTTTCGTGCTTAAGGGACTGGTGCTCTTGCGAAAATTCAGGTTCAGGTTAAAATTTGTGTCTATTCCAGTAAAAGTCCGCCGAATTTAGCTCAATAAATAGTCAAAAGTTGCAGTTGACATTCGTGTATACATACATACATACACTTTACTGAACACCATAAGAATGCACGGACAAATACAGAAAGAAATACAATAAACAGGTAAACAACAGTAAAGTTATAAAACTACTCTTTATGTTATCTTATCTCCATGTAATTCAGTACAAATGAACCATTCCTAGATCTATTTCGTAAAAAAAGGTTGTATCCAATTTTCTAGGCCTGCTTATTTGCTTATGCAAAAACCATATTGCCAAAATAACCAATTAATTCTGTAAAAAAATACGAGGAAAACTGTATTTTTACTTTTTTCATAACTTGAAATATGACTGATATATTAAGGTTCAAAGTGCGCATTTCGTTCGGCCGACGACGGAGTTAAATGCGGTTGGCGCGGAGCGGACAAACTGACGATGTGACGTCACAACCGAGCTATTCGTCGCTCACGCTTGCGTACGCATGGAGTTTTTATAGTTTTGCGATACAAAATGGCAAATAAATACTGTATTATGCCTCAGTGTTTCAACTCTGCAGTTATGCTACCTAACAATATAATTATAAATTTTTAGTTTTTAGTGCTGTGTAGTGTCGGCTTAGAATAGCACTACCCCATTTCTTCCGGTGGGTGTACGTAAGAGGCGACTAACGGACTTGGGGCTTTTTAAGGGATTTTTGGGCGATGCGGTTGGAGACCCATCACCAACAACCTTTGTACTACCATCTTTTCCCCACTCAACTTCCAAAAGTGGCTGAGGAATTTATTATTTCTCAGCTCTGGCTACCCCTTTTAGGGATTTATAGCCGTGAGTATATGTATGTATGTATGTAGTTTTTAGTATCTACAGCCCTCTTGTCAAAATTGCATGTGCACAACAGTATCCATATTTATTACTGTACCGTGATTACAGCAACTATTTGTACACTTATGGTATGCAATAAAAGTTTGAGTTTGAGTTTAAAACACAAGATGCATCTTTTCCCTTGCTGTGTAGTGTTGGCATAGAATAGCTCCATCCCTCTTCCGGTGGGTGCACGTAAAATACGACTAAAGGTATTGGGGCTTTTAAGGGATTTTTGGGTGATGAGGTTGGAGACCCATCACCAACAACCTTTATTTTACCATCTTTTCCCCACACAACTTTCCAAAAGTGGCTGAGGAATTTCTAATTCCTTAGCTCTGGCTACCCCATCTAGGGATTTATAGCCGTGATTATTTCTATAAAAAATAACCTGTGCAAAGTCTTAGCAGAAGCACATCTTTCTTGGAGCAGAGTAACTGCGTATGGAGCAGATAATGCCACTGTTAATTACGGAGTAAATAATTCGGTGTACCAGAAACTTAAAGAGGAAGAAAGTAGTAACATCATCGCTGCCCATTGCAATGATCATATAATTCACAACTGTGCCAAAAATGCTTTGAAGATGTTGCCAGTTGACGTAGAAAACATCGTTCTGAAAACATTTTCGGAATTTTCCCATGCCGCAAAGAAGAGACAAGACCGTTTACCATCTATTGAAAGCGGTTGCGTCAAATGCAAAATATGTAAAAAAATAAGTAAGGAGGTACTGCATAAAAAAAACATACAAATAACGTAGATTTTATTAGTTGCTTTGATTTTCTTTAGGTTGATTATTAAAATAAAAATTTGTAAGAAGTATACAGAACTTTTTTTTTTTCGTGACTTGGGATAGCACCCCCCCCCCCCTCCTATTGGGGTTGTCCGGTATTTTTTTGCGCCTCACCTGGCAACCCTAGTTGTGACGCCAAATCAAAAAGCGCGCGAAATCTGAAGATTTGAAAACAGAGTTGAACTTCTCGAGGTCGCTGAATCGGATATACTGCATGTATTGACTTGCTATAAAAACTATTGTAATGTTAATGGTATATACTAAAGTTACAAGTCCATTTAGTACAGATATTATGACCCATTTGTGTTCTCCATTGCAGAGTCTTTAATGAGTTCAGTATTGTCCATTGTAACGTGCTAACGCCACGACGGCAAAATGGAAAAGACCCTTAAGCTTGCTTGGTGAGGCGGAGCTGCGGAGACGCGGTTAAATCCGCTCGTAGAAGCGGATCTGCATCTCCGTCGCCGTGCGCGGGTTCTGCCCCTCGGCGCCTCGGCGCTGAGGAGCGTTTCCAGTGGGATAACCGCCTAAATCCCTGCTTACAAGTTTCATACAAACTATTAGGAAAGACGTCTTTTCGAATGCTGTTTGGTAAATAGGTTTTGTACTAAGTGACGTAAGTAGTCATTATAAAGGCCGATTTACACACATCAATAAAGTCGCAGTTCCGTTCTGGCAAATACAGTGGTAATTATTCATTCATACGTCTCTATTATGGCACTGTGACAGCACTAACACTGACTAGTGTATGTAGATACGATCATAGAGACTTTTTATTAATAATTATCACTGTGGCGGTATGTGCCGGCACTCTGTGACTTCAGTGTTATTGTAAAAAGGCATTAAATTGATTGTCCGTAAAGTCGATTTCAGACCGATTTACCTGTACTCTTAAACATTCTCAATAAAGGCACTGCGAAGGCAATGAAACTGTCAAGTGAGGATTCGTTCATACAAAATGTAAGAAATAATAATTATTACTGTGGCGGTACGGCGGCGGCGACGCCGGAACAGTGACTTAAATTGTGTGTGAATCGGTCTTTAGGCGGCCAATGCACCAGAAACGCGAAGGGTGTACATTAAGAGTCCATTAAAATGACAGTCAGAACTTCGGAATAAGAAGTTCTAAGTGGGATTTGGTGGCCCTTAGTCGACCCTACTATATATACATACTAAATATACCTTTGCGAACACCTAAGGGGAGAAATAGGATTGTGCCATTCTAAACTGACACTACACACACAGCTTTACTATTTAAATGGCTTCATTTAACTCGCCTCACTAAGTACACCTACATGAAATAGCTCAAAGTGTTGCAGAACAACAGTGGCACGAGTTATGTTTATATTAAGTGGCACAAGGGACACACAACATGAGGATAGAGGGACAGAGGGCGCTAGTGCCACGGTTAATATTAACTTCCCGTAATTTAAATGTTTACCACGATAAAAATTTGGAAATTAATATTTGAAAATTGATTTAGATGCATAGATAGTGGTGGTGATTAGTGCTCATGAGGGTTCCTCTTCCTCAAAATGAGGAATTTTAACATATTGATTTTAAAACAATCCTCTTCCTCCTCCATTTTCTCATATTTTTAAGAAATATCGATGTCGGTAAAATGGAGACAGAAATGTCTCGCCGTATTAAAAAGTGAAAGGAAGACAAAGATGGAAACATGCAAACAAGTTCAGTACTAGCGTAATCTGTTCCTCTTCAGCATCCTCTTCCTCAAAATCGATTTTAAAAAAATCCTCTTTCTCATAACAAGTTCCTCAACAACCCTAGTGGTGATTACTACGACAATATTTAAGCAGTTTTTTTATGGGTTTAGAAAACTTTTTTCCTCGTATAAGGTTATTTGTTAAACTTTGTTGTGTTTATGAAATTTTGTGTTCTCCATAAATATATAGGGTGCTCTCTAATAACGTTTAAATCGGTCAATAACACGCCCGCAAGTAGTAATCAGATTTCTTACCTGCCATACATAAAATAATATCTCAATTTAAGGTTAATCGTTTATTTTATAAACATGGATTACAAAAGTGGATTGTATGTAAGATTTATGTAATCAAAATAATCACAAACACTGTGTCGACGTAAGTTAGCACTACCGAAGTACTGAGCTGCATACTGTCATTTTTTTAACTATTACAATCTAACTAAACAATAAATTGTTTCCGAGACAAAAACTTCGGAAATTGGTTAAGTCTATTGAAATAAAACGCAATTAAGGTCAGTGAAAATATTAAGTCTTCATAAAAATACTTTTTTTTTTATTACGAAGTACAAATTCTATGGCTTGCGATATTTGTAATAGTTTGCTGTGAACATGTGTTCAGATGACAAACACACAATATATGAACTAAACTTATACTAATTAATGAATGACGATGTAAAATTAGTAACGACTTCTTCTCTCCCTGTTCCTGGCGTGGTTGGCGAGACACAGCGCGAAGATAACTCCAATTAACTGAAAGAAAAAAAACAGGTTAATAAAAGTCATCTTGATGGTGAAATATAGGATGTGATTTCCAGTCCGGTAACATCACCCACGATCATTTAAAATTTCCTTAATCCTAAGTCGCTTCGTACGATACATCGGGAAAAATGGGACAGTATTAACAATCCAGCATAGCTAGTACGAGCGATCTCATTCTAACCGATATCGTGACGATAAAATAGCGCTCGTGCTTGACATCCTCTGGAAATAAATTAAATACACATTCACATTTTTATGTCATATCTGTAAGCTAAAACTTTCCATTGGCAAAATATTTTTTAAAATCGGTTGTTCTTTTTCGGAGTCTATTGATTACAGACAAACAAATATATCATTATATTTCTGATATTGTTAAAGAAAGACAGAATCGTGTGTTGTGTGACCCCACTACTAATTTAAAGCGCGTAAATACTCAATCTTCATTCTCACAACGTAATGTAGTAACCCATTGTTCATTGGAATTGTGTGAGTCCTAGTTATAACAAAGCTTAATAGAACCACTTACCATAACAAGACTGATAACGATGCCAATGATTCCTACAGCCAAGCCGAAGGTGTCAAAGAAGTCAATGAGCTTGGTAGAGCAGCCCTCAGAGTAGGCGTTGACGACCGTGCACACGTTGGTGTTAGGCTCGCAGCAGGAGGACGGCAGGGTGGTCACGATGCCGTAGGAGGTGGGGCCGGTGGTGCCGCAGCATTTTAGCTGGAAGTTGTGGGTTGATTAGTGGATGATATGTATTATAAACTTTATGTTTTTGAGATGAGTGGGATACCAAATAAATATATGATTCAAAATATTATTAGCAACTTTAAATGGAAGAAGTGCTGCTTTGCGAAGTCTATAAGTAGGTAACTTAATCTGATAATGTTACAAAATACTGATAAATAAATCAATAGCTTTTATATTAATTTATAGAGCCAATTACTAAGTGAGCAGTAGTTTTAGCAACTAATTAAGTAAATTTTTAGTTTATTAATTTTTGGAAAATAATTTTTAAAAATTATAAATGTGTGATTGCTGTTACAAAAATAGTTCCTTTAATAGTATCTTTTAAGAGAGTAATAATTTCCATATAAGTAAATGAACAATAGTATTATCAACTTACCGAGCTTTCCATGTTATGGAAGGGTTCCTTGTCGGGGTCATTGAAAGCCTTCGTGATCCATTCCGTCACGCTTTCGGGGATGTTGGGCAAGTTCACAAAGATGACTATCGACAATGCCAGCGTCAGAATCATCAAAATGATCATGCATACTGAGTACTGAAACAGAATAAATTTTTGATTAAACTTAGAAGACGCTACCGAGATATTTTGCAAACTTAAGTGACAATTTCCAATTGTTCTGATTTAGTAAATATGTGGCTAACAAGATATCAAAGCGTTTTTAAAATATTGAATAAAGGTTAGTTGGTTAGGTTTTGTAAAACCTGTGCTTTTAATCGCTTCGTACATTATTCACATACGAACATAGGATAGACTTATTCTAATCGGACGCCAGCGCCACACAAAATACATATATATATTCATCGTGATAATGTTTGTCCAGTAAGTTTCCCTTACCAAAAGTTATTAAAATGTATTCAATTTGGGGCTAAATTGATCTGTTTTAAATATCCGCAAACCTATTTATAACAATACATATCATATGATGGTGATCACCCAAAATTTGTTTAACTGCAAGGCACAGATATAATTCATAATCGCTGATATCGATCGATCGTTAAGATTTCTCAGATATCAAGTGTTGACTTTGGAAATGAATTGGCAATCATGTAATTTCGACTTCGACTAGGACTATATACCCTTTGTTTTACTTTCGTAGATGTACGAGACGACTAACCCATGTAGGACTTTAGTGAATCATTATTGGCGGTGAGGTTAGCAATTTATACATACATATACTCACTGCTATTATACCTAGAAGGTATAGCCAGCAGAGCTTCATGATTCGAAATTCTTCAGCCACTTTTGGAATTTGAGTGGAGAAAGGGTTGTGAAGTAATGGTGACAAGGACCATGAAGTTTCTTGATCGATTTTAGGGCACTGATTCGCCTTTTGCAATGTGAATCAGAATCAGAATCACCAAAAGGGTGATTCATTGTATTTTTATTACAGAGGGCTATGGCCATATTAGGATTTTTACTGCGTTATTCAAACAATGTTAGAAGTCTACGGAGGCTATGTATTTACAGGGCTGAACATGGATTTACAATGAAGGCACTTTGCAAGTAGAATCGATGACGGCTGTATGATAATGGGACTAGATAGTTCTGAAATAGCCGTCTTGTAACAGACTATGTAGTGTGAGTAAGCCATGCACAAGAAGTTGATTAATCAAGTGCAGCGCAGGCGGCATATGTCCAGTAATGTACGCAATTTACTTAAGATATGGTATTAGAATTGACGACGTCTGTGGCCGAGTGGATAGGTGACTAGACTAGCTTCTAGGTCCGGAGGTTGCGGGTTCGATCCCCGCTGAGAGCAAAATTTATGTGATGAGCATAAATGATTGTTTCTTAGTCTTGGATGTTATTTATATGTGTATTTATATATAATATTAAATATATCGTTGAGTTAGTATCCCATAATACAAGTTCCACTTAGTTTGGGATTTAGTTGATCTGTGTATAATATGTCCGTATAATATTTATTAATATCAACTTACCAGCACAAGCAAACAGTTGCTCTCTCTAATAGCGCCGCAGCAACCGCAGAAGGCGATGATGAACGCGACGGAACCCAGGACCATGGAAGCAATGGGAGCCAGCTGGAAGTTGTTGCCGAGGAAGTCCACTATCACGGAGACTTGTAGCTGGACTGCTACTCCAAGACCAAGTAGGACTAGGCCTCCGAGCTGAAATGAAACAAAGCCTTTGTTTAATCATCACTCTTTATTTTGCAATCTTTTCCGTACTGAGTTTCAAACTTTTTTCAAAAAATTCAAAACAAAAGGGTAATGCTTTTTTGGACTTACATGCGTGTTTAATAACTATGTCCTTTATGTTGATGTATGTTTTAATGAATAAACTTTATGACCAGTTTCTAATGAAATATCGTTTTGAAATTCAAAATGCAATACTTTTCCCTACTGAGTTTCAAACTTTTTTCAAAAATTCAAAACAAAAGGGTAACCCTTTTTTGGACTTACAGCCGTGTTTAATAACTATGTCCTTTATGTTGATGTATGTTTTAATGAATAAACTTTATGACCAGTTTCTAATGAAATATCGTTTTGCAATTCAAAGTGCAGGGTTTTCAGATTAGCAAGACACAAAACCTGTATGTTCCTAGAGAAAAATACGGTGGCAATGTGCATCACCATTTATTGGGCTCAGGATAAATTTAAACATTCGTTCATTTAAATCCAATGTATTTTTTTTTGTCGATAGGGGCAAGTTAATTTATATTCAATAAATTGCAACATTCATAATACGCAAATCAGCTGTGTAGTATCGCCGTAGAAAAGCTCTTACCAATTCCTTCCCGCGGATTTCGTAAAAACCGACATAGGGTTTAGGGACTTTCTCAATGATTCAGATCATCAATTCAGATCAAAAACAGGCTGATGATTTCTAATTCTGCAGCTCTAGCTACCTATTTTTAGGATTTACAGCCATGAATATACGCATGTATGTATTATTTGCAATGATTACCTAAACTTAAACTCTCACGTCAGAACTCCCGGATTTAGCAAAAAAACATATTCCTTAGTCCCTAGCTAACTATTTTTTGTTACTATACTGTATTTACTTCATCAGTGCTGCGGGGGAAACATCACGAGAAACCTCCTATACATCATACATATAAGCTTTGTAAATTCATCATACTTTCATCATCATTCATCTCTTAGCATACTGTTTAGGGATATCCTCATACAGCGTGAATACTAAGCTAATTTCAACCGTAACTCAAGAATTCATTCGGCGTGTTGACTTGAAACCATTCCATGTTATCATGTATCGATATAGTTTGGTTTGTTTATCTTATCGGCGGGCGTTGGCCATGATAACACATGATACGAGGAATGGGACCATACCGAGCGCCCAACCGAATAATATGTACTTGCTATGTAGTTAGATTGGAATAACTCTGACACCTATTAAGAATAAGGGTATAGGGTTTTTTAAAATGGTTTTTGGGCGATGAGGTTGGAGACCCATCACCAATGATACGTAAATTCTACCATCTTGTCCTCTGTCAACTTCCAAATGTGGCTAAGGAGTTTCTAGCTCTGAAGCTCTGGCTACCCCTTTTTGGGATTTAAGCCGTGAGTATATGTATGTATGTATGACACCTATTAGCCATGCGAGGTGCTGTATGTAGCGCATTCAGAACGCCGTTTGATGCTTGGGTGACAGTTTTTTTATGATGTCGTAATGAGAGGAAATTCGTATTGATTTGATTAAAATCATTTTAATCACAAAAGAGGAGCATGAGGCATGTGAGAGCGAGTGTGTCACATGTTTCACGCGAGATGTTTCTCACACGTGTCTCATGCGACCACTAAGAAAGAACGCTATTGGAACCGAATTTGCTTGTGTTATTGTTTATATTCAAATTCTGAAATTGTTTTATAGTCTGAATGTTTTTAACACTATACTGATGTTATTAAATGTTTAGAAAATTTGGAGAGACAACTTAACTATACTAACTTTTACCCCTGACATATTTTTTTAAAGATCAGCTATATAATACATGCATATATACTTATACTCACGGCTATAAGTCCCTTTGAAGGGGTAGCCAGAGCTAAGGAATAGGAAATTCCTCAGCCACTTTTGGAAAGTTGAGTGGTGAAAAGATGGTAAAATAAACGTTGTAGGTGATGGGTCTCCAACCGTATCGCCCAAAAACAACTTAAAAGTCCCTAGTGTCTTAGTCCTGGGGGTAGAAAGGGGTAGTGATATACTAAGCTAAAAACATACTTCTAATTAGGTATATGTTTACATTAGATCAGAATTAACAAGTACTGTTACTCATCCAGAGGTGTGTAACAAATCATGTAGATTTCTATATTAGTGCGTGACTGGAACAAAACGCACTCTCAGAACGAAAGAGGTTCAAGTCAAAAATAGCGATATAGAGTTACAATCATAGAGAGACATAAAAAAGTATGTTCTATCCGATGAATAGTAAAACAAAGGCACTTATTGTTAAAAAAACAGGATAGCGAATTTTCTGTCCCTATAACAATAAGTGCCTTTGTTTTAGACCATACTTTTTTATGCCTCTCTATGGTTGCTACTCAATATCCTATTTTTGACTTGAGCCTCTTTCGTTCTGAGAGTGCGAAAATATGCGTGATATGATAATATAGATATTGAAGCTCAAGAGGTTTGCCAGGATCGTACAAAGTAGAAATCGACTTATGTTGATCGAGATATCAGTTCTAATTTTGACTCATCTTAAATTCGGTAAACAAAATGCACAAATATTTAGGTTTCGAATATTTAGTACCAAGATAATCAAATTTATCGCCGGAATCAAATATCATCGTCGTCGATCACTGGGTAGCTGTAAAACTACACTATCCTATTATATTACAGCTTTTCAAGGAACTAATGATTTCGTGTACTTTGAATACACAACTGGAGTAGTCTAAACATTTGATAAGAATTGCAGAGTCAGGCATTTTTAAGCCGTACTTAATGTGGCAGTTCGTATAGGATTTAAAATATGATATTTAATATTTTGCATCACGATGAAGAAACTTAGAATGATACTCACGGCTATAAATCCAAAATTGGGGTAGCCAGAGCTTCATGATTCAAAATTATTCAACCACTTTTGGAATATGAGTGGGGTAAGGGTTGTGAAATATGGTGGTAATATAATACTTGAAACATGTATAATGGGGGCAATACTGATCAACCTTTTACTGTAGAAGATACTGAATAATATCATGCTCGAGCATCTTCAAGGGTCTTGATCTAAATTGAAGTAAAGAGGTAAACTCAGTATGTATTATGTATACTACTTGGTGTAACAATTAGAGGTTCTAGGTTCAGAGTAGAGATTGTTTTATTTTTCATGAAACTCCACATAGGTACTATTTAAATAACAGCAAAATCTTTGATTCGAGCAAGCTTCAAATAGATCGCCGACAACAGAGGCGGACCATATGTTCTCACATGTTTCTTTAACCGAAACCCAGAAAAACTGAGATAATGAATCATATCATATACTCTATACATAAAAAAACTGTTACTGAGTGACTGACAGACAAGGCACACGGGCACGCTCGGAACTACTAGCTGAAATATATGAGAAGATATCACATAATTCCTACTGTTACAGGAAACATATTTTATGTGAATAAATAAGAATTGAGAGAAACTGAGGAGCATGATGTCTGTGTCATTAATAACATTATCGTGAAAAAATATAATGTAACCCCGCCTTTGAAGTGGATTCTGAGGTTCAGCAAACAATAATGATTCCACAGATGATAGAATGATGGATTAATGGTACAAAGATTTAACCACATTAGATTTATTCAGGTGATACCTAATATAATACGAACGAATTTTAAACTATCTGTGTTAATGTGTAGTAAGTTACTGTGACCGCGTGTAGTAAATGTCTCCAAGGGTAGAAGGTCGATGTGGGCTTTTCTTAACGTTTTAAAAGGCGATACAATTACAAACCTATTCTTGATGTTACCATCACTTTCCCTATCCCAAATTTATGCTAAAAGTGGCTGACAATTGTATCGCAAGTCATAACTGCAAACCCAAAAGGGGTAGCAGCTTTAGAATTAAACGGTTCTTAGCCACTTTTGGCAGTCGAAAAGTGGTTGTTTGAAGCGACTAAGGGATCTGAGGGTTTAAAACGACTGAGGGATCTGAGGCGGAATTCTTGATGGGCAAACCGGTTGGAAACACAGCAATACTAACAGCGGCTGATGATATAACGAACTGAATATGCTCTTCCCGAAATAATGATGTGAGTATTAGTTAGGTTAGATTATATTCTATCTATATATACTTACTCATATATTATAGATATATATCTAAACTTGTTATCTGTGTCCATTTCGCCGTATTTGGTTCAGCATAATATAATCTGATAACACCTTCGTATGAAGGTATAAAACTTTTCAAAGTTATATTGTTAACTTATTAAAACTATGTACTTACAGCAAAAATTAGGTTCACAATGAACATGGAGTACTTAACAAAGGCTGTACCGCAACCCATTTTGTTTGTTTTTAATATAAAGTTTAAAAAAAACACAATACAGTAATGGCGTCTTTTCTGATTACTGTTAGGAGTAGCACTGACTGTGTTGAAGTCTCTCTCAACCACACCACACTGAACGGGCGTTCCTATCGGCTATTTCACGTTATTTGCATTATGTGTGCCGGCAAGTATAATGACTCATATTTACACGAAATTGGTGGACGTAGTCATAGATAATATTTGGCTGTTGTCATCGTTGTGCGTATTCATTGCAGGAAGTTTGGATATGATTTGTGAAGTCCGATTTAAGTATGGGAAAATCTTTTTTGCGCGAAAGCACTGGCAATTGGGCGAGACGAGGCGAATCATATATATGTTATAGTCAAAGTCCGATACGCAGTCTCTTCGCCGAAGGAGAGGTTTATCCTAGGTCTGCCCAATGCCATCAGGCTATCCCCGAAATATACTTCAATTTCGACCTTTGACTGAAGCTCAATCAAACATCGAAAGTAAATTATTCTTCTTCGGTTTTGATCTAGCTAGTCAATCCTAGAAGCGACTGCAAAAGTCAGTCAAACGTCGATCTGATTGCCAAAGAAATTATTAAAACAATAAACATTAAATTAATGCCTCATGGTAAATTCTGTAAACATTTTTATAATTATATATATTGTTTCTAATATTGTTTTTTTTTTAATTTTAGTTTTTAACTTTAGATTTTATTTTTAACTTTATGTTTTTAATTTTACTTGTTTCTGTCATGTAACTTACGCCAATATGTATTATTAGTTTACTACTTATCCTAAGTTTACAGGGCTTTGCCCTTTTTTAGGGAGTAGGCTTTATGTAGTAATTGTTAAGTTGTGTTTGATCTGAAATAAACTTTTTTTTTTTTTCATTTAAATTTAATTACCTAAGAACTTATTAAAACAGTAAACATTCTAATTAAAAAAAAACCTAATCTTACAAACTAACCTACGTATATTACAAAGAATTTCAAATATCAAAGTTAAAATACATACATACAGCCGGATACACGGTTAAACCCCTAAAAAGGGTAGCCACAGCTTCAGATTTAGGACATTGCTTAGCCACTTGCGGAGGTTGAGTTGGTAAAAGATTGTAAAGTAAAGGACACTTTAAAAGGCCAAATAATATAAAGAACATAACATAACATAAACGTTCACGCCGTTTATCCCCGATGGGGTTGGCAGAGGTACCAATACTTCTGAACTCTTACGGCAGCGCCATCTAGTGTCCAGAGAAGGTACCCACGTTTTGCTTGGACAGTGTACTCACGTGATAGGGGGCAGGCCTATCGCCGTTTTTGTACGAATACACTGTCACATGACTAAGTACAACTTAGTTATTTTCGGGAGAAGGGTGAAAGTTGCGGGAATTCGGTATATGAAGGCAGCACAAGAGCGGTCGATGTCTTTAGAATCTAAATTAATCAATATTTCACACTACTGACATTACCATCCCAATTGGCTCTATATATCTCTTTCACAAATTTATATTCATCCATCCATATAGAGAGTATATGCGAAAGCCATCTAAGTATAATTTTCATCCTGAAGAGATCAGTGATCTCTATTTCTATTACTGGTTATAGTTTATCAATAGTTCTTAAATAGTAAAACAAAAGTATTATACAATATTTTCATTGTCTTCGAAGTATGGCTGAGGAACTTCTAACTCTGAAGGTCTGGGTTTTCTTTTAAGAATTTACACTCGTGAATAGAATTGATGTAAAATTTTTGTATGTTAGAAAATAGCAACTGATTTTAGGAGGATACACGCAGGCTCGAATCACACGATTATCTAACTATAATAAAATATTTGGCCTCAGCCTCGTTTTTAAAACATACCCTTTTTATTATTATATGTTAAATCGATTAAAGACATCCAACTAAACAACTTTGCCTATGGAATGTTTGTCCAAAAAAAATTTAATTTTCAAAATAATTAATACATAAAAAGTATCGCTGCTTAGATCAAACTGAGAAAGTATAGTGAGGTTCTTAGCCAAGTAAAATATAAAAAGGGTATTTTTTAAAAACGAGGTCTAGGCCAATTCCGTGCGTCACAGCGGGCACGATAAACTGTCAGTATTGGTAAATATTATGGTAGAAGTCTTCAGTCTACCAACCTGGACTAGACAAGAGCATACATGCACACACATACATACACTCACGGCTATAAATACCCAAAAGAATAAGATTGTAAAACAAAGGTTTCGGTGATGGGTCTCCAACCACAGCGGTCAACAATCACTTAAAAAGTCCCAACACCTCTGCCTCAGCCGACTCTTACGAACACCCACGAGAATATTTGTGGTAAAGCTAACCTAACCTAACCTAACCCACAAGAATATTTGTGGTAAAGCTATTCTAAGACGATACTACACACCTAGACAAACAAGAGCATGGTGGAATAACTAGCCCAATAACACTTATCCGGGTGGGGGGATGCGCATCGGGTATAACCTCATTTGGAGAGATCCCAACCGGGTGACTCAATATTTATACAAACAATACCAAAAAAAATCAAGCGCAGATATCTTCTCCGGGATTCAACTATTAGTGGGCCACTGTCCTGATATTATATTATAAATGTGAAAGTTTAGATGTTTAAGTATTTTTTTATCCATCACTGGATAGATTTAAATACATTTCGGACAAAAACTAACACAAAGGAATAGGATACCTGATATCCCAGAGAAATATAGGGCCCTATCCATTTTTCCCGATTGAGACAGGCGTTCAGAAGAAATAATCAAACAAGTTTAGTTTAGAAACTTACGCAGAAATTAAATGAACGAAAATATTATATTTTATCGCACATATATATGCCAATGTGAATGGGATTGTTAGTAGAGGACGGCCTCGTAAAACGTTTCTTGACCAGATAGAAAACGTTCTTATAAAGGCGGGGGTCCGAAGTGAGAAGAATAAAAGAGCATGTATGAGAAGAATAATGAATTTAAGGGAAGCAAGAGAGGTTTGTCAAAACCGTACTAAGTGCCGATCGATAGTCTCTGCCTACCCCAATGGGAATAATCGGCGTGAGTATAAGTAAGTAAGTAATAAATATCACAACCGTGATAGCTCAATGGATAAGAACTTCCGTCCGTCATGCAGACAGCCGTGGGTCAAATCCCGGGCGGACCTACACCAATTTGTCTTTTCTAAAGACATATGTGTTGTTAATTTATCTTGGTTGTTAACAGCGTGAGGAAGCCCACACATGGCTAAGTTGTACCACAGATAATATAGTACTGGTTGTACTTAGTCATGTGACTATAGTCGTACAAATATACACTATACTTACGTTTACCATTCGGTATAATTTCAGCGCAAATACCTATATTAAAAATGTTACAACGCCTACTAAAACGAACACACAATTTTGCATGCTTGGAATTTTGCTAGCAAGTTTACTTCGATATACAAGCTTCGTGTTCAGATGTAAACTACTGCTAATCACTTAATAGCAATAATTACTGCTGCTATAAAGAACCTATTTATTTTCCCTGCAATTAAAATTTATTTCGCCACTCATGCTAAACAAAAAAATAAAGAAACAGAGACTTTTAAATGCCATTTCTTCGTAAAATGATTTACATTTTAAATTTGACGACGTTCGTCCGTGGCCTAGTGTTTCGATACTATATAGCTTCTCCATACCATACGGAGTAACAGTAACAATATGAATGCTTGTTTCTCAGTGTTGGATGTATATTAATCATTATTTAATATATCGTCGAGTTCGTATCCCCTAACTCAGGGCATAATTAAACTTAATCTTACTTTGAGAAAAACAAAACACAGACACACTATGATTTAAACCAGTACAATTTAAAGCTTGAGCAGGTACAAGGAGTTTGCTGAATTTTGTATGGGCATAGTTTTTTTTTCATCGGTGATCTATATTTTAGCCCTTCATATGTATTCCTATTCTTTTAACTATTCCATTCGTAGTATTTATAAAACACAAATATTTTTTTCTTAAGGAATCATACATTTTAAAATCGGTTTACTACACGATTTTATCTCGGAATTTAGTAACGCTCTTGTTTCCAATGGTGACCTCTATTTATAAATCTAGGCTTCAATTTTGGTTTGGACCGCTAAAAATCAAACTTTCTCTTTGACGAGACAAAATCATCCTGGGGAAACCCGACCATCAAGTTTTGTGACGCGGAACGGAACGTCATGAGCCGGCGCAGCGTACCGCCCCGCCGGCGCCGCCGCCGGGGTGGATGGGTTTATCACGTTATTTCCAAGAAACTGGGTATTTTAGCCAATTACTTTATCTTTCTTAATATTTAAACATTGCTTAATTTATTGCATTGAAAATATTAAGGATATTTCTAAATATATGTTATAGATACAATACATCCATACATATACTCATGCCATTAGTTCCCATTGAGGTAGGCAGAGCTATCGATCGCCACTTTGTACGATCTTAACCAACCTCTGTAGCTTCCTTTACATCCATCAATCTACTCATACATGCTCTTTTATTCTTCATACTATGGACGCCTACTTTGCTATCTTTGTTACAATATCAACATGTCATACATAGAATTAAAAAATATACTGAGACTTGGCTCTATACAAAACAATCTCTCCAGGTACTCGTATTTGTTATTCTATCTATGATATTATATTAAGATTTGTAATAAAGTTCTTCATGTAACGAAAGAGTTTGGTTTTTTTCTTACATTTTTCGCTTGATACATTTTTTTTAAATAAAATTTAAAATCCTGAAAAAGCATCCAAGATAACTTATTCAATTCTACTTCAAATTCGGAGGGTCAGAAGGAAACTCATCAACACACATCTTTTCAAAAATATTTCTGATTTTTGTGGGGCTGATGAAGTCAAGGATCCATCACTAACATCACCAGACATCATTTATTCAACTTTACTTTGCAGCTAGTTAGTGCAGAAGTTATCTAAAAATGGTGAAAGCTATTACATTTTTGGAATTTAAAGTCGTGAGTTTAGGCACGTTGGTACTTCATATATAATACATGTAAATGTATGGACTATGATCACAACACCTTCTTTCTTGAGCACTTTGCTCTTAATCTAATGATCATTAAGAACACCTCGTGGGAGGCGGATTTTACGTGGCCGGTCCTCCAAGAACTGTAAGCTTCCAGGGACCTTGAAATGTGCGCTCAATATCCCATTGTTATTTAAGTTTTGCATCTCATCGCACCCTTAATTAACGAGATTACTGCAGTTTTCTAAATCTTCGTATATTCTTTGGGATAATTCAATAATCGCAACTTCATGTAGCACCTACATACATCAGCAATACTTATGAGGAATGAGATCCTTTTAGAACAAACAAATGCAAAGTATATATTTATAAGTCAGTATTGATATACGATTTATATTCCATGCAGATACAGTGCTAATATCAAATCGTTTGAGCAAATCACTACCAGATACAAACAAAGTCGTATTTTTAGAAACTCACACTCATTATTGGACGGGCATACAGTACGACTCTGCCCACTACATTATTTTGATGAGTGTGGGTTTCATTCAGCCACAGTCAGTCACCAGTCAGTCAACTACCGTTCATCGCGCGGAACACACACTCGCGCTTCAATTGCTGCAAAACCGCATAAATTACGCGATTGTTGACTTAATCATATAGTGAATTAATTTAAATCAAACGGATTATACTTCTGTGTTAAATATTACAAGAGTTTAAGTGAACAATGTCTAAGGAAACACCAAAACCGGATAACCCAACGGCACCACCGAAGATTGATATCAATGATGTAGAGATGGTCTTTGGGAAACCAAGCTCGCCAGCTAATCAAAGACCGAGTACTCATGTTATTAATGAAAAAAGAAATGGGAAAGAGAAACCAGTAAGAATGTTTTATAAATTTTGACTCGATGTTTGGTTTGGTATGCAGGAGGAACAAGTTTTAATATTGCTGCTACGAATTTAAAAACCTGTTTGAAATTGTTATTGTGCACTAAAATTATAATTTAGATTTGATTATTTTTTGTAAAGAATCCTCCACTTTAATTCAACATTACGTTAAGTAAGATAATAAATAATTAATTTAGATCTGCGATGCGTTTGCGTTTCGAGTCGACTGCGAGTATGAATAGCGAGTAGTGCGTTTTCAGCCCGACACGCTAAGTTACATTCAGTTTCTTACAAACATACATAATGCATGAGGAAATCATGTAGAAAGTTTAAATATCTCGCGAGAAAACTTATAGATATGCTACAGTTTACAGCACGACAGAAAACACCATGGGACTATTAAAAACTATTAGCGACCAAACGGTCCTGAAATGCATTTTTAATAGAGACTTAAAGTTGGTCAAGGGAACTTCTATGGCACGTATGGCACCATTAATTTGAAGAAAGAAATAGATTTGCGTCAATATGACTTTGTTTTAAAGTTTTTGGAATTATTTCCATTAGCTATAGAAATCGCAGTAAAAATATCTCCTTTTGATAAAAATATCTAATTTATGTATTATATTATAATTTCTAAAGATCAGAAAAAAAATTGCTAGAAAAACATAAATACCTGTTCTTTGTGTTATTTACTACAGGCAGTGTGTTTATAAAATATTATAAGAATTAGTTTAACTTTGAGTCCTAGCAGCAGAGTGTCGCCTTGGAATAGCGCTATCCCATTTCTTCCCGCGGGCATCGTAAAAGGCAAGTTATGGTATTGGAGCTTTTAAAGTGATTTTCGGGCGATAAGTTTCCAGACCCAACACCGACTATTATTTGTTACACTAATTTAATACTAATTTTACCCCAGAAAACTTTGAAGTAGCTCAATAACTTCCAATTCTAAAGCTCTGGCTATACCTTTTGGAAATTTGTACCCCTGTGTATGTATGAGCGCTAAATTATAAGAGATACCACGGCTCAGTAATTGAAAATGACAATTATAGTGCATACATATACTCACGGCTATAAATCCCTAGAAGGGGTAGCCAGAGCTAAGGAACTAGAAATTCCTCAGCCACTTTTGGAAAGTTGAGTGGGGAAAGGATGGCAAAATAAAGGTTGTTGGTGGTGGGTCTCCAACCGCATCGCCCAAAAATCCCTTAAAAGCCCCAATACCGTTAGTCGCCCCTTACGTACACCCACCAATATAAATCTAAACTCTACAACTAATCAAGGTTCATATTCGCCATTACTATTATTATAACAAAGTTGATTTCACGACTATAAGAAACAGTTAGCCCAATAGCATCTTACGTATAAATTTACGTATCTCACTTCTAGAAGAAAAAAGATGTAAGTTTCCAGTAGCACCGCAACATATGCAATTATCTACTAACTCAAACATTCACGACGTATATCCCCGAAGGGGCTGGCAGAGGTACTTATACTTCTGAACATCACGTGACATTGTCACCTGGTGTTCAGAGTACCCACGATTTGCTTGGACAGTGTACTCACTTGGTGAGGGGCTTAACTTAACAAAATCTGCTTAAAACAGCTCAACTTATTTCTCACCGTGGTGGGTTCCGTACGAGGTGACTGTGCAATAAACAAAAAAAATTAGTAGTGGGCGATGCGTATATAAATGAATATGATTACGAAATATTTGGCAATGATAGAATGATGTCAATACACTCTGGTATTATTACCACGCAAGTGACCTTGACAATGATTCGTCATGGCTTTCCGTAAACCCACATTTTAGAACTAAAGCCTCCATTCTACTCAGTAGTTAGCAAGAAATCGTACGACTTAACTGTAGTGAAAAATACATTTTGTTTAATGATAAGTCATCTTTTGAATTTCGCATTTTATTTAAAAAGTATACAGATATAAACTTCATCCATTAGCCTGATTTCCTAAGTTATTTGTAATTAATCCTATTAATTAGTCTAACATCTGCACTCTGCATATATGTAAACTGTTGTGGGTGTGTGCTTTTGAAATTTGTGATCAAGTGCCTTCGACTGGAATTTGGTTCAGATTTTTTATAACATCGCGTTATGTTTGTAAGTATACATTCAAAACATACATATACTCACGGCTACTAATTCCTAGAAGGGGTAGCAAAGCTAAGGAATAAGAAATTCCTTAGCCACTTTTGGAAGTTAAGTGGGGAAAAGATGGTAAAATAAAGGTTGTTCGTGATGAGTCTCCAACCACATGACCCAAAATCCATTAAAAAGTTCTTATAGCCTTAGTCGCCTCTTACGTACACCCACGGGTAGCAACGGTGTAGCGCTAATCTAAGCCGACACTACACAGCAAAATTAGTAAATATTTTAAAATGAGACGTAGAGAATGTATATTATCAACTCAATTAATACTACTTTGGTGATCCCATTTTAACGTGATAGGATAGATGAACTTAACTCAAACGTTTACGCCATATATCCCCGAAGGGGTTGGCAGTGGTCACCTGCTGTTCCGAGTACCCACGTTTTGCTTGGGCAGTGTACTATAATTAACGTGATACGGAGCAGGCCTATCGCCGTTTGGTACGAGTTCACCAACTTAGTCACGTAAGTTTCCTCACGATGTTTTCCCTCACCGTGGTAGACGAATTAAAACGTTCCTATTTACACCCTGATTAGCGTTACGTAAAAGAATGTCAAGAATCGATAACTTAATTTTTTTGTCCTGTCTGTCCCCAACTATCGATACGTGAATAAAAATCGAATAATGTACATCATTCCCATGCTTAACTGGATTTTACCTCCTTTTTGTCAAACCCTTCACAAATGCTTTTCTCTTCGTCATCTTATTACACTATCTTCCTTATTATTAGCTGCAGAAACTTTATTTCAAAAGCCAATTATTATATTTAAGCGATGATTGCAAAAAAAAAATTTAGTTAATATGTAAGAAGTTCTAAGTTAGGTTATTAAACGACAATATAATATAGGTTCTATAAACAGACATTCATTGTCAGACAGAAACTTAAAAATAACACACAATTATATAACTCCGCATTCACTCGAAATCACTTGTAATGTAAAAAAGATCGATTCACAGATATATATATAATGAATTATAATGATAATGTTTTCAATTATTTTGGTAATTGTACACGTCACCATCGCCAGCCGGTTTAGTGCCAAGCATAAAACACATTAATGGTGGTCACTGACCCCGCCTACGCGAGATTTTTTAACATGTATTACAAAAGAATTTTAGGTAGGGTAAGTAAATAAACTTTAATTTATTTATTCATACATAATCATAATATTCTGTTAATGACCATTAGAACTCGTAATTACAGTTTCGAGAATCTAAAACTAAAATTCAAAGGTCTTTTAGGATTTCTTTGGGGGAAAGAGACATGATTGTTGGTAACAGGTTACCCACCCAAGCTCAGCACATACCACACAAATAACATGTCTTAAATTCATAATAGATAACCCTCCTAGCTTTGCTGGAAACTTTCTCTTAAATTTAAACTGAATCGTTCAAGTATTGCATTCTCCAGATTACTTTATGCAAGTACAAAAACTGTAGCGCATGAATAATACATTTTAAGTGTTTCACCAAACTGAGAGTATGTCGAACTCTGTCATGACGTTAGCGTGTGTACTGACCTTATTAGCAAGTGTTTGAGACCAGAAAAGCATATAGCAACATCTCAATTGTAATACTCATTGCGAATGATATGAAGGAACGTAAATAATTGGCCCCAAACCATTAATACGATACAAATACAGACGATAAAATAGTTTCTTTTACACTTTTACATATAAATCTTATGTGTTTGCTCTAATTTAACACATTAACATAAATTATTTATGGAATAGCTTTGTCTTTTATATATTTAATAAAAATATAATTTGTCATTGATTTATTTAATTAAATTTTCAAAATAAACATGATTATCATGTATGTAAATAAAATCGTCTCACCTAACCATAGATAAATAACTCCCTATTGGGGGTGGTCTGTGCACCTAACTTACCATAAAAGATGAAAGTTAAATTAAAAGCAATAAGACGTATTGAAATAATTAAAATATATATATTATATCAAATTTCTGAAAAGTTTTTGTAAATTTTATAACATTGAAGAGATAGCCATGTGGGTTTCCACACGATGTTTTCCCTTACCGTTAACAACCATGATAAATTAACAGTACATATAACTTCAGAAAAGGCAAATTGGTGTAGGACCGTCTGTATTGACAGGCGGTCGTTACACCCATTGGACTATCACCGCTGTCACAGTAGTATGTCATATAGTAGGGATATATAAAAGTAAAAGCTGTATATAATAAAGATTGTTACACAATGTATCATTTTCCGCTTTCATCCGTAGCGAAACAATGACTCGGGAAACCCCAGTATCAAAAGAAAAATCAAATGTGAATCTGGGATGAGTCAGAGCACTAACCAGTACTCGGCAGTTGTTGGAAATAGGGAGCGCGAGTGCGACACATCTCTTGGCAACCATTATAATGTCTATCGTATTAATAAACGAGAGAAACGAGCATTATATTCTTAGGACAAGATTATGATAAACTAAGATGTTTTCCTTATAATATGTATATGCATAAGCTTGTCTATAGTATCCGTAAATAACTAGGTGGGAAATATTGCTTAGCATGCCGAAATTTGGAGCATAGCTGATAAAATTGAAGAGAAAGCAGACTTGTTTACAATCGTTTCCCATAGACTTACATGGGAAACTTTAATGGGTGATCATTCCTCAATGGTAACATTTATTCGAAAATCTCCGACACAACCTGGTCCTTGATGCCTTTGACCATCATCAAAATTTGGTTTAGGTTGGATACACCGTTCAGGAGAAGTTAGGTTACATGCGTTATAGAAAAGTCGGGGGTATTTAGAACTTCGCTACAACTAACCTTCGTTTTAGCGCATTCAATTCTTGTTCTAACGTTTTTATTATTATTTGCATACTAATGATCGTATCCGTTTTTACTTTGCGTCAAATAATTATTTAACTGAATAAGCTTGATGTCTCTTTTTTCCCCATTCGTCACCTATATTCATTGCCTTCTATTGCTGGTTATGTTTTTTTAACTTGATACATTTTATATCTTGCTGTGTAGTGTCGGCTTAGAATAGCACTACCCCATTTCTTCCGGTGGGCAGTGGTGGGTGGTGTACGTAAGAGGCGACTAACGGTATTGGGGCTTTTAAGGGATTTTTGGGCGATGCGGTTGGAGACCTATCCCCAACAACCTTTACTATCTTTTCCCCACGCAACTTCCAAAAGTGGCTGAGGAATTTTTAATTCCTTAGCTCTGGCTACCCCTTTTAAGGATTTATAGCCGTGAGTATATGTATGTATATATTTTATAACAAAATTTAGTTTTTTCCTTTCAAAATTTCTATAAAAATCTAAAATTATATAGGATTAATTTCACCGGTGTTTTATCATTTAGATAGCAGTAAAAATTGCCAAGAAATTTGTCGCGATCACTACGCAAGAAAGACTGTATTCCGTATGGGATCCTTTTTTTGCAGAGATGCCTCAACATATATCTTGGTCCCTTTTTATCTGTAGTGTAGTACTGTCGTGGTAGTCGCAGGGATTAGTAGTCGTTGCTATTTAAACATGAAGATCATTGTAATCTTATATATTCGAGTGTAGTTTCACCCAAGAAAAAAATTCTCTAACGCTTTCCCAAGCATCGCACGAGTCTGGTCTGCTAAGAGACTTGATGTGTCGTCATAACTGGTTGATGATATGTGAAACTCAACGTATTTTTTTTTATTTTCATCCATATTTATTTGTCTCGATTTCGAACCCGTGATCGGGATTTTACTGTGAGTGAGTAAAATATTATAATATACTCACTGCTATAAATCCCTTAACGAGGTAGCCAGAGCTTTGGAATGAGAAATTCCTCAGCCACTTTTGGAAGTTGGTGGGGAAAAGATGGTAATAATAAATGTTTTAGGTAACGGGTCTCCAACCATATAGCCCAAAAATCACTCAAAAAGCCCCTATACCCTTAGTCGCCTCTTACGATCACCCACGGGTAGAAATGGGGTAGTGTTATTCTAAGCCGACACTACACGGCAATTATTATCTATACTTATAATAAATCTGTAGAGAGGTCAATTCTGTACATGAAATATATTTTCAAAATAACTATTAGGGGGTGATTAGTTATCGATACTGATGCCAAAAATGCAATCAGTAAAATTTTTGTCTGTCTGTCTGTCTGTCGGTTTGTATGTTCCTTATGGAAACAAAAACTACTCGACGGATTTTAACGAAATTTTGCACAATTATTTTTTATACTCCTGGGCAGGTTATAGTATACTTTTCAACAGAGTAGTGAAGGGTAATTTAGGGAAATTTTGGGAAAATGGGAGAAGTTGCTCCATTTTTTAAGCTTCCGTCGCGTGTGCAGCCTTAATGGTCAAGCTTACATGGAAATCATGTATGACGGAAATATTCTTCTTAAAATTGTCTTAAAAATTTCCCTGAACAGTATATATCTATCTTTTATGGTTGACTCACAATAAAACGTGTAACTCCTGATAGCTTAGCAGTTCGAAGCATTCCGAATATATTTGTTTACTCTTACGTTTATAATACTCTCATTCATCCCTAATTTTAAAAAGGTATAATTATTACCTATTAAATAAAAAAAGAATCATAGAAATCGGTAGAGAAACACCGAAATTATACATGAAATTGGCCATCACGCCCGTGACCAAAACCAAATCGTTAATAATTTACACATTACAAACTAGATGGCGCCAGTAATTGCATCCTACATCACTTAATTATATCTTTTTTAGATTGTTATAAATACTTCATAGCTTTTTATTCCAAAATTTTCTAATAAACGGAAATACTGAACCGTTCATAAAAGCGCATTCAAAATCACCAAACTACACTGTTCAGGGAGTGCTATATAAATTTAATAAATTGAAATCATTGCGCTAAATTTCACAATGCTTGAGCAGTGACTGAAGAAAGAAACCTCAGATATTTAAAAAAACATCGCTACCCGTGCGAAGCTGGGCCGATCCACTAGTCAATATTATAAATGTAAAAGTTGATTTGGATGTTTGTGTGTTTGAGGCAAAAAGGCTCCTCAAGTACATAATGTATATGAATAAAATTTGGCAGAATGCTAGATAATGACTCAAATATAACATAGGATACTTTTAATCCCGGAAAAATTAAGATCAATAAAATATTCACACCTGATTGAACTAAGAGTACCGGAAAAAACGCCTGAAACTTTGTCATGAACAAATTTTACAGTACGAAATAAATATAATAAAATAATAATTTATTTCAAAGTTAAAAGGAAAATCTTTGCTTTTTGAACGTCAAATATAAATACTTGAAATATACTTCTACTTCGGATTCGGAAGGTGTTTTGTTGAGAGATGAACCCGTAAGAAACTCATCGGAGTATGTATAGGAAGTCGTTAATATTTAAGAACATAAAAATCCATACATCTTACTCGTGCACTTGTGACTTTTTGAAGTAAGTAGCAAAGACAACTTTAACCGCACTTCATATGATAACAATCACGACCGCGAATTTCCGCTGATTATGATTTTATGTACTATTCAGAAATTATCACATATCAGCCAATGCGTGGCAGCTGCACCACCACCACTTTGTAAAGTTAATAAATAAACTATGTATTTACAACATAATTGGTAAATAACGTTACAACTATGTATTTTATTGCATATCGTTCCTAAGCCATAATGTTGTATCTTTACAGGAAAGTTTGTAATCCATGGATGAATATTAATAATAGGGGTTTGTAAAAAAAAGTTATTATTCTCGCCTATAAAGTGATTGTAATGAACATAATTAGTCATAATTTGAATGTTTTTGTTCATGATAACCTCATGTGGGAATTATTACTAATATTTTTTTTTTGACACCGGCGGGGTTCTATTACGTGACCTCGGGTATACGCCTCCGTCGTCGCTCTGCCAATTGAGCTTCAGTGTCAATGGCTTCCAGTGTGGATTTTTTTTTTCTTTCCTTTATTTATAATTAATTAAGTCATGTTAAACCGCTTATTACCAAAACTATGACTAAACTGTTCTTTTGCCGCCATATTCTTTTTCCTTCAGTGTCATTTTTTCAGTGTTTTTGGAAGAAATACTTAGAATTAGTATCGTCCTCGGCTACGACGTTGTTTTACTAATTTTGGCATATAATATGTATTAAAGTGTGGTTTGAGTTAATTTCCATTTTATAATAAAATAAACACTGTTATTTTAAATCTCATGGTATATTGTTTGTCCGCAGATGGTACACCACAGACGCTCGGAGAGCGAGGCGACCCCGCTGCAACCTTTATTAGAACCCGACCGAGACAGACCTAAACCGCCTATGGCTGGTAAGATTAACTAACAAAATAGTTTTATTTATATGCTTACTTATTGTAGTGCCGGCTTAGAATGTCGCTACCCCTTTCTACCCACGGGTGTCGTAAGAGGCGACTAAGAGTATTGGGGCTTTTTATTGGATTTTTGGGCGATGTGGTTGGAGACCCATCCCCAAAAACCTTTATTTTACGATCTTTTCCCCACTCAACTTCCAAAAGTGGCTGAGGAATTTGTAATTCCTTAGCTCTGGCTACCCCTTCTAGGGAATTATTGCCGTGAGTATATGTATGTATGTATATGTTATTACAGAGGGATGGTTAAGAAATCTGGGGGAAATAGCGGAAGTATCGTAAAGATGATTAGTCTGCTCGCATTTATAAAAGTTACAGCAGGGCAATATGATATAGAAACACGACACATTTTACACGTTTCCAATATACCATAACAGGGAGTTCGTATATAACTGTTTAATCACATTAAACAAGTATAGTAATTACATCACGTAAATATTAGTCAGTTTTCTATCTTTATAGGTTCTAAATCTTTCACTTAATCATTGTGAACTAAGTGTTCACGTAAAAATATGTACATATAATCTTTAATATCATTATCCAATTCATGAATAGTTTTAACAGTGAATTTTGTAAAGAAGTACAGAAAATTATACTTAAACCGGTAAATAGTTATTAATTATGCAATGTAATGCTACTGCACTATTATCTCGGTTGCTTGACCCATCATTCAATGTACGACCATAGATATAATGCATTGAATGTACTTGCGATTTGCCACTTAAATGCATGGAATACTCACTGTATGCAATTAATTACATGACAACATTTCCGTCTGGTAATACCACATGTTTAATACCTTAGTCATGATGTTGATATTACGATTAACGTATATTTTTACATTTAAGTCCAATCAAGTCTTAATTAAATGCTGGGCTTTGTGTTCAATGAAGATTACATATGATATATTATCTTTATATTATTTTGTTACTCATAAAACGTTTTAATACAATTGCATATACTTAGAAGTAAAAACAAACACTTGTAGTTTTTATATAGAAGGACTATACTTTATACTTTTTAAAATAAATTCATGTATTTCAAATGCGACAGTTATGACCTGTAGCGATATATAATAAACACTTGTATTATCTTGATTTAGATATACGTTTATACGTTAGTAAGTACTAAAGCATAACGTTTGTATATTTTTCCATTACAAAGTATCTTTAATTTGAATGTTGTTGACATGAAAACCTCATGTGCATTGTGTGAGTGAAGTATCTTTATTCAAATTAAGCTTTAATTGAAAAGGAATTGTATAATATTTCAAATGCGCAAAAAGTTTTGATTAAATTATTAAAAAAAACACTTATACAGTAAGCAAGTGGCTACGCTATTCTTACTCGTATTGAAAGAAACACAAAAAACTTATTTTTTATGTAAGCAAAATAAAAGCACAAGGCACTTCCATTTGTGTTGCATTTTAGTTTTAACTTAAATAATATGTGTTTTATATTTTATTTCGCTTGCTTAGGGCCCGAAATAGATGACCTGGACGAAAAGCCTACAGACGCTGCTCCGTACCCTGGTATCGATGATGGACTGCTGGAAGGTGATAAAAAACCTGAAGATCCTACAAACAATGAAGGTATTTTTTGTTTTGCTTATGGCCAAGCATGTTTGTATTGCAGGAATGAAGCTTGATATTGTTTTGTGCTTTCTTTGTGCTGCTCAATGGGAAAATGATATTTTGTTTATTATTTTATTTTGTTTAATTTGTGAATATATATTTTTTTATTTTTCTGTTTCTGTGCAAACATTTATATATTTATTTGTTTTCACTGTTTTTTGTAGTAGTAAATGTTTTTTTTTAACTTTATTTTTTGTTGGTTATTTTTTTGGTGTTTCATCTCTGTTGTGCCATATAAACGGCGAATAAGGGCCGGCGCTCACTGCCGGCATGGCATGGCAAAGGATTTCGGTATAGATACAGCATTTTTAATCTTATTGCCATGCGTATAGAATTCATTTTGACACAACGATGCCGAGGGAGGCCGCGGTAGGACAGAACGTCGGCATCGTTGTGTCAAAATGAAGTAAAATGAATTCTATACTTATGGTAATAAGATTAAAAATGCTATATCTTTACCGAAATCCTTTGCCATGCCATGCCATGCCATGCCGGCAGTCAGCGCTGGCCCTTAATGTCTTTCTTCTTCTTCTTCTTTTCTATTCAGCTTATTTTTTTTAAGGAATTCCACTATTAACAACGAATCATTTTCATTCATAATTTAAGGGATAAATGCACTTTTAATAATTTTGCTTTAAAAATAAACTTACACTAATAATGGCTGACATAATGACATTGATGATTAAATTAGACAATTTTATTAGATTTAGATTAACTTAGTTCTCAGTCTAAGTAAGGTTTGTAGTTGTTAAAGTTCACGTATCGTCCAAGGTTCACTTTGAAATACATTAAACGGGTTTTCCTTGCTCTTGAACTAGATTTTAATCTTAGTCTAAGACTAAGATTACGTCTTATATCGTCAATGTATATTTTAGTGTAACTATATGTGAAATCATTGGAATTTTACAAACGATGGTTTATATAAGTTCTTCAACAATACTGCATGCTACAAAATATAAACCAAATGAGTTTGATACCACCGCAATGAGGTTCGCCACTATCAGTATGCGACCTCTTTGTGTGTTATTGTGTTATCATTAGTAGCGGCAAAGTATTTGCAACTTGCTACTGTTTGGACTGATTGCAGTATATTGAGATCGCAATGACCTTGGCTGGGAACCTCAATTATTTAATTGGTATTTGTCACTTTTCGTGTTGACTTAAACTAATTTAGCCGGAAAATTATGATTAATCCAGAACATTGACCTTCGTAATTACTCGTCAAAATCAGTCCTTTAATTTTAATTAGGACCTTTACTTAACCCAGGGCCGAGCCGCCCCTATTGTTTTTATTAATGATCTTTTATTCTTCACATCACATCACATCTCGTTCTCGATCTCCCACCTTTGTAAGAAAGATTTCAATCTGGTCTTCAAACCTCTTGCGCGCCCATGCCCACCCTATACTAACAATGCCATGTACATTATTTTCACTATGACTCATATTTCCAAATGTTTTATATACAGTAACTGTAGCCCCTCAATGTTTTAGAAGGAGAGGAAATGCTGAAATAATTGAATGAATATTATAGTATTGCAGGACCATAACGACTCTTAGTTTTTCTACAAATTCGTTTGTATTTCTAAATACTGACTGTGACCAGTCAATCTTTCAATTTGTGTGAATCACGTTTTATACTGAGTTAAAATGGGGTCAGCAACTATTGCTTTGCGAAAGATAAGTGATGCATAGGAAAACCCGTACCGTAACTAATTTTCATACTTTTTATTATAAATTTTAATTTATTTCAATTAAGAACATCAATAACATACAAAATAATACAATATCATGTCAACTTAACCTACTAATAGAAATATAAATTATATAATAAAAAAATCCCTTAAATCTAAACTTAGCTAATATAATAAATTAAGCTAATAGCCTTGTCACTTAAAATAAAAAACTAAAGCCCAACGGAGCGCGACTCGAAAGCACATAATTTTAATTGAATATAAAGAATTTTCTTTAAATTTATAAATTAAGTAATAAATTGCTTAAAAAAAACTAATATTTTATATGATGCCTTTGAAAACTTATAATTGATAAAGCTACGGTAAATTAAATAAATAAATAAATAAACGACGTATTTATGTATTACATTTATTAAAACAATGACAAGCGAGTGATAAACAGACATACTATTTCTTTGAACATCATGTTACAAATGTGTAGGCTTAAATCAGTACCACAACTGATTAAAAACCATTATTTTAATTCCAGGCGAGCACCCAGAGGGCGCTGAGCACACCGGCTCCGAGCACACCCACGACGACGGCCCCAACACCGACGATGGTAACTGGCTTGGCAGTAAGCATGGCCTAGATGAGACTGACTTCTTATACGGTGGTTGGTGTTTGGTTGTATGCTATTTTTAAGCGCCCTTGGCAGTACTAGCCTCGGACTAGTATGACTTTTGTGCAGATAGTAACGTATTTCTTAGCATTAACATGTTAAGCCATAGGAAGTAAAAATCTACAAGCGTCTCGTTGCAATTTAAGGGTTCGGTTCCACCAGAGATGTGCGAGGAGTATGTTTGTAAAAAACTAATAGAAAAGAAACATTCATCCTCGCCCAGGATGTCTTAATAAAGCGATTCCATAATGATTCTATAAAAACAAATTATCTTTAATCATCGCACCCATAATTTTAAAAAAACTAGGCTGTTGTCAGAGTGGCATATAGTGCCATAACTCCAGCTCTTGATATACAGCTGTCGGGGTAGTTAGCTTCGTCAGATATTGTCCGCTATTGTCCGTTATTGTGTGACAATGCTCAAATATTTTCGCATGTTTATAAGGGTTGGAATATTATACCAAATAGCAAAAACATGTCCTAGATTCCTTACTCAGCTACATGTTACCGGCGGAAACAGAAAATGTTAAATGCTAAGCAATATGTTACAGACACTGTTAAATTTCATATTAGTTAGGCTAAATAATGTGTTCAATGTGGTTCAATGTTTATACAACGGAATGAGTTTATTATTGGCACAAACGATTGGCATACCTTTTAGAACCAAATTCAAAATTATTCAAATTGATATGTAATTACAAATTAATAACATTCTGTTCAGAGCACATAACTGCATGATTAATACTCGCATGAGGAAGAGCATCTATGAATATACTAATATATCAGGTTTAAATACCTCCATTATCCGTACTATAAAATCTTAATGCATGCATTAAACTCAGACTACAAAAAAGACAGACACTGCGCATTTAGGAACACCTTTTTTAAGACTTGATCTATAATTATAATTTAAAAATTATATCGTATGATGAATTCTATAAATAAGTTATGAGAACAAAGGATAACAAGAGCCATGATATGATTTCATTGGTATTTTACTTCTGTTTCGTTATTTTATTCGGTTCATACCGATCTAGGCATTTGTAAAGATTAGGCCCGTTTGTAATTTGTTCATCTTATCTTAATTGCTTTGTTAATTTTGATACTTTGACGTTTAAAGCATTTTTCGGTAATCATAACTTTGAATAACAAATATTTGAATTCTACGATTCACAAACTACAAACTAATAATAAGGTGGTTATTGTAAGGAAGCGTCTTAACGCCCAATTTCTGAATTGACTATTTCAGCTGAGAACAACTTAAGTATCGTTCTGTCGCATTGAATTAAAATAATCCATAGGGATGTTATGTTTGGGTGACATTAGGTGTATGCCATAAAATGTAAAACTTAGTCAAGCTGTAGTTTTACCCAAAACGGTGTTCCGTGCAGTTGGTCTTTACATTCTTAGGTAATCTGAGGATTATCCATAATAAACGCATCATGTTTTAATGCTTCCATTTATGTATATAAAATCTCATTGCATGTTATGTGATTACCAGAGGTATGAATTTGAATGAGGTAACTATGTAGTTGAGATATAGTAAGACTTATATTTTACAGCATTGGTTTTTCCTTTTTTAATTAACTATTGTTACATAATTAGTTATCATGGGTTGTGTAGTGGCGTGTTAAATTAGAATAGCACTACCTCAATTATATAATTTAATGTTTTTTGACATGAATTCCTCATGTGGGGATAGATAGATAGATTAGATAAATGGTTTCCGCAATTGGTCACTACAGGGCCATTTCACGTGGGCCACGGCCGTCATTCTATCCACCCGAGCTCCATCCAGAAGTCAACTAGTTGTGTAATATGTTTTAAGTGATTTGTCATACTACCTGTGTTTTCCAAGTTGGTGTGGCGTTGGTCGTTCAAGGTGTTACACTCGAACATTACATGATTTACCGTCTCTTCTGTCTTCATGCAGGCTCTGCATAGTGGGCTGTCTGTGATTCCTAGTGTAAAGTAGTGTTTGTTTAGTGAGCAGTGTCCCGTTATGATACCTGTAACCATTCGTAGTTTTCTCCTGTCTAGGTTCAAGAGTCTTCTAGTGAGCTGTGGATTCAGGTTCGGCATTGCTTCTTTGGATTGTCGGCATTCTGAAAGGGCGCGCCATATTGCCTTGTGTTGTTCTTGTGTTCGTTCCCTTAGCCACGTACGATATTGGTTGTATGGGATTGGTATGATAGGTTCCGGTCCTTCTATTGTGTTGCTGGATCCTCTGCGGGCCAGTTCATCGGCCGCGTCATTTCCAAGCGAATTACTGTGTCCTTTTATCCATTGCAATGTGATGTTGTTTTTCTTGGATATACTTTCAAGTGACTCGTGACATTGTAGTATGATTCCATTATTGGTTTCGTTGTTTTTCAGAGCGTACAGCACTGCTTTGCTGTCTGACAGTATTCTGATGTTTGTATTTTCAACTTTTCTATTTATTATGGCTGTTGTTGCTAGGAGTAGACCTATACATTCAGCTTGATAGACACTATTGTGTTTTCCTAGCGTTGAATATGTCTTGATGTTGAGGTCGTATGAGAAGGCTCCTGCCCCTGTTCCCTCATTTGTTTTCGATCCGTCTGTGTATATTCTCAACTCTTTTATGTTGGGGTGGTCGTTTGGTTCTTCCTCAAGATTGACTTGATAGTGTTTGTTGAAGATGTATCTCTTTTGTATTCTGTCGCATGGCCCTGCCAAAAGGGGTTGATATTCCATTGCCTCTGCCATGATTGTTGTATGTTTTATTCTGGAGTCTTTACTTAATGTTTTGTTTCGATCTAATCTGATGGTGGCCATTGCTGCTTCTTGTTGTATGTAAAGATGTAAGGGAGGTAGGTTGAACATTACTTGTAGAGCAGCTGTTGGTGTTGTTTTCATGGCTCCTGATATTGCTATGCATGCCATTCTTTGTACCTTCTCTAGGTCTTTTTGGCATGTGCTCAGCACGGTTCTTGGCCACCAGACCAGGGCACCGTATGATATAATTGGTCTTATTACTGTTGTATATAGCCAATGTGTGATGCGTGGGTGTAAACCCCAGTTCTTTCCTAGTATCTTTTTACATTGCCATAGTGCTATTGTGGCTTTCTTTATTGTGTTTTCTAAGTGTTTGTTCCATAGCAATTTGCTGTCTAGTGTGACTCCTAGGTATTTAACCGTCTTCGATAGAGTTAGCGTTGTGTTGAATAGTTTTGGTGGGTCTGAAATGTTTATTTTGGTCTTTTTCGTGAAGAGTATCATTTCTGTTTTGTTTGGATTCACGCTGAGCTGTTGTTCTTCACACCACTTTTCTACTATTTTAAGTGCGTGATTCATTTGGTTTGATATCGTGTTTTCGTTTTGCCCGTCTATAAGAATTACAATGTCATCTGCATAGCCGACGGCATAGTATCCCTTGTTGTTAAGTTGCCGTAGGAGATCGTCTACCACTAGGTTCCAGAGGAGTGGGGATAGTACACCACCTTGGGGGCATCCTCTCATTACTCGGGCTCTGGTTACTTCGTTTAATTCGACTTGTACGGCTCTTTGTCCCAGCATGTTCCCGATCCATTTTCTCATGGTAGTGTCAATATTGTATCTTTTAAGTGCTGTATTTATGCATTGAAAGGTGGTCTTGTCGAATGCTCCCTCTATATCTATAAGTACAGCTAGTGTCATAAGCTTTTGACTCATTGCTATTTCTATTTTTGACACCACTTCATGTAGAGCTGTTTCTGTAGATTTGCCTGCAGTATAGGCATGTTGTCTTTTGTGTAGCGGCTTGGCTTTAAGTGGTCCATCTCTAATATATCTGTCGCATAATCTCTCAAGTGTTTTGAGTATGAAAGATGTTAGGCTTATCGGTCTGAAGGACTTGGCTTGCTTGTAGTCTGTCTTCCCTGGTTTTGGTATGAAGGTGGCTTTCACTTCCCTCCAAGAGGGTGGAATGTATCGATGCGCGAGGCATGCCTGAAAGATATCTAATAGCCATTGTGTTATGCTAGTCTCCGCCCATTGTAGAAAGGCAGGGATTATACCGTCTAAACCAGGGGATTTGAAGGGTTCAAAGGTGTTTATGGCCCAACGAATGTGGTCTTCAGTCACTATTTTGTTGGCTGTTTTCCAGTCTTCTGGCGTGGGTTTTGTATGATTTATTTCCCATGTGTTTTCGCTTTCGTTCTCGATGTGACAATCGGGGAAGTGTGATCTTAGGAGTTCTGCGTTCTCATGTGGGGATTATTACTCATAAATAAAAGATGTTATTAAAGGAAAGAAAAATTTTTTTTTTTTCGACACTGGCGGGGTTCGAACCCGCGACCTTCGGGTATACGCCCCCGTCGCTCTGCCAACTGACACTGTAGCTCAGTTGGCAGAGCGACGGGGGCGTATACCCGAAGGTCGCGGGTTCGAACCCCGCCAGTGTCGAAATTTTTCTTTCCTTTAATAACATCTTTTATTTATGAGTACCTCAATTATAATTATGAGGCTCTGGCTACCCCTTTTTGGAATTCATAGCCATGAGTATATGTAGGTATGTATAAAGTTGGTACCAAATGGTGACAAAAAAACTATAATCAACCCAAGAATATAATAAAAGAAACCAAAGTTCTTGTTGGTGGTGGTTTACAAATATCATAAGTACTCATTGTGGTGATGGTTTTGCAATTCATTTAGTCTTTTCTAACTAAGAATTAATATTGATTTTGGTTCTTCACTTAAGTATATGGATAGGTAACGATATTTTATCTAATTTGTTAGGTGATTTATTTATTTTATTTAGGTATGGGTTGCAAAACTCGAAGAACATAATACAAATAGGGAATAGGTAAAATCTTTCACAAGAAATTTTATAAGTTTACTTATCTACCACTTACTTATCAATATAAAAAAAATCCTAAATTTATTTTATTCTGATATTTTATATAAGTAATATATTTGATTTGATGGGACATGAAATCTTTCATTTCCACGTTAAGCTAAATACTTTTAATTAATTACAATCGGTAGAATGAAGTCTAAGCAACAATGAATACAGAATGTAATCGTAAATTACTGGTTATTGCAGTTGTAGTGCTATTCAATCTCAAGGATATGTTATGCAACACAATAACATTCTTAGTAAATGTTTTGTTAAATCTTTAGTGAGTCGAGTTTGTAAAAAAACTGAAGAAATTAATTCACTAGTTTTCTATGGGTTCTATTACCAAGTTCAACAAAAGTGATGCCGTTGAGACCCAAGAAATTATTATTTGTTCGTTTTCTTAAAAATATATATATTTCTAATCCTCAGATCCCACTTTTATTGGTAATGGCCTCCACAACAGATTTGGTGATGAACGACCCGGATCACCCGGAATCGCACTCGTAAGTACAATAAGTAATTAATTAACTTACCTATACCAGCATGGAGATCATAGGCTCACAGCTATTAATTCTAAAAAGGGTGGAATCTCAAAATTTTACATTCCTCAGTAACTTTTGCAGAGTGCAGGCAGAGGTAGATTTTCAATCATCGAGTTTTATAAATCATAGTAACAAAACACATATTAATATTACATATTATTGTCTCTTTTACTCGTAAGCATTACTTTAATGCTGCATAAAGTAAACGATTTTATTAAACTTGCTCTCAGCACACAGAAGGGAAAGATTGTAAAATAAACGCTGGAACATATCCTATATCCTCTCTCTCTCGTGGAATTAAATAGATAACTGAAAGAAAGAAAAACATTTATTCATTGTTTTGCATAGAAGGAAAAACAATAAAAAAAACACCACTAGCATTACAACCGTAATAGCTCAGTAGATATAACACTCGCATATCATGCAGACAGGCTTGGATTCAAATACCGGGTCATGCCTGCACCAATTTGTCTCTTCTAAAGTCATATGTGTGGTTAATTTATCATGGTTGATAATGGTGAGAGAAAAATTATGAAGAAAAGAAACCCACATGGCTAAGTTGTACTTAGTCATGCGATTTTGTATTCGTACAAAACGGTGATAGTCCTGCCTCTAACACCTGTGAATACTATCATACCAAAACGGAGATACTCTGACCACCAAGTGACAATGTCACGGAATGTTCAGAAGTATTAGCACCATTGCAACCCCTTCGGGGATGTACAGCGTGAACGTTTGAGTTTGAATTATAATTTAACATATGCTAGGCTGACACTACACAATACAATTACTTACTTATAATATTTTTGTATCGAAATAAATACTTATTTGCTCGAATTCGATTAAGTCCGTACAATTAAAGACAAAACGTGACGATCGCTACCCACACACTCTTCGCTCTGTTTTGCGGGTTCTTTATTTATGGGGTCCACATATTAAATTGGTTGAAGTCGTTGGCCGATAATTTTAAATTGTTCCTCCCGTTTCATATGTACCGTATTACTTGTAAACATCAATTTTGGATTAGTACTATATTCACATCATAATATTAAGAGATTAGAGATTTTGAGTTCTCCAAACGATAAAATCAGTTATGCTAGATTTGTCTCAAAAAATCTCAAATGGTGACACACACATTTTAATCATCAAAAGGGTTTCTTCACAAATCAATAAATAAAAAAAAACTGGACCATCCATAGACGAGTTTAGGTTGTTGGACCATCAGAACAATTCAAGGAAACAACTGCTGTAGAATATTATAGTAACGTTTGTATTAAATCTATCCCCTCTCCCCAGAGCATTCCCGACGTGAACACCTACCAACAAAAGAAGAACTTAGCGCAAGGTATGATGGATCTGGCGTTGCTGTCAGCCAACGCCAACCAGCTGCGATACGTGCTGGAGTCCTCGCAACAGCACCCCTACTTCTACCCTAGTCTGGTCTTCATCACCTGTAGTATTGTGTTGCAAGTAAGTGATTATACATAAGATATCTATTTGATATGCATTTAGTTCATTAACATACTACGTGTACAGGGCATTGGTTCCCAACGGGGTGGTTGGTATAGACTTTCAAAACTGAAGCACATTTGACAATCCTGGCAGAGCTCTGGCGGTTCATTGAGTTTCATCAGACTTTTCATACACGCCGACACATTTCAATAAGAAATTTGATACTAGGATTTAACACAACTGAATATCTCCTTTAAAGGGTGTCCGACTGAATCGCCCAATAATCACTTAATAGCCCCAATATTTAAGTTATCTACTCCAAAACCCGCGGGAAGAGGTGGGTTAACGGCAACCAGCTGTGGTACGGTACTGGCAGCAGCACCTAATAGATATGTCGCAGGAAAATCGTCAAACTCGTTAACTTATAAGATTCCTAGGAAACTTGTAAGTTGTCGGAAATCCGTCAAACAGCATGCGAATTTACACTTTACCTGATAGTTTTTAGGAAACTTGTAAAATAACGGACTCACCTCAGGAAACTTGTCAATGCAGCGCTGACGGCGCGAAGAGAGGGATATTAGTCAATGCGGATTGGCTGGCGGTGGTCACGTGACGTGACGCATTCGCGCGTTTTATCAACTCGACAACGTAAACTAATATTTTTCTTGCTTCACTAATGCTAATCTATTAATTTGCTATTATTTACTGTCACTGACATGAAGTTAAAACGCTTTAAGAGTATTTATTAAATATATTTTTTGAAGTATATATCGTGATATTTTTAGTTGTATAGTATGAATACCACCTAGATAATTTTTAATGTCTTTTTAATTTAAAGAGCGTTTTAATACCGATACATACATACCTATCTATACTCACGGCAATAAATCCCTAGAAGGGGTAGCCTTAGCGTCGGAGTTTAGCTACTTCTTGAAGTTAAATGGGAAAAGTTTGTAATATAAACATTCATGGTGATAGGTCTCCAACCGCATCGCCAAAACAACACTAAAAAAGCCACAAAGTCCTTAGTCACCTCCAATGACATCCGTTCGTATAGGTTACCGCCCGAAATATGTTAGTGCTATAATACCGATAATTGTAAGATTTTTTGTTCTTACAAATTTACTACACTCATAATATTTTGTCCCGCGGTTGTCGCAAGAGGAAACCAAAGGCTTTTTAAGTGATTGTTGCGTGAAGTGGCTGCATACCCACCGCCACCTTCTAATTCTGTAGCTCAAGATACATCTTATTGTGATTCGCTACTGTGATGTGAGTGAGTGAAAAGCAAGTCAGAAGGTGGGTTAATTAACAAATGGAAACTATTGTAAAAATCCTTTATCGTAATCTATTATTCGTAGTTTTCGTTTATTATTACGTAAGATTAAATGCTAGGAAACCCTTTTTTGAAACGCTCTTAGGCCAGTTCCTCATTTATATTTGAAAATATTAAAACATTGTCATTACTGAATTCATGCAAGCTTTAATCAACTCACTTCTTAACCAATCGGTATAAGTAACTGGTTCTGTAAATAATTTTACTTGCAGGCATTAGGAAGCTTACAAATTTCCTAAATTATAAATTCAAAACTCGGAAACTTGTCAAAAATGATTCCCAATTACAAGTTACCTGAGATGAGTACGTTATTTTACAAGTTTCCTAAAAACTATTAGGTAAGATGTAAATTCGCTTGCTTTTTGACGGTTTTCCGTCAACTTACAAGTTTCCTAGGAAACTTATAAGTTAACGAGTTTGACGATTTTCCTGCGACAGATATAGTATTGTGCTTCAGATAAATTGCCTTGGTTTTAGTTAGGTTGCGATGGTACATGGATATGGCCATATCTCCCAATGTTAAAGCAAATACCTATACATACATATACATTTATATCTATGACTAAGTTAAGATGTAAAACATTTTGTAACCAGTGTCCAATACAACTTCGAATTGAGCATACGCATTTTATTTCGCTAGTCACATCTTAAACCTCAGTTAGATGAACTCAACCTTATTACTACATTAACACCCAACGATCACATAAAAATCCCCAACACTCTTAGTTGCCTTGTAAGATATCCATGGCAAGAAATGGATTAGTGTTATTATAATTCTGCACCACACACCTAATTAGGTATCTCATAAATACTTTAATTTTCAGGTAGCAGTCGGGGTTGGTCTAATAATGAACAGTCGATACAACGTCAAAGACGAGAAGGACATCTGCAAAGCGGACAAGATCAACAACATGACTATACTGGGCATCTTCCTCATCACCATCGTCAACGTTTTCATCACCTCATTCAGCGTCGCAACGCCTACAGTTCTTACTACGACTACCGCTATACAACAGACTGGATAGTTACCAATATAACCTTGCCCTTGATATGACCTTGAATACTTATTCTAAGATATAAGTTTTTCAAAATGTTTCCTTCAAATAAGCAGGATTCGTGATACGTTACTGTTACTGTATTTGTTGGTGCCTTTTGTATTTTGTATACACATATTTTGGACTACCTACTTTATTTATGGATATGTACAGCACAGTGTAAATAAAGACAGTGTACGGTACTGATGCTTATCAAAAACATTACTGCATTTATTTCGCCCTAAGATTTATTTGTAAATTTCGTTTTTGTATCAATCAAGTAAGTAGAAAAAGTTTGCTCAGATAAAACAATAATCATTTATCCTCAATTCGCAGGATATACCTACTTTAAAAATTTACTCATCTGATAATTATAAAACATATTTAAATTAAGTCATACCAACGCGATATTGAATTAATAATTATTAAAATTATAATTATACTAATTAATAATTATTAATGAATTAATTAATAATTTTACTACACAATGTAAAGAGTGGTATTTAGTCTGAGCTTTAGGTTCGACATAGGATATAGGTAGTAAAGGAAGATTAGACATCTAATCTAATGTGCTTTTAACATGTGACTCAAGTTAAAAGTGCACTTAATTAGGATACTCTTAGACAATAAACCGTTATTAAAGTTTAGCTTTTAAACATATACTGAGCTACAAATTTCTAGAAGGGATAGGAAGAGATTTGTTTTTTATCTTTTTATATAAAACATGCAACCATTGCAATTTCAGCTGTCACATTTAAGTCAGTCCTGTCGACTAGGGATACAATTTTATCTTTAAGGATTAGCTTAAGTGTATAATAATAAAACTTTGACATGTATACTAATTACTTAAATAATTCACTAGTTGTATTGTAAATGAAATTTGTACTTATCAAAAGCATACTTAAAATATAGTGCCTTATAAGTTTAACCTAATGTGATAAAACTAGATCTGTTCAAACCATTTTGTTATTCATTTCGTTTTATTTATTTCACGATCTCACTTATAATTCTACTGAAAATAAAATATATATATGTACATCATTTCCAAGAGTTTTTTTCTTTTAGTTAAGTAATTTCCTGTATGTACAGTCGCCATCAGATATATCGGAGCGGCCGAGGTACTCAAATATATCAGCAGGGCAAGCACGAGCCATGTTTAAACTAGTTATCGCGTGGGATAAAGCAGCCATCTCTTTCGCACTTACTTAGTATCGTATACTGCCATCTCATTCTAACCGTTATCGTGTCGATAAAATAGCGCTCGTGCTTGCTCTTCTGAGCAGCAATAAATTTCAATAAATTCTTTACGGTAAATAAGGTCAAAAAGCTCTGAACATCCAATTCGCCACAAATATATGAGCAGTGGTTTTTCAATTCAATCTGAACACCCAAAGAGACAATAATATCTGAAAGCACAACTCGTCAAAGTTATCTGCTCAGACAGGGTGATCATAAATATCTGAACATTTAAGGAAAATATACCTTAAAGCACTAAGCATACAGTTTAAAATTCTTAATCGTACTACGCTAGAATAAATTTTCTACACAACCACCATTTGGTTTTATCAATGTCAAAACTAAAAAGAGTCTTCTGCTGGGAGGTATGCCCCACTGGTTGTACGGTCCCAACTAGTTGTACGGTTAGTATATTATTAGAAAAAAAATACTAAGTCATTCCCCACTGACCAACTCCATTTTTTGACAGAAACAGATAAGTACATGGTGTTAATAGAGGAATGGGTTTGTAGTTGTATAATTTTCACCGGTACAAAAACATCAAGAGGTAAAATAACTTAGAATTTTTTAAACATGTATGCCATTTTTTACATTGTACGAGGGCTGCTATTTATGTATCCGGAACTGGCCACTTACAGAACAATAATTTAAAAAGTAATTACATCATTTAAAAATAGAACTCTTTAGCTTTAGAATACATTTATTTTTATGTGACTGTCAATTGTTTTCACATCGTAGCGTCATTTTGAAAATTGCGTGTCTTCACCACCATGGATTTAACTCGTGAACATTTTCGTGCCATGATTTTTTACGATTTTCGGCGTGGTCTAACTCAAAAACAGTGCATCGATCAGCTTACTTCGACTTTTGGGGATGAAGCACCCTCAAAGACCACTGTGTATCACTGGTTTAGCGAGTTTAATCGTGGACGATCTAAGCTTACTGATGAAATTAAAGAAGGTCGCCCTAAAACGGTCGTTGTACCTCAAAACATCGATGCTGTCCGGGAACTAATAACTCAAGATCGTCATGTTACATATCGTGAGATAGAGGCATCTCTGGGCATTAGTATGACGAGCATACATAAGATACTTCATGAACATTTAGCTGTAAAAAAAATTTGCTCCCGTTGGATTCCGCACAACTTGAGTATTGATCAAAAACAGGCTCGTGTCGATTGGTGCAAAGAAATGTTAAAAAAATACAACCGTGGTGCGTCAAAAGCTGTTTATAATATCTACACAGGTGACGAATCTTGGATCTACGCTTACGACCCCGAAACTAAGCAGCAGTCCACGGTGTGGGTGTTCCAAGATGAGCCGAACCCAACAAAAGTTATTCGTGCAAAAAGCACATTGAAGCAAATGGTCGCTTGTTTTTTTGGTATAAATGGCCATGTAGCTACAGTGCCTTTAGAGAATCGTAAAACTGTTAATTCGGAGTGGTATACGACCATTTGTTTGCCGGAAGTCTTTGAACAAATAAGAAAGACTAACCGACAACGTAGAATCATTCTGCATCACGACAATGCTAGCTGTCACAGGTCGGCCGTCACAACTCAGTTTTTAGAAGCTCAAAAGATCGAATTGACAGGTCATCCGCCGTACAGCCCTGATTTGGCACCCAATGATTTTTATTTATTTCCAAATGTGAAGAAAAAATTACGTGGTCAACGTTTTTCGAGCCGCGAAGAGGCAGTCGATGCGTTCAAAATGCACGTTTTGGAGATACCTCAGTCTGAGTGGAAAAAGTGCTATGAAAATTGGTTTCAACGCATGCAAAAGTGTATAGATCTGAGCGGCGAATATTTTGAGAAGCAATAAAACCATATTAATTGATATATGTTTGTTTCTTTTTTTTATTCCGGATACATAAATAGCAGCCCTCGTATGTACCAGGGTAGCATAAATATAAATGCAGCTTTAATAAAATGAATGGATAAACTAGTTTTTGCAAAATTGTACTTTTTCCTGCTGTTTTCTGTAACGTATTATACGTATTCATATATATAATTATAACGTAATATATAGCATTATATTAAATGAGGACAATAAATCTAAAGACGTAATAAATAAAATAGAAAAAAAAGAACATGAATTCTTGATAAAAATAATCACAAGTTAGGATTTGAACCCTGACGCAACGGATTACAATTATGATTTCTATTCACTAAACCGCTAGGCCATCGTGACTGACATGGAAGTGGATGAAATTATTGAAAAGCATTCGTACTTATTTTAATTTGGCAGCTATTATATTACCATAGATATAGAAACACATGGATTAGCAGTAAGTGACAAACGTCATAGCATAAACGTCAACAAAGGCAAGACATAAAACATGAAAGAAAATAATTGACTTATTTTAACCTTAATGATTTTTTGATTAAGTTATTAATATTTAATAACTTGATCAAAGTGAAAAAAATAAATCTAAATCGAATACATATTCTTTGGCAAACACAAAATTATTAGCCATTTATGTCCAAACTAAGACTGTAATAAATAATTACAGGTCTATATGATCTTAAACCAAAGTTTTCAATGCAAATATGATAAAAAATATCTTGTGTCATCATAGTACTACAATTACTGTAAAGTTTACAATTGGGCAAAAATAACAAATACGTGAATTTTTATTAATTTTAATAGGGCTAGTATGGGATCCGCCATACTAATGTCACGCACACACATTCATTTACGCACACCGTTGTACTTTTTTTTTGGTCTCGCCTGTCGTATTTGCCAATTTATATACGTAATTATAGCATAATAAATCTGCTATATATATAAAAGAAAGTGGTGTTAGTAACACTATTTATAACTCAAGAACGGATGAACCGATTTGGCTAAAAATTGTTAGAGAGGTAGCTTAGAACCAGGAAAAGGACATAGGATATACTAGTGGATTGGCCTAGCTTCGCACGGGTAGCGTAGTTTTAAAAATATCTGAGGTTTCTTCAATCGCTGCTCAACCTTTGTGAAATTTAGCACCACTTATATAGCTCCTGAATAGTTTAGCTTTCTGATTGTGAAAGCGCTTTAATGAACGGTTCAGTATCTCCGACAACAAACCCATGCAAACAAAGAATCAGAATTTCAAACTTTGCATATGTCGTAGGATGATTTGATGTTTAGGTTTTTTGCAAAAAACCTAGGGATTTTGCAAAATTCCGGATAATTAGACACCGGTTAAAATATTTTCTAATCTTACTAGGTTTTTTGCAAAAAAACTAGTAAGTTTAGTAAGATTGTACTTCCTTAATGCTGATTGGCTGACTTCTGATTGCTCACCAACACTTATTCTGATTGGTTCGTCATTGTAGTATTGAGATATTATAGCTTCTGTTATAAAAGGTAAGAAATGACAATACTTATTTGATACTAGGAATTAAATAATTTATTTACTCATTTGTTGGAGTAAAATTACAATCACGTTCGGACATATAATACACAGATCAAGTTACCCCAAACTAATTAACACTTGTATTATGGGATACTAACTCAGAGATATATTTAATATTATATAATACACATATGCTCATCACATAAATGTTGCTCTCAGTGGGGATCAAACCCGCAACCTCCAGACCGAAAAGCTAGTCACCTATCCACTCGGCCACGGACGTCTTCAATATAGGTAGGAACAACGTATTAAAACATCTGATAATAAAGTAAAAACCGTTTGGAACATTATCAACACTCAAACTGGCAAAAGCAAATCATGTGATCAGGACTTTTGTATTCGGTCTGATCGAGGTTTGACTACTTCAAATGATGTAATTGCTTGTATTTTTGAAAAATATTTTGCTGATATACCTTTTAAGACCACTGAACACTTAAATTCATCTGCTACGTTAGCTCAAGAGCTGTTGCAACAAAACGTTGCAATTTGTAAATCTATATTTAATTTTAAAGTTGTCAGTCCCGAAGATATCATTAAAGTGTTTAAATCACTGAAATTGAAAAATTCTGAGGATATCTGGGGTATGTCAGTAAAAGTATGCCATAATTTTATTGTAATAATAGCTCCTTATTTAGCGAAAATATTTAATGAATGTATAAGTAATGGTATCTTCCCAGATCTCATGAAACATAGTAAAATTGTACCTTTACTAAAATCTGGAGGTAATAAAAATAATCCTGAAGGTTATAGGCCTATATCTATACTACCGGTTATGAGTAAAATATTTGAAAAACTTATGCTTAATCAACTGCTCTTGCATTTTAGTTCCAACAATTTGTTTCACCCTAAACAATTTGGTTTCACGAAAGGCCGCTCTACCACTGACGCAGGCGTTGCCCTAATTAAACATATTTTTGGTTCGTGGGAACTTAAGAATGATGCAATCGGTTTGTTCTGCGATCTTACAAAGGCTTTTGATTGTGCAGATCATAATATTTTATTCATAAAATTGGGACATTATGGCATCGAAGGTGACGCACTTAAATTAATAAAGTCCTACTTCTCAGATCGAATACAAAAAGTGCAAATCTATACTTATAATAAATCTGTAGAGAGGTCAATTCTGTACATGAAATATATTTTCAAAATAACTATTAGGTGGTGATTAGGGATCGATACTGATGCCAAAAATGCAATCAGTAAAATTTTTGTCTGTCTGTCTGTCTGTCTGTCTGTCTGTCTGTCTGTCTGTCTGTCTGTCTGTCTGTCTGTCTGTCTGTCGGTTTGTATGTTCCTTATGGAAACAAAAACTACTCGACGGATTTTAACGAAACTTAGTACAATCATTCTCCATACTCCTGGGCAGGTTTTTGTATACTTTCCAGCAGAGTAGTAAAGGGGAATTTTGGGATATTTTGGGAAAACGGGAGAAGTTACTTAATTTTTTAAGCTTCCGTCACGTGTGCAGCCTGAATGGTTAAACTTACATAGAAATCATGTATGACGGAAACAGTTTATGTCTATCTTTTACGGTTAACTCACAATAACACGTGTAATTCCTGATAGCTTAGCAGTTCGGAACATTCTGATTGTATTTGTTTACTCTTACGTTTGTAAACCTCTCACTCATCCCTAATTTAAAAAAGGTAACATTATTACCTATTCAATCAAAAAAGAATCATAGAAATCGGTAGAGAAACACCGAAATTATACATAAAATAAGCCATCGCGCCCGTGACCAAAACCGAATCGTTACTAATTTACATATAACATACTAGATGGCGCCAGTAGTTGCATCCTACAACACGTAATGATTTATTTTTTAGATTGTTATGAATACTTCATAGCGTTTTATTCCAAAATTTGCTATTAAACGGAATTACTAAACCGTTCATTAAAGCGCATTAAAAATCACCAAACTACACTGTTTAGGGAGTGCTATAAATTTAATAAATTGAAAACATTGCGCTGAATTTCACAATGCTTGAGCAGTGACTAAAGAAAGAAACCTCAGATATTTAAAAAAACAACGCTACCCGTGCGAAGCTGGGACGACCCACTAGTCGATAAAATAAAATCATCTGGAACTCATGTAAAAATGGGTGTTCCACAGGGATCTATATTAGGCCCATTTTTGTTTCTAGTATATATTAATGATTTGCCGTTCATGGTCGAGAAAAGATCTGAAATAGTATTATTTGCTGATGATACTTCTTTAATTTTTGACGTTAAAAGGAATTCGGAAAATATTGACGATGTAAATAATGCAGTTTCCCAAATTCAAACATGGTTTGCTTCAAATAATCTTGTACTAAATGCCAAAAAAACCAAATGTATTAAATTTGCATTACCAAATGTTAAAAGTGTTGATAATGAAATTACATTAAATAATGAAAAATTACCATTTACGGATAGCGCAGTTTTCTTAGGGATAAATCTGGACTCAAAGCTCCAATGGGGACCCCACATTAGCGCGCTAGCTGGCAGGCTAAGCAGTGCTGCCTATGCCGTTAGAAAGATAAGACATTTAACTGATGTACAGACCGCTCGTTTAGTTTACTATAGTTATTTTCATAGCATCATGTCTTATGGCATTTTACTCTGGGGCAGAGCTGCTGATGTTGGGTCAATATTCATTTTACAGAAAAGAGCAATAAGAGCTATTTATAATTTAGGTTCACGAGATTCCCTTAGAGAATTGTTTAAAACCATAAATATAATGACACTGCCATGTCAATATATTTATGAAAACATCATGTATGTGAGAAAAAATTTGAAAGCATTTTCCAAAAACTGTGACAGACATACTAGAAGTCTTAGAGATAATAATAAAATTTCAATTCAAAAGTACAGATTGTCAAAAATAAATACATCTTTTATGGGGTTATGTGTAAAATTTTATAATAAAATACCTGATGACATTTTGAATCTAACAGAAAAGAAATTCAAAGTAATTATAAAACGCAGTCTTCATTTAAAAGCTTATTACAGTTTAAATGATTATATGATAGATGAAACTGCTTGGTGTCACCAGGGCTCTATTCAGGATATTTCCAGACATACACCAATATTGTAATTTGACTAAGAAAAGATGTGTGTTGCTGAGTTTCTTACGGGTTCTTCTCGCAACAATACACCTTCCGAATCCGAAGTAGAGTCAGTAGAGTAAGATTTAACTTATACGTAAGTTTGTGACGTTCAAAAAATAGAGAACAATTCTTTTTATTTTGAAATAAATATTTTTTATCTTATCTTTTATCAACAAAGTAGGTACGTTTTAAATTGGCCTAGACCTCGCTTTTATAACATACCCTTTTTATATTATAAATCGATAAAGGACATCAAACTAAACAACTTTGCCCATGGAATGCCTATCTAAAATATTGTAATTTTCAAAAAAATATAATAATTAAAAATTGTCGTACCTAGTTCAAACTGAGAATGTATAGAATGAGAATCTTTGCTTCAGTGAAAATAAGAAATAAAAAAAAACATTTGATCTATGCTTTTCGCTCTGTAAACAAAAATATAACTTCTTTCGGTATTTTCCAGTTGTATTGATCGTCGTTGAAAAATAATATCATGAAAATAAACCGGTAAGCGAGCGATTGAACTGGAAAATACCGAAAGAGGTTATGTTTTTGTTTACACCATAGATCAAATGTTTTTTTTTATTTCTTATTTTCACTGAAGCAAAGAATCTAGTTCTATACATTCTCAGTTTGAACTAGGTACGACAATTTTTAATTATCATTTTTTTTTGAAAATTACAATATTTTAGATAGGCATTCCATGGGCGAAGTTTTTAAGTATGATGTTCTTTATCGATTTATAATATAAAAAGGGTATGTTATAAAAGCGAGGTCTAGGCCAATTGTAGTATTGAGGTATTATATAGTAGAGTTATAAAGGGAAATGACAATACTATTTTTATACTTACGAACTTTTTGTAACTAAAATAAAAGTAAAATCAAATTAGGTAGGAACAATGAAATAAGTACGTCTTAATTAACAACCAATCACAGATGACGTGATTATGGGGCACTGCAATCAACCAATCAGTGTACAGTATTAATAAAAACTGACATTTCGTTTCGGAGTCATACTAAACCAACTAGTTTTTTTGCAAAAAACCTAGTAAGATTAGAAAATATTATAACCGTTGTCTAATTATCCGGATTTTTGCAAAATCCCTAGGATTTTTGCAAAAAACCTAAACATCAAATCATCCTACGACACATACATCATACATATACTCACGGCTATCTTTTGCCAGCGCAACCATTACTAAAAAATAATCTAGCATGATTCAGTATTCACGTGCGACGACAGGACGCGATGGCTTATTTCATGTATAAGTTTGGTGTTTCTATACCGTTTTCTATGATTCTTTTTTTATTGAATAGGTAATAATGTAAACTTTTTTAAATAAGAGGTTAATGAGAGAACTATAAATGTTAGAGTAAACAAATATAATCAGGATGCACCGAACTGCTAAGCTATCAGGAGTTACGCGTGTTATTGTGAGTCAACCATAAAAGATAGACATATGCTATTGAAGGATATTTTTTAGACAATTTTGTGGCAAATATTTCCGTGATACATGATTTCTATTTAACTGTAACCATTAACGCTGCACACGCAACGGTAGCTTAAAAAATGGAGTAACTTCTCCCGTTTTCCCTTCACTACTCTGCTGAAAAGTACACTATGACCTGCCTAGGAGTATGACGAATAATTCTACCAAGTATCGTTAAAATCCGTCGAGTAGTTTTTGTTTCCATAAGGAACATACAAACCGACAGACAGACAGACAAACAAACAGACGGACAGGCAGACAAAAATTTTACTGATTGCATTTTTGGCATCAGTATCGATCACTAATCACCCCCTGATAGTTATTTTGAAAATAAATTTAATGTACAGAATTGACCTCTCTACAGATTTATTATAAGTATAGATATCATCATGCTAAATTTCGTAGGGAGTAAGCAGTATAAAAACTTTACACCATCTCCGTGCGAAGCCTGGGCGGACCACTAGTATTTGAAAAAATACATGCAATTGGCAAATATTTTATTCAAATGTCTTTCTTGTTACAAAACTGTAAAGTTACTTTACGCAGATTTCTATTTTGTATACCTACTAATTTTGATACGATTACATTTAAACTGTATGCCTAGTGCTTTAAGGTATATTTTCCCTAAATGTTCAGATATTTATGATCACCCTGTCTGAGCAGATAACTTTGACGAGTTGTGCTTTCAGATATTATTGTCTATTTGAGTGTTCAGATTTAATTGAAAAACCACTGCTCATATATTTGTGGCGAATTGGATGTTCAGATCTTATTGACCTTATTTACCGTAAAGAATTTATTGAAATTTATTGCTGCTCAGATATATTTGAGTACCTCGGCCGCTCCGATATATCTGATGGCGACTGTACTAGGACTTTAATGCAATAGCGATTGAAATGAATTGAGCTGAGCGAAGTTAGCGGAATATACACTAAGCCGATTGACATTGCCCGGCGGCCTGTGTTGAAAGAATTATGTCTAATTTATGTAAATACACACGGATCCCGCCGGGCCACCGCCCGCCGCCGGCTTTGCCCGGCGGACCGTGTTGAAAGAGTTGTCTAACCTTTGTATGAAACTAAACTGCCGACAAAAAAAGTGGCCGTATGTCGGCGGCCCGGTGGGCTCAGCGTGTATTGCGCGCTTTAGGTCAACCTCAGTCTTATCTCTCGGTGCAGTTATTCTTAAACTTTAAGCCGCTCTCGAAATAAGAAGCAATAGTTTTTCGTTGATTATTCCTCAATGGTAGGTTCGATCATGAGTGGAGTGACCCTTTATGACACCTAGCAATGTCAACTTGATCACTGTGCAGAATTTGCTTGAAATCGGTCGAGCTGTTTCACAGTAGTTTGCCCAAAAAAAAGTGGCCAACCTACAACAAATATATATAAATGGCTCGATGATCTTTTGCTTACTGCAATTTTTACTATCAGTATTGGCTAGGGTGTCTGTTAGTAGGACACTCGTTTCCGCGTAGACACCTAAGGGGCGCAGCTGTTGGGTGGCAGATAGGGATGACTCGGAGCAGTTAGTTATACGAATATTATTCGTCCACTTTTGAAGCCCTCCCTGGGCCACCCACCACTGCCTTAGTTAGCCACAGTTAACTTAATAAAAGGGACCGAAAACAATGTTTCTTCTTGAAGTACGCTGAGATCAAATTATAAGTTAACTGTAGCATGCCAACTGTACCGCGGGCAAAGACCGGAGGGATGGTGACAAGTAGATAAAAATAAAAGACATTATTTTAAGTCCAAATTTACTGAATACAAAACAAATGTAATAAATTGTCTGATGGCAATTTCTAAAACAACTATTATATTAGAAATATAGTAAATGAGAGGAAACATCAACCCTGCATGTTTCGCAAGAGCGGCCGTACACGTACGCTACGATATTATACATTACAATAATAGGATCCACAGTTCGTGAATGAATTCGCATAATTTCTAGTACTAGTGCCTCTTTAAATAATATATATTTCCATATCAATGCATGCTCTCAATTCTACAGATCACTCATTGTCTTCAGAGAGATGACAAGAAACTAAGACCAGCTCCGCTCATATAAAAATACCCCATGATGTCTCATTTGGTGTATAAAACATTGTTTCCAAAAGCAATATATAAATAATTATAGGAACAAATAAAGGTCAGCGTTGGAAAGTCATGTATAAAAAATGCTTCAGAATAGATGCTAGCAGGTAGCAGTTGCCATCGCCTTAATTAACGGTAACCCATAAAGTAACCTAGGTTCAAACGTTTATATATTACATAGGGAAAATATTGATTAAACATAATCCCGCCCCAAATTGTTTAATCAACCAAATAATTCTGGCTACCGCTTGATAAAATAAACCCATCAAATACAACCACTATAGTATATAATATAATGTTGTCATTGAAATGTTGAGCCCTGTTGATCCTGTTTCAAATGAACAAACATCTTTACTATATATAGCATATTGATTAGGTGATGGGCTCAATATATAAATATATATGATACGACAATTATTTACTACATCAAAGTAGGTAAATATTTATGCTATTGACTAATATATTAAAGGAAACACATAAATTATCTCACACAATCATTAAGAAATAGGTCACTGAACTACGCAGAACAGTATACAATAGTTGTTAGTTTCTTCTTTATGGTTTAAAGTGGACATTAGCTGTCAATATAACTCCCATTTTAATTCTGTTGATTCCTATCAGTAAAGGTACAATACTAATTTTATATCTCATGGCGTACTAAAAGGAAACTTTTAATGTTTTTATTTCTTCACTACAGAGTATATTTCAAAATATTGAGCCTATTTAATGTCAATACTATTATTAAATGCCAAGACAGTAATGGACAGTTATTAAATTATGTAATACAATTTATATAAAACTATTTTGGCTAAAATCTTTTTAAGCGATCCAGAATTGTGATTTGATTCGATATCCATATAACTAAGCTTAACAAATTCATTATTTATAATTATTTGATTCACTATGTAGAAGAATAAGCACGCATGCATGCATTGTAATTTCTATTTGATTTTATCAAACATAAATCAATTAATTAACTAGCGTTATTTTCTAGTACATTTTTTTTAAACAATATGATTCTGATAAATATAATAATGTAATTTTTATGAAGTACATGCACTTGTTTTATGTATGGCGATCAATAATCGTTTTCTATCTTACAGATTTAAAAAATCATTAGTTATCCTAAAAATTTATTAAAATAAAATAAACTTTATAATGCCACACTGTATACTGTATACTAATTCGAGAAAGATATTTTTTGCAATTCAATTATACACTTATCTTTTATTCTGAAATATCAAATGACATATGTTCCAGCAATTACTTTTATTTAAATTCGTATTGACCAACCACCATCAAAATTTTCCATTTTTACTAGAATGAATCATATTTTTTTTAATAAACAGTACAATCAAATTGAAAAAGAAATAGTGATACTCAAAAATAAATTCAAAGACACATAGACTTTTTATTATGTGGTGATATGATCGCCATAATGTGCTCCACTACATTTCACCAAGCTACTCGCACTGTACCCGTAATTAAATGTAGATACTAAATGTTATGTGTGCAACTGGACCAAATTGAGATTGCCCAAAAAAGCAGGCGTTCGAAGTATGAAGAACAAAAGAGCATGTTTGGAAATATTGTTAGATGTAACCGAAGCTAGAGAGATTTAACAGGAATCGTACAAAGTGGCAGTCGATAGTCTCTGCCTATGGGAGCCAATTGCGAGAGCATATATATACCCACAATATGTTAGATAAAAGAAAAGTAAAAAGATTGATGGATGTGAATGAAGCTGGAGAGTTGCCAGGATCGTACAAAGTGGTGAACGATAGTCTCTGCCCACCCCAATGGGAACTAACGGCGTGAGAATATGTATGTATGTTAGATAACAGTACAAGTAAAGTGTGCGTCGCTTGATGAGATAGCGCAATAGTATATAGATAGTTGTATCGACGTCGCAGTAGTTGGTATAGCGATGGTACAGTAGTGGTAGTTATATCGCGTCGATATCAACAGTACAAGTAAAGTGCGTGTCGCTTGTTGAGATAATAGCGCTGTAGTGGTTTCGGTATAGTATAGATAGTTGTATCGCCGTCGCAGTAGTAGATATAGCGATGGTACAGTAGTGGTAGTTATATCGCGTCGATATCGAGGTCATTGTCATTGTCGTCGTCGTCGCGAGCGGGCGCTTTTGTGGGAACGGCCGGCCCTCGAACTGTACTGGCGCGGTCTGAATACTCGATCTGAAATAATTAGAATAGATAAGAAATTAAAATTACTTAATGCACATTTCGAAAATAATAACAAATGTAAACATATATAACACTATTTCTTAAAATGTTACGTATGATAATATTGTACGTTATCATACTACGCAAAGTTTGTTAGAGACGAAGTTGATTCTTTAAAGAACCGGGAGTAATAATGACTATATGGTCACGTTCGCTATACGACTATTTTCAATACAATATAAAGAAAATTTACTATTATAAAATTTACTTATTTTTGTCAAAGATAATTCGTTGCCTTAAACAAAAGACGACAAAATCATCAGCAGCCATATTAAATACCCATTTTTAAGATTAAGCTTAATCAAGCTAAATATCAAGCAAGAAGAAAAGGATAAAAATATCCTACATTGCTTAACATAATAAATACAAACCCTCTTACATCAGTTTTTTTCTAAGGGGCTGTAAATAATTATTTCAGTATTTTTTTCCTAAGTAACCTCTACTTACCTCAATATCTTCTTGATCTGACTCACTGTCCTCACTCTCTGCCTGACGCAGCCAATCTAAGAAGGGTTGTGCTTTTTTCCTCACTTCTGCAGCTATCTCTTTACTGCAGTACTTTTTAGAAGGTTTTGCGGCCCATTCCAGGATCGACTTCTCTTCAACAATGTCAGCATCATACAGCAACTGTCACAAATACAAAAGATCACTTATGATATCTTATTTGATAGAAATAAAAAGCTCGAAGGACCAAATGCACTTACGTCAATGTAATACCAATTATATAAAAAATGAAATAAGGCTGAATGGCTGCGGAATCTTGGTAACACAAATAGCTACCGTGATATATATATATTTAGGAGTACTCACTACAGTGGATTGATTTGCAGAGATTGACGCTGCTATGTCTCTCTCATAATCCTACATATCGCAATATCAAGTGTTTTTCTAGCTAAGTATAAAGGCGGTCCGCCTTGCTAACTCTTGGAAACAGCAAAGATATACTGGCCAGTACGCTATGTATGTATATGTAAAAAAGCGTACTAGCCAGTACGCCTATGTATGTATATGTAAAAAAGCGTACTAGCCAGTATATCTTTGCTGTTTCCAAGAGTTAGCAAGGCGGACCGCTGCGCGCGCAGGTGCTGGTGCGTCAAGTATAGCTACCACGATATACGTTACCTTGAGTATGGCGGGTATCTTGGGCAGCAGGTCGGGGTGCAGCGCGCACATGGCGTCCAGCGCCAGCAAGGCGGACCGCTGCGCGCGCAGGTCTTGGTGAGTGAACCGCAGCAGCAATGCGCGGTGTTTCTTCACGTCGGCCGCCAGATTTGATCCTCGCACTAGGACTTCTAGCAGGACTAGCGGCGCGCGGGATTTCACCTCCAGACTGTGGTGGAGTTTGTATGTTAATACAAATAATATATAACAGGAGGAGGGAACAAGTGTATGGCAAATTTTGTATACATGAATATAGCAATCTCAAACAAATACTAATGCTGAAGTTGGATTGACAATTAGAAAAATTGTGTCAGTCAATTAACAGCTAATGTAACGCAAGTCAAATTACTTCAAAAGCCTGGGAATTAAAAAACGGATCTAGACCGATCAAAACAGCCGATAAATACTCTTTTCAAAAGTAACTTAGTTAAAATTTTAACACCAAAATCTCACTTTTGCTGTCCTTTACTTTACTCCGTTATTTGTCGGGATTTTTTATTGTCGTTTTAGCGACATAATAGTCCAGTGGGTAGAACACCCGCCCGAAAAACAGAAGGGCGTGAGTTCCAATCCTGGGACGGGCCTACACCAATTTGTCTTTTCTAGTCATATGTGTGGTTAATTTATCATGGTTGCTAACGGTGAGGGAAAACATCGTGAGGAAACCCACATGGCTGAGTTGTACTTAGTCATGTGACAGTGTATTCGTACAAAACGGCGATAGGCCTGCCCCCTATCACGTGAGTACACGTCTAAGCAAAACGTTGGTACCTTCTCTGGAAACTAGATGGCGCTTGCCATGTGAGTTCAGGAGTATTGGTACCTCTGCCAACCCCTTCGGGGATAAACGGCGTGAACGTTTATGTTATGTTATGTTTTTATTGTCCCTTGAACGCTGCGGCGCGATATCGCGCACAGACTGTGCACAGTAAAAAGGGTCTAATATGTGGTAGCATGAACCGTGTGTGGTGGTGCATACATAATACTTTACGAAGCAGTCACTTAAAGGCTTGAAATTAATTTATTTGCTGCAGTTACGATAATCTCTTTCACTTTACATTTTAAGATGAAGCTACCGAAACCTACACAGGAGGTAAAAAAAATTAGTCATAGAATGTTACAAGCTTCATTGGTCACTAATACCGAAATATGTTACTCACCGTTCAGCCTCATGCAATATCTCATTGATAGCCTTAGTTCCTTGCACATCATTGGCAGCGGCTCGCTGTTTCAGATAAGAGTAGAAGAGATCCATTCTTTGTTTCTCATTCTTCTCAGAGTCATCGCTAAGGGTCATGCACTTGGCCCCGTCTGTGAGGTCTTGCATTCTGGCTCGAACGGCAGCGGCCGATACATCTACAGTCCAGGTGCCATCGTCTTCATCACCTGGATCACGGGCTTCGGGTTTGGTGCCCTCCTATAAATATTTGGAATGTCTAGTTAGATATTTATGTAAGAATGTGGATAGCATTATTATTTATGGTTTTATTTTGCTTTCGTGTCAGTTGAAATTCCTGTCTTACCTAGAGAACAGCTTTAATTCCATTGAAGGATAACTAAGGTTTGGAAAATAACATTATCACATGGTGAAATAGTAGGCTTTAGATATGAGTTATTCTAATTATATATCTTCACTTCAACAGTTCTTTATCGGGGTGAATTTAACCAATCGCCTATTTTACGTGATAGCTACCTGAGAGCATTATCACAACATATGAATGAGTCATCAAAAACGACTTGTCAATTTTATTTCATTCCGTGTATTCTAGCCGCAAAATAACACTAATCCATCTCTTCCCTATAAAATCGTAGAAGTCCTAAGAATAGATGTTGACAGTTAGAATAATACGCAAAATAGGTTGAGCTAGAACACGCGACTAAGAATAGCATTTATTTTTCATCATGTATGTGAATATAGTATTTAACTCTACTTCATTGAGCCGAAAGATAAGTTTTGTATGAAGTAATTTACCTGAGTAGTGTTAGCCGAATCGTGTCCATTAGCTGGTGGACCCGACCGTTTGGACCTCTTGCTACGACCAGTGGTTTCACTACCCTGTTTTGGAGAACAATTTATAAACGATTAATATTGAATAATAAATAGGAAACTGAAATTACATTAGTATTAATATATTAAGTTTTGCCGTGTATTGCCTGCGTGTTTGGTTTAGAATGTCGCTACCCCTTTCTACCCACGGGTGTCATAAGAGGCGTCTAAGGGTATTGGGGCTTTTTATTGGATTTTTGGGCGATGCGGTTGGAGACCCATCACCAAAAACCTTTATTTTTACCTTCTTTTCCCCACTCAACTTTCAAAAGTGGCTGAGGAATTTAAAATTCCCTAGCTCTGGCTACCCCTTCTAGGGAAATATAGCCGTGAGTATATGAATGTATGTAAGAATGTATATTATTGTAAGTTACCGTAGCAGCAGGATCAGCAGTAGGTGGATTTTTCAATATGAATGTATTAAGTTTATGACTAAAGTCCAGTGTTCCATGATAGCCACAAGCTTTGCAGCCCTGAAAAATAATAAAATCAAATAAGTAAGGAAAACAGAAAAGTACAAGACTATTAGATTAATATAAAAGTTGAATGGAATGCAAATATTAATACTTCAAACAAGTGAGTTGAGTATACCTGTGAAATGGTGTTCCGTTTTTGCGAAACATGCAGCTCTGTTTCAGGGTTGTCGCACTCGGGGCATAAAACAAACTTACGAATAAAACTGTAAGTAAAAGAAATAATAAGGTTATTATATATTTTAGAACAAAATTATTGATGTAATGAGTTACTTAAACCGTGCGATTAAAAACGTAATAAATAAAGGAAAGAAAAATTTCGACAATAGCGGGGATCAAACCCACGACCTCCGGGTATACGCCCCCGTTGCTCTGCCAATTGAGCTATAATTGCAAGTGGCTACTAGTGCGAAATTCTTCATTTCTTTGTTCCTTATACATGCATACATACATATACTCACGGCTATAATTCCTTAGAAGGGGTAGCCAGAGCTAAGGAATTATAAATTCCTCAGCCACTTTTGGAAGTTGAGTGGGGAAAAGATCGTAAAATAAAGGTTTTTGGTGATGGGTCTCCAACTGCATCGCCCAAAAATCTTATCAAAAGCCCCAATACCCTTAGTCCTTATACAATTTTTAAGTATTAGTCAAAATCCCCACATGAGGTTTTCATGTACAAAAAAAAACATTATAATAATGTTAGTTATCTACTTTGCATTCTTATTTTGCATTAAAAGCATTAATTTTAAAAAGTATACATCAACTACAAATATTCAATTTCATTTTCCTTTTTTATCTTTCTATTGCTGCATATATATTAGGGTACAATTAGAACTGATAAAAAAGAAAAAGTCTCACCCATCTAATAAATCTTGCAACTTGGCAGAATCATGTGAACCATTTACAATAAAGCGTTCATTCTTAATATCAAACTGGGTTTGGGCACCCAACTCGCATCCAAAATATTTTGTTGGGTCTGAAACAAATAATAATAGGATTATTGTTCAATTCATGCACAATTTTCATGTTTGAAGTAATGTAAACTCATACATAACAGATACTGCAGCTGCAACATTAGTATGATGATTAAAGAATTCCATAAAATGTATATGGGATTTTTCCTCTATCTGACTGTCTATTGATTTATGTATTTCTGAATGGATTTCCCTATTTTTAGGGTATTTTAGTGGTTTTAAAAAGTCAGTCAATAAATACGCAATATCAAAGAGTGCCTTGAAAATAATACTCATTATGTTATGAAAATAATTATGAATGTGAGGAAAGCCAGAGAGGTATGAGGGGAGGGGATCGTACATAGTGGCAATTGGTGCGTGTTAAACCGTTTTATTAGGTGTAAAAAAAATTGTAACCTATAAATTTACATAACATGATAAAACAATCACTTTGTATTACGAATTTTTGGCTACAAAAAGTTTACGCAGATCGCTGCACCTTGTACCGGTAGAACGTGCTTATTTAACTGACTTCAAAAAAAAAAGGTTCTCAGTTCGATTGTTTGTATGTATGTATGTTTGTCCGCGATTATCTCGCGTTTGGCCAAAGCTATTTGGATGCGGATTTCAGAAAAGTATTTGTTACATTTAGGAGAAGGTTTTAGTGCTTTAACCAACTAAAAAAGAAAGGAGGTTCTGTGTTTGATCTGTATGTATGTATGTTTTTATATTACTTACAGGTGGCAGGCCGGCCTAGCGCCTTAGCCACCTCGGGCATGTTGACGATGACGGTCTTGATGCCGTTGCCCTTGCCCTCCACCTTGGCGCAGATCCTCGGCATCTTGTACCGGTAGAAAGCGTCCGCCACATTGCGGTTCACATTCACCGACCCCATCTTGCTTTACCGTGCTGCCGGACACCCAAATAATATATGGAAACTGAAACAAATGTTGAGGTTAGAACATACAATAAAAATATTTAAAGGTTACATACACAAGTAGTATGCATATACATACATATACTCGCGTTATTAGTTGTCATTGGGATCGGCAGATTCCTCGAGATTCATTTACATTCATCAATCTTTTTATAGCTAAGTATTTTCTAAGTCACCAAAATGTATCCTTCGTGGCTTTTCTCTACTGACACTTCAAAATTAGCTTCATATACAAGGTGCTACAAAAGTGGGGTAACAAGCTAAGAGGGGGTGGTTGTTAGAGATATCACTCCGTGCAACTTTTACTATGGGAACAACTACTTCAGAATGACCTAATGAACAATACCCTTTTGGCTTGCTACCCCCTGTATATCTTTGACCAATAACTCCTGTTATTGGTTAAAGACACACAGTATAATTTGAATGTGTTTGTTCATGAAAACCTCATGTGGGGATTATTACTAATAAATAGCGACGGGGCGTATACCCGAGGTCGCGGGTTCGATTCCCGCCTGTGTTTAAATTTTTTCTTTCCTTTATTTATTCTTTATTTATTAGTAATAATCCCCACATGAGGTTTTCATGAACAAAAACATTCAAATTATGTGATAGGCGTTCTCAACATTTGCATTCTATCTGAAAAGCTACCTTTTCCGATAGATACCAAGTGGCCTTCCGAATTTGTAAAAAATCGGAGGTAGGGAACGCAAAACACTACTTAAAAGTATAAAAAGAAACAAAGGATAGAAGTATTTCGCACTGGCAGCCATGGACACGGTAGCTCAATGGCAGAGCGACGGGGGCGTATACCCGAGGTCGCGGGTTCGATTCCCGCCTGTGTCGAAATTTTTCTTTCCTTTATTTATTCTTTATTGATTAGTGACACACAGTATGTATGTATGTGTTACCTATTTACAACAACGCGCGATGGAGTGTCTCGGCGGGGGCGCAGGCCGTGGCATGCAGTCACGTCTGCCGCAGCGGGAGCAGCTTCCGATGCCGAGCGCTGCTCACTTTCGATAATCTGGACATATAAAACATAATTCAGCATACCAGCAAATAGACTTACGACTACTTTGAACTCAACTTTCAATACCATCATTTCAATTATCGTCGAATTAACAGGGAGATGAAGATTAATCAGTTAAAATATTGAAGATTTCAAAGACTCAAGGCAGAGGTACTAATACCCCCACGCTTTGTTTGGACAGTGTACTCACGTGGTAGGGAGCAGGCCTATCGCCGTTTTGTACGAATACACTGTCACTTGACAAGTACAACTTAGCTATGTGGGTTTCCTTACGATGTTTTCTTTCACCGTTAACATGCAAGATAAATTAACCACACATATGACTTTAGAAAAGATAAAAACCCAAGTCTGTCTGCATGATAGGCGGTGTAGTTAATAACATTGCTAATGATTTGCGGCTGTCGTGATTAGTTTAATCTAAGATTTTACTAAGGGGATCTCTTTAACTATAGTAATTCACATTGTAAGGCGACGAATTCTTTCAAGTAAAAATATCCTTAATTTTACCTATTCAACAACTTGTCAGTATTATTCGTACCTGCCGGTGGCTCTATGGCGGTGTAGTGTCCGCGTCATGCACGGCGGCCCACAGCGCGCCGCTCCGCTCTTATTCGCGCTCGCACACCGCTCTACTGTGCTCTCTGCAACAACACACCAAACACATTACATCTCTGCATCACGGTTGCTTAATCTGTGGTTCTTAGGACCTCAAGGGCTAAGTCAATATATAAAATAATACGGACAGATCAAGTCAGCTCCAAGTAAAACTTGTATTATGGGATACTAACTCAACGATATATTAAATATTATATAATATACATATTTATAACTGAATAACATTCAAGACTAAGAAACAATCATTTATGCATAAGCTAATCATTTATTTACTCAACCACGGACGTCGTCTGAGACGGACGAATGTGAAAGCCATGAGCCATTAACCACCGTGGCCTTCTTACGACGTGCGCGAATGAGGCCCACGTGTAAAGGACATTTCAGTTTTCAGCCAAGAGGAATAGGTACCTCAATTTCTTATAAAAAGGAATGGTTCGCATGAGCACATTTTTTGAAAGGGTCAGTGTTCTTTTTGCAATAACGAGAGGTGTCCATAAAATTACCAACCAAGAAACTAAATCTTTGCCCGGATAGTGATTCTACTAACGTCATTGTGCACAATACAAGCCAATCGCCCTATTTTGTACACTGTTATGACGAAATATAACTATATAGGACATGTGGGTTTCATACATACATATACTCACGGCTATAAATCCCTAACGGGGTAGCCAGAGCTTTGGAGTGGGAAATTCCTCAGCCACTTTTGGAAGTTGATTGGGGAAAAGATGGTAATAATAAATGTTTTTGGTGACATGAAATGGTGGTGGGTTTCCTCAGGCTATTTTCACTCACTGTTTAAAAACTTCATAAACTCACACATTTTATACATACACGCGTATATACAACCTATAAATCAAATAGCTGGCCGTTCCAAGGACGCGAAATGATTTGAAATCAAAACGCAAATGATACGCTGCTTCTGCTTATCAGCAAGCGCTGGTTATTATGTATTATTATAATACACTATTACATAATATTCCAGTCAAGTATTGCCGAATCCGTTGACCTCTGTATTATCTGATGTATTCAACAAACATTGTAGATACTTAATAAGAGTCGGCCGGATATTTTCGCCTCTTAATTTTATGACGTTAGTCTCCTTCTCTTGCCATACAAGATGTTAAGAGAAGTGGACGATTGTTCTGTGGTTCAATTTGTTTTTTACAAGTATATATGACTTCTTCCTGTATAGTATGATATTTTCATGACTGCCTGGACTCTATTATATTCAAGTTCCAAGAATAAACAGTATAATATAATGTAACGGATGTCGTCGGTCACGGCTGAACGGCGCAGCAGCACATACACGCGACGTGAACAGTAGCTCGGCTTCGTTTACAGTTTACACACCGCCCGGCTTATCAGATATTGCGTATCTGTACCGCCATTATCTACAACAGTACCATCTGTTTTGTAAACGGATTACACTCACTTTACTTTATAATTGTGAAGATACCATATTTTTATTGGAATTTTTAATTAAATATTATTGAGACACTATTAAGTCTTTAATTTACTTAAGATGGGATTATAGGGCTCCAGAGATTATTTTACAAAATGGGTTAGTTAAATTTTAGCTTCACAAAGTAATTCAAATAAACTTTTCCCAGTGAATTTCAGAGAACGCAAACTAATACTGGGAATATAATTGTTATGATAACTTTGGCATGTGTTATGATCTATAGAATTACAGTTAGAGAACCAGCTCTTAATGTTTAGATACTGGCCTTAACAATGTCTTCAAACTTCACATTGTTTCTGTTCGTGTAAACAATCGAGTTTTCAGTAGTGCGAATGAACGCTCATTTCTTATTCATGCTAAGCATTCAAGTTCTCTACAGAGATAATAATAAATTGTTTAGTTTTCTTTCATTATTAAAAGGGAAAGGACTTTTTGTTGGCCACCAATTTCAGTCGCTTATAGGAATTATCACTTTTGTATTCTACTACACACTTACACTTGTCTATTATCACATGTAGCCTCCCAATTCGTCCTTTAGTCCGCTAAAATACATAAATCAACTACATGTTTTAATAATTTAGTGCAAAGGATGCACTAATAATGACTTTCATATCTGTTAAGCAATTGTCTACGTTCACTATTTTATTAATAGAAAATCAAGCAACGATGTCATGTTAAACAACTCAGATCGGCGAGTTTAATTTGACAAAAACGTGACCTCACTGTGCCCACGAGTCTTAAATTACATGCCGTTAGTTTTAACTTGGTATTTTATGCTTATAATCAGCACTACTCCTTTGCATTTTATTTACATATAAATCTGGAAATGGGAGAACATATGGTTGCAATACGGAAGACTGGCAATTTTCAAAATGAATCGCGTATTTAGACGACAAGTGACTTGATAAGATTATTTTTTGCTACTGGTACTGGTAATAATATTGTGTACTGGATGTAATAGTTAATGCAGTAATAGGAAATGAGATCCCTCAGAAGTATATGTAATATAATGTTGTGTGATAGAGTGAGAAATAATGTAATTCGTGAACAAGTAGGTTTGAAAGATGACGCAGTATGCAAGATAGAAAAAGGAATAATAAGGTGGTTTGGGCATATAGAGAAGATTGATGAAAATAAAGTAGTTTAAGAGATATATAGAGCCAGTGTGGATGGGATTGTTAGAAGAGGAAGGCCTCGTAAAACGTTTCTAAACCAGATAGAAAACGTTTTTATAAAGGCGGGGGTCCGAAGTGAAAAGGATAAAAGAGCATGTATGAGAAGAATAATGACTGTAAGGGAAGCAAGAGAGGTTTGTCAAGATCGTACTAAGTGGCGATCGATAGTCTCTGCCTAACCCAATGGGAATAATGGGCGTGAGTATAAGTAGGTATGTAATAGTATTGTGGTATGTGGTGGTGTTTAAGATGACAATATAGTTAAGTAGGAGCGGACATTGCGGTCGAGCAGTATAAACAACATGCCCTCCGGCACACAATATTGCGGCACATTACTTCCGATTACCGCTGTCCATCTTAAACTTCTTTAATAAGAGTTTCAGATAAAAGTTTATTACTAAATCTAGAATGTTCTAGAGCAAATTTAGAAACAATAAAGAGAGTCCATTTACTAAGATAATTAAATTAAAATTTCCAGGCATATCAAAGCCCAAGAATGTTTACATATATCAACACACAACCACGAACACTGAAAATGAGGCATTAACTGAAGTAGTCAGATTAAAATATTACACCTATTATGTTTTGCGTAAAAACAACATTAGTACAAGTAATCTCCTTCGCGCTTGTAAAATAAGTCTTATTAATCGTAGTCAAAAAGTGTGTCAACCCATGATCTATTACGTAAAAAGTCTACCACAGCAACAGATTACGATAGTTTCGTGAACAAAATGATATACAGCTCTACAAGATGTAATGTATTTATGTTAAAATATGGTATATTTGCTTGGTAGAGCCACATATAATACAATACTATAGAACCTAGTAGTCCAGTTGGGACGAACTCGGCCTATAATGCGGAAGACATTTGTTTGGGAGTCGAATCTATACCTCTGTCTATTTTTAATATCAATTGAGGTTTATTAATCGGGTTTAGCGACGGTGAAGGAAAGTATTGTAAGGTTACAGGGATAGTTATAGTTAGACACGTATCGGAGCATCTGTATTATTCGGACATAGAAAGGCTAAGGCTGTCTCCTATAACGTGGGTTCAATGACAGAGTTAATTGTTTAATCCTCTCTTCCATTTTGCTATACCCGATAGGGTCCATAAATACTAATGTAAAATGATATAACAGCTGTATACAACTTTATGGATTGCAAAAATAAATGAAATGAAATGAGTTAAAAGAGGGTAAAATTGCAACAAAGGATTTATGATATTAAGAAATAGTATATGTATTTGTAAGTGTGATTATTTATTAAAATGTGAGTGAATGAAATTCACAAGTACGTACTAGAAAGTAAAGACTGAAAAATTCATAAGGTATTGGCGGCTAGAATGTACACTTCCCATTTGTTTAGTAGTAGATTTCACAGTCTGCATACTAAAAAGAAGTAATCGGCACCTACTTCAAAATGTATTTGGAACCAACAGTATACCGAAAAGACAATAAATAGTTCTCATAGCCAATAATGATTGATATTAATGATGATTTATCAATAATGATTAAAATTACAATTCAGTATACAACAGCTAGTTTTGAAGATATTTAAAAATAAATGTCTTAATTTTGTAAATTGAATAAATAACTACCAAATTAACTGTAGTCTGTGGAACCACTGCTATTTTGGCAGTTTGAATACGTAAGCCAAATAAACCAATTTAACTCAGCAAATAAACCAATTTAACCCAGCATTGAACAAGAGATGATTATTAAGTAAAACGTTTTACTGTGTTAAGAGCTTATTCCATTTGTCTGAATGAAGACGTCTGAAAGCCACAGAATCTGAATTCAGACTAGTGGAATAACGTTCAGAAGACAAAGCAAGTACACAAATAACAAGCGTCTGCGGCAGTAACAACGTAATGTGGCTACATCTTTTACATAAAGTAATGAGCCAACAGTTTTGTCAAATTACTCGCATGAATGTAGCCTAGTTCAGAATCTAGTTGAAACCAATTATCACATTATTTTCTTTAAAATAATATGTTACGTAATCCAGTACATAAAATGTATTAAATTTAACAAAAGATAAGATAAAAGAGGTACGAAATAAATGTAAGATTAACTCAGGTATTGAGAAATTTTAGAACTTTAACTTGATTGGCTTTTTATTTGGTAATATATTATTTACCACTGTACTGTAATAATTTCAAAATAAATTTAGGAGATGAAATAGGAAGTCTAATAAAAAGGTTATCGTTGCAGTTGATTATATTTATATTCACTCAGAGGATTTGAACTAAAAGTGTGTGTGATAATTAATTTCAAAGATGATTGATCGAACGCTAAGACACAAGACCATAATCTCGTCTTTACTGGGAAAAAAGTAATGAAGTATACTCGATAGATTTCCCTGTAGGAATATTACTCCACCGAGTATGTTTAGAAGTCTGTCAATTAAGTAATTGAAGTGGACGGCCCACCTTGTCACTAGACGCAACGCGATGACCTCATCAAAAACGTCGCGTCTATCGCTACTGATTACTAATTGTCTTTATAACGCTATTCTAATCATCAATTCGAAATACAACGTGAGCCATTTTAAAGTACGTTATTTGTATAGCATTTTGCTATGTACAAATAACTGAAACTGAATAGTTGTATTGATGTTGAAGTTTAGCAAATTTAAATTTGTGAAACCTACGCAGTTTAAAATTTCTCGATATTTCTACGACGAGTCTTTACTTCCCTTATTTTCCTATCAACGTATTCATAACTTCACAAAGTCGTAAAGTGGGACAAATTTTTAAAATAATTGCAAGAATGTTGTGTATAAGATGTGATGTTACGCTTCCTTGAACTTTTATACGTGGATACACCGTTGCAAGAAAATTTAACTTTCGCATAGATAATGTCATTCAACATCTGTTTCAAAAAAAAAAGCTAATACCAAGGATTAACAAGATACGAGGGTAGTCCCAAAAGTACCCGACCTGACATATAAATACGGGTAGTTAAAAAAAATCAATTACTGCGTTCGATAGTACCATCTTTTAACAACTTGATTTAAAAATTTAATAACGTTACGTCAAATAATATATTTTTAGTAGCCCTCCAAAGTGAACGATCTCAGTGAATTTTTAACCATGGAAAAAATTGGGCATCGTTATGTGATACAATACTTCCATCTGAAAGGGCTAAGTCCAACCGATATCAAAGCCGAGTTGGATTCTACTCTGGGGGAGTCTGCTCCTTCGTTTACAACAGTTAAATATTGGGTAGCTGAGTTTAAGCGAGGTCGTACGAGCTGTCAAGATGAACACCGCAGCGGTCGACCAAGTGAGGTCACTACGCCAGAAAATGTGAAGAAAATCCACAAAATGGTATTGGATGACCGTCGACTAAAAGTGCGTGAGATAGCAGACATGGTAAACATTTCAAAAAGTGCTGTGCATCGCATTTTAACTGAAAATTTGGACATGAGAAAATTGTGCGCAAGGTGGATGCCGCGTTTACTCACAATGGAGCACAAACAGCGCCGTGAGGATGTTTCCATCGAGTGTTTGGCAATGTTTCGCAACAATAAAGCCGAATTTTTGCGTCGATTCATTACCATGGACGAAACATGGGTCCACCATTTTACACCTGAGACCAAGGAGCAGTCAAAGCAGTGGACTGAGAAGGGTGAGCCGGCTCCAAAGAAGGCAAAGACCATTCAGTCAGCTGGAAAGGTTATGGCCTCCGTTTTTTGGGATTCACATGGGATAATATTTATTGATTACCTCGAAAAAGGAAAGACAATCAACGGTGAATATTATGCAGCCTTATTGCAGCGTTTGAGCGAAGAAATAATGGAAAAACGGCCCCATCTCCAGAAAAAAAAAGTGTTGTTTCACCACGACAACGCACCAGTCCACACGTGCGTCATTGCGATGGCTAAAATCAACGAACTGAAGTTCGAATTGTTTCCTCATGCTCCCTATTCGCCAGATCTAGCTCCCTCGGATTATTTTCTGTTTCCAAATTTAAAAAAATGGCTCGGCGGTAAAAGATTTGCCAACAATGAAGAAGTAGAGAGTGCGGTTAATAGCTATTTTGAAGAGCTTGACGGTTCCTACTATAAAGAGGGTATTGAAGCCATAGAACATCGTTGGGAAAAGTGTATCGAGCTAAAAGGAGACTATGTTGAAAAATAATAAATGTTTTTCCAACATTTTTATTTTGTTTTCTTTGTCAGGTCGGGTACTTTTGGGACCGCCCTCGTACCTTAATATCTTGGAGAAATAAAGAGCCATCAAGAGAATGCCAGAACAAAGAATAAAGGCCTAAGAGTGCGGGAAGCCGGGAGGGTAGGAGGGTGCGAGGGTGTGAAGGACAGGGAATGCGGGTAGAGCCTCCAGCCAGACTTGCGCATTGCGTTGCAATCGATTGCGTAACGACAGCCCCGGCGTGAGGGGCGCGAGAAAGAATTACATCCCAGCGGCCAATTGCAAATGCATATATTTAAATAAATTACACTACGCCTAAATTACCGTTGATATGGCTTTTATTGGATTTAATTATTTTAGTAGATAAAATAATATTGGTAATGAAACGTTACATCTCCATTAGCTGCAGTAGAATGCAATATACCCTAATTATAACCCTGTTTAAAAAGTTCAGACGATTTTATAAAAGAGTACGCTAAAATACATGGTCGGTCCTACGTACAAATTGGTCTATGACCTTAATCAATATTAAAATTTCATTTTAATCTAAATTTAATAAAACTGTGTAGTATGGAATTAGATCAGCTTTAGCCCATTTCATTCCGTGGGTGTTTTAGAAGGCGACTAAGGTTATTGTGGCTTTTAAAGTTATTTTCGGCGATGTATAAAGAGACCCACCATAAAACCTACTTTATTTTACCATCTTTTCGCCAATAAACTTACATATAAGTGGCAGACGAATTTGTAAATCTATTTATGATAAAAAAAAACGTTACGTCTACATTTCCTAAAACACCTCAACACATCCAATATCGGTGTTCGTTTATAAATACGAGTTTGCTGATAATCGCAGTAGTTGATTCGAAGCGGGAAGTAAAAGGTGATCAGCTGATACCCACAAATGTCGGCTGCTCACTTTGGCACGTTATGTCACGGCCGCAGGCGGTCGTCGACCTCGTCTACACTCACTACATATTATCAATCTGTTATTTAGACAATTGCATTTATATTTATAAAAGCATACATTACACTATGGCTACGGCAAAAAATATATTTAACTCTACCGCGGCCGAGACTTTTACTGAGACTACTTTGTTTTAGGGCTCTATCCTTAAGCATTGACAGTTAGGAGTCTGATAAAAACTTATCAATTTACCAAGAAAGGTGGAAGTGAGAGGTTAATGTTATGAATTTAATGCTGCTATACATTGTTATACATATACATGTCAACACTTGAGCTAACCAAAAATAAATACATTGTAAGACTATTAATATGACCTACGACGAATGTGCGTCACCAAGATTACTTTCTTTACACTAGCTATCAAAGCAGATATTGATAAAAGTCTTAAAAGTTGCAAAAGCCAAACATTAATTAAAGAATTTAAACTGAGAAGCAACTTTAGCGATTGATGGCATATCTATTTGAATTTGAAACGAAGCAAGCAAGATACGTTGAATCTTTGCGAAATAATAATTTCAAAACCTCCGCGTCACCATTTATCACTACAACAAAGTGTATTACATCAATTTCGTATTAAGTAATAGATATGTTATGTGGCAAAAATATTGTGGTTAAAAATAAAATCCTTATCGTCAATCAAGTCAGTAAATAAAAATAATAAGATTTTGTAGCATTTTTGTACCTATTTCTTCAAAGGCATAAGCATCTAATGCATGTATTGAAAATTACATAATGAAAATCAGCAATGCATTAATGTACATACATACTGACGGTTATAGATCCCAAGACGGGGTGGCCAGAGCTTCTGAATTGTAAATACCTGTGCCACTTATTATGTAAGTTGAGAGGGTAAAAGATGATAAAATAAAGGATAGTGATGATGGGTCCAGACGTTTTACCAAACAATAATTTAAACAGGCAAACCCCGCGGGAAGAAATGGGTAAGTGCTATGCCCACACAACAACACAGCAGTAATGTTTATTCAATATGTAGATTAAAAAAGCAATCAAGTGAGAGAAGATAGGTTGTTAGTAATCATCCAACTTTTGCTTTGCAAATATTAAATATCCACGGCAACCACGGTGTATTATATGATGGATGACAGTCAGTGGAATGCAATTCATAGGGAGATATAAACAAGAGCATTGGTAACAAAGCAATCAACTGGACGGAAAATCATGGACACCACGAAAAATTGCCAATGTAAACGTTAACTGAAAATTTACAACGTAGTTAATGCTATCGATTTTACATCGAGCTTCACGTCAAAACCTATCAGCCAAAATGTTCCATTTTATTACAGGAAACTGGAAAATTGATAACGAAACGACTTATTTGCAAAGAAAACCGAGCCATTTTCTACCTTAAAGCATTACTTCAAGGCCTCTTTTGGTTAAGCAAATTGGCCAATGCGATAACAAAATACGTTGTTGCAAAATAATTGAAAACTAGACTCTCAAACGCGTCACGAGATGCAAAACTCACTATTATACAGTTCTACCTGTAACATTTTCGTGCACTGAGATGTCTGAGATTGAGACGACGATGAAAGTATTATTGCTCAGTTTCAAAACTGTGTCATTGAATAGCAAACAGTTTTGACATTAGTAAATCTAAGATCCAGTTTTAACAATCCATATTTCTTATACAAATCAAATCAACTCAAACGTTCACGCGGTATATTCCCGAAGGGGTTAGCAGAGGTACTAATACTTCTAGACATCACGTGACATTGTCACCTGTTGTCCAGCATACCCACATTTTGCTTGGACAGTGTACTCACGGTGTCTTATACGGCACGGAATTATTAAAATATTATTTTTGTAAAATAACATATTTTAATGAATAAAATCAGGTTGTTCCCATCCTCTATCTTGGCAAGAGCATTTTTAATCACACGAAATTGATTAATTTATTTGCACACTAAGAATTTGACTCAACAAGTTAAAAAAAATACAATGTGATCTATATAGGTACTTTTTTGTGTTTATTTATAATAGCAACAACCCATCTCTTTCCATGGGTGCCACATGAGGTGACTAAGGTGTATTGGGGCTTTTAATGATGTAGTTGTAGACCTATCACCAACAACTGGGTGTTCATAAGAGGTGGCATAGGGTATTGAGGCTTTTTTTAAGTGATATTTGGGCAATGGGGTTAAAGACATACATACATATACTCACGGCTATAAATCCCTAGAAGGGGTTGCCAGAGCTAGGGAATTAAAAATTTCTCAGCCACTTTTGGAAGTTGCGTGGGGAAAAGATGGTAAAGATTGTTGGTGATGGGTCTCCAACCGCATCGCCCAAAAATCCCTTAAAAGCCCCAATACCGTAAGTCGCCTCATACGTACACCCACCGGAAGAAATGGGGTAGTGCTATTCTAAGCCGGCACTACACAGCTATTAAAGACCCATCACAAAAAACCTTTATATTACTCTTCTGTGAGTGTATGTATATTGATATGGTTTCTAGTGGTCTGCTTTTCATACAACATCTTTTATTATTCAAAAAGCTTGCGCCTTTTATTAGTGATTTTAATAGTAACCACATTCTAATCAAAGAGTGATTCGCAGGGGCCAGAAGTCTCAGGTTTAATCCTCAGGAAGTTATTAATTCAATTTATGAGCTTTACCAGCCCACTACAGCTATTCAGTACCAAATATTTGAGACAACATTAGCTGCACAAAAATGATGATACTTTTATTTAGAGGGCTGATCATTCTTGAAATCCCAGTCACAATCATGGTAGAAGTCTGTCACTGAACCTGCACTTGCATGGTAAGACTATGGAAAGGCCACATAAAAGCAACTATGACATATCTAGAGAAAAATTGCACCTTAACCACAGTATAAATTTGAATATCCTATTAAAATCTATCCTAAAAAAGGAAGCAATTCAAAGTTGCCAGGTAAAATTCCACTAGATTAGCCTCAAAAGGGGTAAGCCCACACCGCTTATTAGATGGTGTGATGTTACAACAACAAAAAAATGTCTTAAGACATTAATCATGTGAAATGAGCTGTGTAGTGTGAGTTTAGAATAGCACTAAGCTATTTCTTCTTGCAAGTGTTGTTAGGGGCTACCTATGGATCCTGCAGATGTTGTAAGAGGCAACTTTAGGATTAAGGGCTTATAAGTATATGTGGCGAGAGACCCATCAAAAACCATTTTCCTTTCCCTCACAACTTCCCAAAGTTGCTAAGGAATTTGTAACTTTGAACGCTACCTCATTCCCACTTATTTCTTTAATAAAGTTTTTTACCACAACTTATAAAAAAAACACAACACTTCAATTTTTTTTTGGATCAAATGGAGGTATCTAGAAACTACTCCAAGAACTAATAAGAAATAAATTGTATTTTTAAACAATTACAACACTGTAAAGCACACATCTATTATCATCTAACACACATTAATCTTAACATGTAAAAAGCAATTACCATCTATACTTGTCCCTAAAAGACCCTACCCTATGATTGCAGGGTACTGCTAGAAAAGCAAAACCATTTTCATATTAGATAAAAATACCCAGTGAAGTTCATTTTAATAACTAAATCCAATTATAGTGATTATTTTCAACAGAACTCAAATTAGGTGTCTTGTTTCAAAATATAAAAATTAATAACCGAACAAGGTCACTTACCACAATTGCTTGCTAAAGTCATATAAAATGGTAACGCCCCTTTGGACGGGAGATAGCCGACGGGATGAATTCTAGAACTGGACTCAGCAGCAGGAACGGCCAGCGCAGCTCAGCTCCGCGACTCGCCTTTCCGACCTGTAAAGTTACACCCCGTTGAGCAACGGAACACCAGAACACAAACAGAACTGTAATAGTTCACCATAACACTAACTTGCTATTAACACGACAATAGCACCGTGCGCACCACCTGGCAAAAACGTGGTGCTCGATACATACGGATAGACCTGTGACATATGTACTAACTACATCAATACGGATGTGTACGTCGAACAAATGTTACTTACCTCGTTTAATATTATCAGCTACACTTCGAAACACTACACAGAGAAGGATGAGGCACAAATTAAACGAACATACAATAAATCTCGTAGAAATAGCACATCTGAAGGTAATTTCGCCGATCAAATGTACGTCGACTGACCAAAAATGACGACAGAAAATAAAATGAAAATGGACACTTTCTTATGTTTCTGTAGCCACCTTCAGACCGGAAGTGAGTATTTTCATAGATGTAATCTTAGTTATTTCAGCTGAAGACAATGTTAAGTTCATGACGAAATTATAATAAGGCGTAGCGCACTGAGATTTAGATTTTATGTTGTAGAAATCAGTCAAATAAAAATAATTTACAACCAAATAAATATTACTTTTCAAATAATCTACAGGAAGTTCTACGAATAAAGCATAGACAAAATGACATTGTAGATCATATCAAGTTCTCTGTGAACTTTACATAAATCTATCTTTCTTTACCATTTACCAGGGTCCTATCATGAGGGCATTGAGGCATCATGCGGGTTTCAATGTTGGATGTTGGGTATAGTATTGTACTGTATCAAAAGAATATAAGAGTGATTATGCACACGTTTTCACGCGGAGCGCCTATAAGTTAAGCTGGTTATGTTATGTGACAGCTAAAGCTTAATCAGTAATTCGTGCTAGATAGGACCAATTACTGAGTAGGTAGCGTCTGGTCCGAACTTTAGGAATGAATGAGAGCAAACAGGAACAAGTCTACTATTGCTGTCGTCTCGCTGGCCTGCTGCGTACTAACCCAGTACTGAGTCATTAATCACGTCCATCAGTAGTAATCCTCCTCACAGCCCTTATTCCCCACCAAGGTGGTCGAGCCTACCCTATATCGGGTGAATTGGCCATAGTCGACCACGCTGGCCATGTGCGGGTTGACAGACTAACGTCTACTATCGTGCATACTATAGTAAGGGATCGACGGCTTAACTTGCCCTCCGAAGCACGGAATCGTCTTAATTTTCGTATAATCAGGTGATTCAAGTCTGAAATATCCTTCCAAACTGGGTTAAATCTTACAAAATAAATTTGTGAGCTTACCCCCCGGGGATCGAACCCGACACCTTTGTACTTGAAGCTAAGCTCTAAAACGCAAGACCACGGAGGCAGTATTAATAACCCGCCCAGCCCAGCTAGAACGAGCGGTGTTTAAACTAATTATCACAAGGGATAAAGCAGCCGTCTCTTACGCACTTACTTAGTATCGTGTGCTGCAATCTCATTCTTAACCGTTATGGTGTCGATATAATGCTGTGTAGTGTCGGCTTAGAATAGCACTACCCCATTTCTTCCGGCGGGTGTACGTAAGAGGTGACTAACGGTATTGGGGCTATGAAGGGATTTTTTTGCGATGTGGTTGGAAACCCATCACCAATAACCTTTATTTCACTATCTTTTCCCTCACTCAACTTTCCAAAAGTGGCTGGGGAATTTCTAATTCCTTAGCTCTGGCTACCCCTTTTAGGGATTCATAGCCGTGAGTATATGTATGTATGTATGTACAATAGCGCTCATACTAGCCGTAGCCGGGCAGAAATCTGAGCAAAAATACACTACACCACAAATGTCAATAAATATCCAAAATTGATGGAAAGTTGTCAATTCAGACGACAAATGACGTTTGTTGCATGACATATGACATGCATGATCATAATATGCCAAAATGAATGACATTTAAACTTAACTCATTGTGAAGTGAAAAGTAACCTAAAAATTTAGATTTTATTCAGAAACTTTTAATATCCAGGAATAATGGTTTAATTTATACCTTTGATTTTTAACTAACATCGTAACATTGCATTGGTGTATCCAATAGAATATAATAACCATTTTCAGTTTATTCCTAAAATGGTAAGTCTTTTTTTGAGAGCTATCAGGTTCTTACTAGGACAAGTATTTAAATGTTCTTACCTTAAATGTTCTAGCAATCCTGTCGGCAGTTGATCTATTCTCCAACGCGATGGAAAGCCGCAATACCAGTAAATTATAAAACAGTTGTGTTAAACTCCAAATCAGACCAGGTAAAGTTGCTGGGTTTCTTACATAGTTATTTAATACAAAGTAATGACTTTTGATCTCTAGTCATTATAGTGTTTCGTATCTAAAAATTCCCTGTTATCAGTTTAAAAACGAAACAATATTATAACATTGACACTATTAAAATACTATAAAAAAAACATCTGAAAAGAACAGAATTTAAAATTACAGTAAAGATATACAATTCTGATTTTCTCTGAGTTAGCTATTGAATTTGATATGTAGATGGCAGAATTACGAGAAAATAAATTTATTTAACTTTTTCAGTTGCATGTAATGTATCAAATGTATTTAACTTTTTGTTGTATGAATATTACACGCATATACACAAACATACATATAAGATATGTACAAATAACATAATATTGTCCTTTCTTTCTGGCAAAAATATTTTTAATGTGATCTTTTTAGTGAGGCTTATACATCTCATTTTATTTAAACTATTTTTAATTCATGTTTGATTAAGTGTTTGTGAACCCTTAAAATAAATTTACAACTACTAGTTATTTCATTTAGTTTTAATATTAAATCAAATTTCCAGTGCCATATCACAGAATGTCGCTATTACTCTGCCCGAAAAGGTTTCTTTTCATCTATCATAGAAAACATAAAAGAGGATATTGCAAAAAATAAGGAAATGAAAGATAATATTCGCAAATTCAGAGAAGAAGCACAAAAACTGGAAAATTCAGAAGCTTTACAAGCAGCAAGAAGGAAGTTCCATGCAGTGGAATCAGAGGCCTCAAAAGGCTCTGAAGTGTTCAAAGAAACATTTGAAGGAATCAAAGGCAAAGTTGGGACTGTACTTGAAGAGGCTAAACAAACTGATTTAGCTAAGAAAGCAGGTGAGTTCAATTAAATACATTTATTATTCTTCTCACTACTGACTGTATATACTCAGAGCTTTAGAAATATACAGTTTACATAGTTACTAAGATATTGTGATCTCATGCAGTTCAAGTTCTGAATGTTTAAACTAATCTTAATTTTGGCTGTGTGAAAGACTAGTTATTAACACACATGTATTTATTTACAGGCAAGTTATCAGAAGAAATATCAAAAACTGCCAAGGGGGCAGCTGAAAGTATATCAGACACAAGCCAAAAACTTGGCCAATCGACCGCTTTTAAAACATTTTCTGAGGTGAGAAAATTTAGGTGAATGATTGTTATGCAATTATGCAATAAATCTTTTTATTAATGAATCAAGTTATCAACAACTATGGAAATGGCTAGTCCCTATTTTGGAGACAAATGTCAATTAACAACACCTTTGGAGATTTTACATGTTTGTTGTAAAAGCAACCATAGAAGCAAAACAATATGTAGATAACTAATATATTTTTTATGATAAACACATATATAAACGACATGATAGTCCAGTGGGTAGAACACCCGCCCGAAAACAGAAGGGCGTGAGTTCCAATCCTGGGTCGGGCCTACACCAATTTGTCTTTTCTAAAGTCATATGTGTGGTTAATTTATCATGGTTGTTAACGGTGAGGGAAAACATCGTGAGGAAACCCACATGGCTGAGTTGTACTTAGTCATGTGGCAGTGTATTCGTACAAAACGGCGATAGGCCTGCCCCCTATCACGTGAGTACACTGTCTAAGCAAAACGTGGGTACCTTGTCTGGACACTAGATGGCGCTGCCATGTGAGTTCAGAAGTATTGGTACCTCTGCCAACCCTTTCGGGGATAAACGTCGTGAACGTTTATGTTTATGTTCATGTTACATATATAAAAATTTATGAAATGTGTTTAGTTGTAGAAAAGCACTAACCCATTTCATTCCATGGGTGTTTTACTAGGTGACCAAGGGGATTTTTTTTATAAAGAATTTGACTTCTATGTGCCTATTTTGCATAATGACAGAATGGCACTACTCTAGCCATCCCAGCTGGCTTAGGACTAAAGTATTAGGGCTAGGGGTATTCAGGATTTTTAATTTATTGTCTGGCAATGTGGCCCTTCATCACCAACCATCCTTAATTTTACCGTGTTTTCCCCCTTAACTTTTTAAACTAAAAAAATAATAATTCTGAAGCTCTGGCTATTCATTTATGGGGTTTGCAAGCATGATTATAAGTAAAATTTTTTTTTTTAAGAAATGGATTAAACTAATAATATGAGACCAGATTAGGAAATTTGTTGGAAAAAAACCCAATGACTATATTAAGTCTAATAGGCTTTATTTTGCCTTAAAACCTCATGTATGGATAAGTACTAATTAAGAGTTTCTTTTTAAAATTTTCGACACCAGATATGACAGCTTAGTTGGTAGAGCGATGGGGGCGTTTACCCGGATGTCGAGTCCGGCTGGTGTTGAAAATTTTTATTTACATAATTGATCAGTCAATGACTGCTTAATAAATTTTGCACAACCACTTTGATCCAGATTTTCTATTTTATTCATAGCAGTAGCAAAACTTAACGTAGTATCTGCGATTATTAAATAAAATTATTTATTTGCAAAAAAAATATATACATGATATTTGAGCAATGGCTCCGCACTAGGCCTAGCCTGTACTGCGGACGCCTACAGTGTTTTACAAATGCTTTGTTCTTGGTTTTACAAAAATAAATAAGTTCATTTTTGTTATTTTTTCTTATATACAATCCTGTGACATTATATGAAGAAATAAAAAATTAATTGAAAATTATAATACTGAAATAATATATCTAAAACTTATAACTAACATTAGAATATAATTTATATATTAACGAGTTTGTACCAGAACAATTTATTACTAGACAATTAAATTCAATCACAATTTACAAATTATCATAGTTCAATAAATTATCAATATAATAATAATAATAATAATTTGAGGGCACTCTCCGAGGCTGAAACATACCGGCATCTGGGCATGTCACAAACCATCGGTGTGAAGGTGGCAGACGTGAAACAGGGTGTTTGCGAGGAGTTTTGTGAACGCCTGAAAAGTGTGCTTAATAGCTACTTGTCAGGCGTTAATAAGATCCGAGCCATTAACTCCTGGGTCATGCCTGTACTGATGTACACGTTTGGCGTGCTCAGATGGACTCAGTCCGAACTAGACGCTCTGGACAGACGAGTCCGCACGACGATGACCTCTCATCGAGTGCATCATCCGAGATCGTCGGTTATGAGATTGTATATCCCGCGGAAGTGTGGTGGTCGAGGCCTCTTGAGTGCCAAAACCATGCACAACCGCGAGGTATGCAACCTCAGAAACTATTTTTTGACGATGACGGATGATAGTATTCGGGGAGAGGTGGTCGCTAGTGATAAAGGACTGACTCCCTTATCGTTGGCCTCACAGGATTGGCGAACCCCGGAAGTACTTAGCACCTCTGATCGGGAGTCCGTATGGAAAGAGAAGGAGCTGCACGGGAGGTTTTACAAGGTACTTCACGAACCTTTCGTGGACCGTAAAGCCTCCCTGCATTGGCTGCGTTTCGGGGACCTCTTTGGGGAAACCGAAGGTTTTGTCTGTGCAATACAGGACCAGGTTATCAAGACGCGGAACTATCGGAAATACATCCTAAAGGACGGTACCACAGACATCTGTCGAGCATGTGGCCGTCCCGGAGAGTCACTTAGGCATGTTATTTCCGGTTGTTCGGCTCTTGCTAACACTGAGTACTTGCACAGACACAACCAAGCAGCCAAAATCCTACATCAGGAGCTCGCTCTGAAATACGGACTCTTGCAACAGAGGCTGCCGTATTACAAGTATCTGCCGGAGCCAATCCTAGAAAACGACCGAGCCAAAATCTATTGGGACCGATCCGTTATCACGGACAGGACTATTCTAGCGAATAAGCCTGATATCGTGGTATGGGATCGGTCGCAGTCGAGGGTATTTCTAGTGGATGTCACTATCCCTCATGACGAGGGTCTCGTGAAAGCCGACACCGAGAAGCGTCGGAAATATCTCGATCTGGCTCACGAGATCACCGACATGTGGGGTGTGACTTCGACAGAAATAATCCCAATTGTTTTGTCCGCAAACGGGTTAATTCCAACCAGCCTCGCGACCAACTTGAGGCGGTTGGATTTCTGTGGCGTGTCGGTTCCAGCACAGATGCAGAAAGCGGTGCTGCTCGATACGGCTCGGATCGTCCGTCGGTTCTTGAACCTGACTCCCTGACCCCGACCGACTGTGCTCTTGTCGGGGAGTACCGCCTCTCCCATTTAAAATTTATATTTTCTTTTTCGGCCATGGGAGAGGCGAGGAACTAAAAGTCATACCCAAAATAATAATTAAAATATCTCGATCTGGCCCACGAGATCACCGACATGTGGGGTGTGACTTCGACAGAAATAATCCCAATTGTTTTGTCCGCGAACGGGTTAATTCCAACCAGCATCGCGACCAACTTGAGGCGGTTGGATTTCTGTGGCGTGTCGGTTCCAGCACAAATGCAGAAAGCGGTGCTGCTCGATACGGCTCGGATCGTCCGTCGGTTCTTGAACCTGACTCCCTGACCCCGATCGACTGTGCTTTTGTTGGGGAGTACCGCCTCTCCCATTTAAAATTTATATTTTCTTTTTCGGCCATGGGAGAGGTGAGGAACTAAAAATCATGCCTATAATAATCTATACTTATAATAAATCTGTAGAGAGGTCAATTCTGTACATTAAATATATTTTCAAAATAACTATCAGGGGGTGATTAGTGATCGATACTGATGCCAAAAATGCAATCAGTAAAATTTTTGTCTGTCTGTCTGTCTGTCTGTCCGTCTGTCTGTCTGTCTGTCTGTCTGTCTGTCTGTCTGTCTGTCGGTTTGTATGTTCCTTATGGAAACAAAAACTAATGGACGGATTTTAACGAAACTAGGCACAATTATTCTTCATACTCCTGGGCAGGTTTTTGTATACTTTTCAGCAGAGTAGTGAAGGGGAATTTTGGGAAATTTTGGGAAAACTGGTGAAGTTACTCATTTTTTTAAGCTTCCGTCGAGTGTTCAGCATTAATGGTTAAACTTACATAGAAATCATGTATCACGGAAATATTCTTCATAAAATTGTCTAAAAAATTTTCCGCAACAGTATATGTCTATCTTTTATGGTTGACTCACAATAACACGTGTAACTCCTGATAGCTTAGCAGTTCGGAGCATTCTGATTATATTTGTTTACTCTTTCGTTTATAGTTCTCTCATTCATCTCTCATTTAAAAAAGTTTACATTATTACCTATTCAATAAAAAAAGAATCATAGAAATCGGTATAGAATAACCAAACTTATACATGAAATAAGCTATTGCGCCCTGTCGTCGCACGTGAATGCTATAAGGATATTTTTTTAGTAATGGTTGCGCGCGCAAAAGATAGCCCGGAGTATACATATACTCCCTGTTTGTTTGCAAAGTTTGTAACTCTGATTGTTTGTTTGCATGGTTTTATTTTTGGAGATACTGAACCGTTCACTAAAGCGCTTTCACAATCACAAAGCTACACTATTCAGGAATGCTATAAATTGCACTAAATTTCACAAAGGTTGAGCAGTGATTGAAGAAAACCTCAGATATTTTTAAAACTACGCTACCCGAGCGAAGCTGGGCCCGATCCACTAGTACTTATAATAAATCTGTAGAGAGGTCAATTCTGTACATGAAATATATTTTCAAAATAACTATCAGGGGGTGATAAGGGATCGATACTGATGCCAAAAATGCAATCAGTAAAATTTTTGTCTGTCTGTCTGTCTGTCTGTCGGTTTGTATGTTCCTTATGGAAACAAAAACTATTCGACGGATTTTAACGAAACTTGGTACAATTATTCTCCATACTCCTGGGCAGGTTTTTGTATACTTTCCAGCAGAGTAGTAAAGGGGAATTTTGGGAAATTTTGGGAAAACGGGAGAAGTTACTCCAAATAAAGAATAAATAAAGGAAAGAAAAATCTCGAAACAGTCGGCGAGATTTTTCTTTCCTTTATTTATTAGTAATAATCCCCACATGAGGTTTTCATGAACAAAAAGATTTAAATTAGAAGTTACTCCATTTTTTAAGCTTCCGTCGCATGTGCAGCCTTAATGGTTAAACTTACATAGAAATCATGTATGACGGAAATATTCTTCATAAAATTATCTAAACATAAATTCGCAACAGTTTATGTCTATCTTTTACGGTTGACTCACAATGACGTATTCAATAAAAAAAGAATCATAGAAATCGGTAGAGAAACACCGAAATTATACATAAAATAAGCCATCGCGCCCGTGACCAAAACCGAATCGTTACTAATTTAATTATAAAATACTAGATGGTGCCAGTAGTTGCATCCTACAACACGTAATGATTTATTTTTTAGATTGTTATAAATACTTCAAAGCGTTTTATTCCAAAATTTGCTATTAAACGGAAATACTGAACCATTCATCAAAGCGCATTCAAAATCACCAAACTACACTGTTTAGGGAGTGCTATAAATTTAATAAATTGAAAATGTTGCGCTGAATTTCACAATGCTTGAGCAGTGACTGAAGAAAGAAACCTCAGATATTTAAAAAACAACGCTACCCGTGCGAAGCTGGGACGATCCACTAGTCCCTAATATAAAAAATTAACATTATAACCTATTCAATAAAAAAAACATACAAATCGGTACAGAAACACCTAATTTATACATTAAATAAGCACACGCGCCCGTGACCAAAACTAAATCCTTATCAATTTACATATTATATACTAGATGGCGCCAGTAGTTGCATCCTACATCGTGGTGTGATTGCTTTGTTAGATTCTTATTTGAAAATTTGCTTACTAACGGAAATACAGAACCTTTCATTAAAATGCATTCAAAGTCACAAAGCTACAGCTACACTGTTCAGGAGTGCTAATAATTGAAATCATTGCGCTAAATGTCACAAAGCTTGAGCAGTTATTGAAGAAACCTTAGATACTTACTTAAAAAACAACGCTACCCGTGCGAAGCTGGGCCGATCCACTAGTTATAAATATTGTTACAAAATGACAAAAAAAAATGCGGTGAAAACACAATTATACTAAGAAGCAGGTTCTTAACTTTTTCTAAATAATTACTTACAGGCAATGTGATAATTTGATGAGAACAAAACGAGAACTGCAAATAACAAAGTTGCATTCATTAAAACTTTACTTCTCGGTCCTCATAAACTGTTCGGTGGCCTGATAAGTTTGAGAGAGTAGCCATTCCGATATTATTCGTTTTGAGGCTTTGCATGAGAGTTCTTTGATATTACATGTTCTTAGTGCTTTGTTGTACGTATTTGTTAGGGCAAATGGTGGGAGATGGGAAGCAAATGTTGTTTTAATTCGTGATTGAATTGGAACCCTAAAAACCCTTTTGTTGTATATTTGAGATTAATTATTGTATTCTTAATTTCAGGCTACTGAAGTAGTGAGGAACGAGATTACGCACAGAGGTCTTGAAGGTCGCGTGTATATGTCACCGATTTCTCTACGGAAACGAATCGAAGTAAGTTTAATAAGACTAATGGTCATGGCAAGTCATATATGGTCATATTGTATGTAGGCTGAGTTACTGTGTATGTGTAACATCATGGTACAAAACAAAAGCCATCAAACTAAGATTTTTTGGGAATGAATTGTTTGTCTATCTAATCTATCTTATCTTCTGTGTCTATTTTCTTATGATGTAATTACGTAAATTATTACCGTAAGCCAGTTTAGGACACAGGAAATGTTTTTATGGTTTTCTGAAACATTTGATATGGCAGTTTGATATAACTTTTATAAAATAATCAAGATTAAGATAATAAAACGAGTAAGAAAATTTTTCATCCTCTTAGATTATTCTAATGTTTTATTATATCAAAACTGATAATTTGAATAAAACTTTATTTTGTGGTAATATATAACTACTTTACAGTTTTATGTAGGATAATGACAAACATTTACTAAACCGAACATAAATCGTTTGTAAAATGAAGGGTTGAGTGAGACATATGTAGTGATATCATATCTTTACAGTTTTGAAGGTTAATAAGACCTAACAGCTGTTAAGAATAAACTCAACAAATCATAGTATTTATTTAATACTATTTAAAAAAATATTTTGTGAACAAGTGCAATTGATTACAATGAAATTCAAACTCAACATTTATGCTGTGAACCCTAGAAAGAGTGACAGAGCTAGAAATACTTCTGAACAGGTCTGTTTTGATTAGCTGGTGTTCAGTGTTTTTGCTTGGATTTTTATATACCAATAATTTATACAAAGTATATTATTTAAATAATCAAAATACATGTGAACCATAGTTATATCACCGAATCCTATTTACAAAAGAAATATAATATGCCTGGTTTTCTAAAATAATGGGTGGGTGTACGTAAGAGGCGACTAACGGTATTGGGGATTTTAAGGGATTTTTGGGCGATGCGGTTGGAGACCCATCACCAACAACCTTTGTTTTTACCATCTTTTCCCCACTATCATTTCCAAATGGCTGAAGAATTTCTAATTCCTTAGCTCTGGCTACCCCTTCTAGGGATTTATAGCCGTGAGTATATGTATGTATGTTTGTTCTAAAATAATTCCTTTAAATGTTAATTGCTACATTCCAGATAGCAAACGACAACCGCACATTTGCCCCGGATACGGAAACTACGGGAGTAGAGTTGCATCGTGACTCCCGCTTCTATGAGCAGTGGGAGAACTTCAAGAATAACAACCAATATGTTAATAAGGTAGATTGGTTCACTCTTGACATATATATCACTCATTTATTAATATTACATAACATAAACGTTCACGCCGAATATCCTCGAACGGGTTGGCAGAGGTACTAATACTTCTGAACATCACGTGACTTTGTCACCTGGTGTTCAGAGTACCCACGTTTTGCATGGACAGTGTACTCACGTGATAGGGGGCAGGCCTGTCGCCGTTTTGTACGAATACACTGTCACATGACTAAGTACAACTCAGCCATGTGGGTTTCCTCACAATGTTTTCCCTCACCGTTAACAACCGTGATAAATTAACCACACATATGTCTTTAAAAAAGACAAATTGGTGTAGGCCTGACCCGGGATTTAAACACTAGTCGCTTGCACGTTAACCCTTTCCACGCCAAGAGTTTTAGTCAAAAACGTTCATCACACGCCACGGCAATAAACGCGGTTGATTTACTAGTGTTGGTCGATATTGTCGATAACTATCGATCAGTTATCGATAATATCGATATTATCGATAACTGGAGACGGCGGTGCTCCTGCCAACCAATTAAATTCGTCATCTTCTCCCTAAAACAATAGTTGTAAATTACTCACAAAATTCTTATATTTTTAGTAACACGAAATAAAAAATAAAAATAATGATAGGTAGTAAGTTTTGTTTTCTAAAGTTAATACATCTTTATACCTAGGTATTAATTTCAATATTCCTATAAAAAAAAAATACAAACACTATATTGTATCTGAGCAGAGTAACTACACTAGATTGAGATTGAAAACACTATATTGTATTATAATTTTTAATAACTTACCTGTTGATTATGTATGAACACTTATTCACTTTCAAATTCAACATCATCAGTTCCTTCTAAAATCCTTATCAACTCCTCTGCAGTGGTCATATTTCAATAAATATTAATTTACAATAATAATAACTCAACTTAGCAACGCAAAGATGATAACCCAGTAAATAACATGATTTTGCAGGGTACTTCCATAATTTATCGATATCTCCTACCCTCATTGTACAGCACAAAAAAATAGTTCTAGAAATATCTATCGCCTCTGACGTCACTTCCGTGTCTGATATATCAGACGTTGGCGTACGAGACTGATGCATGATCGTGTCGCTATAGTGTTGTGACATACCATGAAACTTACTGGATTCGATACAAAACATAATTTGAAAATATATTAATTTCTCTGTGGTAAAACTTGGTAAAATAACGTCACACTAAAATTTTCTATGCCCAAAACAAAAACCTGTATAATTTTGACATTTTTAGACGTTTCTTTTTAGAGTACCAGATTTCTGGCTTTGGCAGTAACATTGTAATGTAACATCACTAATGTCTGATATATCAGACATTGGCGCTGAGGGTTCAAATAAAAAAAGAGTCGGATTTAACTAATAAACACGGTTTTGTTTTTAATAATTTATTATTAAAATAACATTATAATACATTGTGAAATTGTTATTTTTGATTAACTAAAGTATAATCTGTCTGAAAATTTTATGCATATGTCGTCAGGTACTATATCGATAAGAAAAAATAGAGTTAAATTGGTAAGATTTATTTGTCTGATATATCAGACTTTGGCGGCGAGGGCACGAAACTTAAATGTCTAATATATCAGACTTTGGCGCTGAAAAGGTTAACCGGTGTTCTACCCATTCAGCTATCGCGTCGTCGTTATTCATATTAACATATGCATATAGCTACATATACTCATACATATACTCACGCTATTAGTTCTCATTTGGGATAGGCGGGGAGCGACCGCCGCTTTGTACGATCCTGGCAAACCTCTCGAGCTTCGTATATTTATTAATCTTTCCACACATTATCTTTTATTATTAGACAACGAACGCCTGTCCTTTTGAGCTCATTCTCTCTTTTACTGTATTGTTTTACGTAAAGGAAGCAAAAGTACACAACTGACAAAATAACACGTTATTATATATAAATTTTCCATATTTATTAGTTTTTACTGAGTGAAGTTGTTGCCTGGAAAAACAACTTTATTCTCACCGCAACATATCGAGTGAGATACATCATATGAACAAAAAAAAAATACTGAACAGTAAAACCTGACATGACACTACGACAATATTGCTATAAAATTGATGAATCCGTAGTCGTAATTTGTTAGAAACAATTATATTTTCATGAGCATCCAACTTTTTGTGTTTATTTTGGTTTTGTCAAATGTTTATTTTATGACATAGACCACAAGAATAATCACTTTGTAAACTGCAGCCCATGATAAAAACTGTACAAAACAGAAAATAAATATAAATGTGTACATATTTTACTTCACAGATCATAGATTGGAAAATAAAATACGAGGAATCCGACAACCCAGTTGTGAGAGGAGCGCGCTTTGTCACCGACAAAGTGACTAGTCTCTTCGGCAACGTCTTCGAAAAGACCGAACTATCGAAAACGGTTACGGAAATATGCAAAGTGGACCCATCCTTCACCTCGCAGAAGTTCCTCGAAGACTGCGCCAATGACATCATACCAAATATTCTAGAAGCGATGGTTAGAGGCGATTTGGAGATTTTAAGGGATTGGTGTTACGAAGGGGTGTATAACATTCTGGCGACGCCGATCAAGCAATGCCAACAGCTGGGATACCGACTGGACTCGAAGATCCTTGATATAGAGCAAATAGAGCTAGTGATGGGGAAAATGATGGATCAGGGGCCTGTGCTAGTCATCACATTCCAGTCGCAGCAGATCATGTGCGTCAAAGATGTTAAAGGCAATGTCATAGAAGGTAAAATTTGGTTTTGTATTTCGTTATAATAATTTCACTGGATGTCTATGGCTGGAGATAGACCTTCCTTAATTATCTTCACAACGACCAACTCGCAAAACAACTACACGATCACAGTTATTCAGTAATCGTTAGGTAAAAAATAATGTTAATGCTGAAAGCCTTAATGCCTTATTAAGACGCGTACTCAGCTAGCTGTAAATCTGTATGTGATATATCCGATATTATACCAATCTATATGTGGATTGGGCTCACTATTACCATAGCGCGTCCCGGTAACACAAAGGCCATGCGATGTGTGAGTTTTTGTGTTAGAAGTGATTATATATACTCTTCAACCTACATCGACAATTTCATCCGTACCTCTTCTATTTTCTTGTAAAATATATTTGTGTCTCACTCGCCTCAAAAGTCAAACGAAGATTGTTTTACTTAGTCTTAGCTAATATGTATTTAAATATTGCGATAGCTTTATACGTGAATATAATTTGCAGGCGATCCCGACAAGGTGCTTCGCGTGAACTACGTGTGGGTTTTGTGTCGTGACCCGCGTGAGCTCAGTCCGCGCGCCGCCTGGCGACTGCTCGAGATGTCGGCCTCCAGCGTGGAGCAGCTTATATAGCCTAGTAAACTGTTGAATTGAATGCGTCTTTTATTTATCTACCCTCCTATTTTATATAGAGGTAAAGTTAGTACGAGCTCAGTCCGCGTACCGCCTGGCGACTGCTCGAGATGTCGGCGTCCAGCGTGGAGCAGCTTATATAGACCAGTAAACTGTTGAATTGAATGCGTCTTTTATTAATCTACCCTCCTATTTCATATAGAGGTAAAGTTAGGTTATAGAGTAGGAGACTGCTCGGGTGTTCGGGCATTTTTTAGAATTAATACCTAAAATAATGTTTTTTATTTATATTCCTCTAGTTCATTCCCTTAGATAAAACAGACAAACTGCAAAGGCAAGGTGCATTAGGCAAAATATTAGTATGTTACATAAACTAAAATTCAACAATTATAATTTTTCATAACTCAAGAATCAAGTTAGTCAAAAAAAGGCTTTATTGGCACGTCAAATCATAGCTTATAAACAATTAGCATGGTTTTATGCATAAAAGATCAACGACCACAAATTTAATTCAATTTGCAAACGATGTCATGACTGCTTTGGATAAAAATGTTGAGGTTCATGCAATTTATGCTGATTTTTCAAAAGCGTTTGATATTGTTGACCATGAGATCACAAGGTTGAAGCTAACGGGTTAGGTATACGAGGTTCACATAGTATTTTCTAAGACTTTCACGATTGCACATTATAATTAAAACAACTATTGACTTTCGGATATTTTAATCGCGTGTTATTACATGGTTTTTTTTAAACCCGACGTTTCGAAAACTTTTCAGTTATCATGGTCACCGGAAGACAAGGTTCTCCTGTAGCTATGATTCCCAGACACTTCTGTTACCTCTGGTGCTTCCCAGGTATCTCATTTAGGCCCGCTATTATTTTCAATTTTCATAAATGACATTTTGGATAATATTTCTAAGTCAAATGTGTTATTTTACGCTGATAATTTAAAAATATACAAGGAAATACATAACACTGAATAAGATCCAATTCACCTGCAACAGGATTGGACGCAAATCACTAAGTGGCGCACTACAAACCGGATGTCTTTGAATGAGTCAAAATGCTACAGTATCAACTTTAGCAGAAAACTTCATCAATCTTCACTTGATTATAAGGTCAATGATAAGCCACTTAAACAAGAATCAGAGATCTTGGAGTGATGGTTGATGATGTTGCAAAATTTGGTCAGCACATTGATGCCGTGTGCAAAAGAGATAGCAAAGCTCTTGGTTTTGTGATCCGCAAAGCAGAAATCTATCGTTCCCCTTGCATTCTTGTTCTGCTGTACAATTCTTATGTGCGTAGTACTTCAGAGTGTTGCAGTCTGGAACCCAATATATTCTGTCGACTCAGATTGCATCGGGAGAATTCAGAAACGGTTTTGTTATAATCTGAGTTACGCCGATAATAAATCCCGTGTTCTTCCGACTTACACCGATCGTCTTTACTATTATGGCCTTGACACCCTTGCCAATCGTAGAACCCGGGCAGACCTTGTCATATTGCATACAATTTCAATAACGACATTGAAGGCCCTGATTTACTGCAGAAAATCAATGTTAATGTTCCATGCATTACAACTAGACTGGAAAACCGGTTATTATTCAAAACGAATATTTGTCGCACAAATGTAGGCTTACACGCTCCCCTTACTTGTATACTGAACACATGCAATAGACTTAGAGCTGACCTGGACATTTTTGATGGTAATGTTAGGAAAATCAGACATGAAATTATAAGTGTAATTGTCATGGTTTTCTTTTTTATTTTTTAGTTCCTTTTTTATTAAGATTAAGTTTTTGTTCTTTTATTAGTATATATGTCACTTAAAATTTAGATTATTCTTTTTAAATTCATAGGCATGTTGACTCAAAAGTTTTTAGATTAATTTGTTATCTTGTTGTAAGCAACTTGTTTTTTGAGCAAATAAATAAATAAAAAATAAACACTCATAGACGGATCATTACCACTTGTACCAAATCTATACCAAAATATTGATTTACCTAATTCGCCAAATTTACTGTACGCTGTACACTGTGTACTCACCGCTCGCGGTATCCTTTGCTTATGAGGCGGCATTCTATGATGTTGATGACACCAAGTAATTTTATCATTAATATAATCATTAACATTATAATAGGCGTTCGAACTAAGATTTCTTTTAACTACAGCTTTGAATTTGGTTTCTGATAAATTTAAAATTTCCTCAGGTATTTTATTATACATTTTTATGCATAACCCCATGGAAGATGTATTTACTTTTTAATTTATCTATACTTATAATAAATCTGTAGAGAGGTCAATTCTGTACATGGAATATATTTTCAAAATAACTATCAGGGGGTGATTAGTGATCGATACTGATGCCAAAAATGCAATCAGTAAAATTTTTGTCTGTCTGTCTGTCTGTCGGTTTGTATGTTGCTAATGGAAACAAAAACTACTCGACGGATTTTAACGAAACTTGGTACAATTATTCTTCATACTCCTGGGCAGGTTTTTGTATACTTTCCAGCAGAATAGTAAAGGGAAATTTTGGGAAAACGGGAGAAGTTACTCCATTTTTTAAGCTTCCGTCGCGTGTGCAGCCTTAATAGTCAAAGTTACATAGAAATCACGTATGACGGAAATATTCTACATAAAATTATCTAAAAAATATGCCGCAACAGTATATGTCTATCTTTTATGGTTGACTCACAACAACACGTGTAACTCCTGATAGCTTAGCAGTTTCATATTCATATTCATATTTATTTATTGCTTCATGTGGTATACATAGGTGGTACAATTTATAGAAGTAGCCGTAACATGAGCCCTGCAAGGGCACTGCAATGTCTTAAAATAATTAACAAAAGAACATTTAAATTTAAACATTAGATAACAAAGATTAGCTTAAATAACTAGGTGTCTTAATAATAATATATATTTTTTGTTATATGTATTGCGTTAATTATATGTGTTCTGCGCATTCTGATTATATTTGTTTTCTCTTACGTTTATAATACTCTCAATCACCCTTATTTCAAAAGTTAACATTATTACCTACTCAATAAAAAAAGAATCATAGAAATCGGTATAGAAACACCAAAATTAATAGTCCCAACATAATAGTCGCACGCGATCAAAACCAAATCCTTAGTAATTTACATATTACGTACTAGATGGCGCCAGTAGTTGCATCAATTAAAACCTAAAAATTAGCTTAATTTCGGAGATATTGATCTGAACCGATCATAAAAGCGCTTTCAAAATCACAAAGTAACACTATATTCAGACATGAGTGCTGTAAGTTGTAATAAAGGCGCTAATTTCATAACGCTTGAGCAGTGATTGAAGAAACCTCCAATATTTTTAAAACTACGCTACCCGTGCGAAGCGGGGCTGATCCACTAGTTTACAATAAAAGAGCGACACTATCTAAGCGTATGAACTTACCTCCTCATGGTCTTTCTAGTCATTCCCTGTGCTACAGTTGCCTTGGTCGAGTTAAATATACCGAGGTAATTGATCTTTCCATACAACGAGTCAGAAAACTTTCCGTGATCCCGCTTATCCAGTTAATATAGAGGTTTCACTGAAAAGATATTGTATACACCACAGTCATTTTTTACAATAATCGTCTAACCCCTTTAAAATAATCATCCTCGGTCGCTCTGACCTCTTCGTTTTGTGGAAAAATGTTTATTACCTAGAAAAAACCGTAACTTCGGGAGCGTTGCTAATAGATGTCGGTAATTATAGCAATCGTGGTTTAGAGTTCAATGGTTAAAATTAAATTTTTGTATTTAGTTTTGATTCTTAACTGTTATTAATTATGAACTACATCAGTAAAATTGCTGTGTAGTGTCGGCTTAGAATAGGACTACCCCATTTCTTCCGGTGCGTGTACGTATGAGGCACGCCTCACGCAACTTCCAACAGTGGCTGAGGAATTTCTAATTCCTTAGCTCTGGCTACCCTTCTAGGGATTTATAGCCGTGAGTATATGTAATAAAAATAAGTAATTTATGGTCGCAGCATATATTCCAAATTCAGTGCAGTAAAAGTCAATAATATTATCGAACAGTCATTTATCCATTTTAGGTATAGCATAAGAGGTATTTCAGTAAATAAAAACCAAATTAAATTCAAATAAATTTTATTAGAGGCACATTCAGAAATATGTGTTAAAACACATCAAAACTAATTGTTAATATTATATACAACAAAATAAACTGCCGTGGAATTCAGTGCAGACAACGCCCTACAGACATAGACGTTAGGTGACTAGGTTACAGAAATTATACAAGCCTACTTAACTTTCAAATTAAAACTAAACATAAAGCGGAATGTTATCAATTTGTACCAAAATTAACAATAGCTTATTGAATATTATTATGATTTGTAGTACTTTTTCGTTCCTATTAAACACAAATATTAATATAGTCAATAATAATAAAACCAACAGTCGAATGTGCATCAAGATTTCACATTTTGTAACGATGTAGATCAACTTTTAGGAAACTCTGCCTTAACTCATTTATATAAATATAATTAATTTCGTATTTTCATCTTAAATCTTGATACACAGTGGACTGTCATTACTTAATCTAACAAAGTTAAAACATATTGAAATTATATATTTGGACTTCACACATGTGATAAGCTAAATTAAATACTTAATTGTTAAATAGCATTCAATAATTATTATGCATTTATTTGATCATACAAATACTAATCCACAACCTAACGCTTGTTACTTTATTACTGTACATTCAGATTTTTGTCTCTGTTTGACATAACCTCCTATTTAATACAAGGACGGACAAAGACATGGTGCAGTTGGTCAGACTATTCAAATTACTTACAATTTTCAACTTAAACTTACCTATGTTTCACGTTTGCATTTTATTATTTGTACAAAAATTAAAATATAATATGGACTTCTTAACTTAAAACTTAAATGATCTTAAAGAAAATGATTCATTTATTAATCTAGAAAGTGGCATTAAAATCGCAGACTTTTTTTTAATATTACAATTTAAAATGATTTTAGATTAATTTAGTGGGTATTATAAACCAAAACGGGGAACAAAGTAACCCTTGCTATATAGAAAGTACAATTATATTGCTCTGATGAGCTCGGATGTAAAACGTTGGATCAGGTTTCATTTATTTTTATTATAAAATATTCTTATATTATACAGTGTATTGTTTAACACGATATAAGAAACCAAGAGGAAATAACTCAATGAAATCAAATCTAGATGGCGCTACTGACACTAAACATATAACACTACAAACAACCTTTTCCAAGACGAATGAGAATATTATGTCGGCTGATAAAATAGTCGGACAACAAAAAATGCCTTTAGAACATTAAGGCTATTAAGTGTTCCCTAAGCTATGTAGTTTGGTACCCTAGTAAGAATATATAACCTATAAAGAATGAAACGTTTCTCCTGAGTTTTTAGGTCTCCTGATTTGTAGAGCGACATCTTTTGAAACTACCAGGGTCGCAAAAGAATTAATATCCCTTCTGAATGTTTTATGCTAAGAAACATCGTATAACGAAACAACATCCCTGCTGAATTTATGGAGCGATATTTTTAAGCTACCAGGGTCGCATAAAGTAACAACATCCCTCCGGAATTTATAGAGCGATATTTTTAAGCTACCAGGGTCGCATATAGAATGCAAAGTATTTTATTCCCTAACCCATTGTAAGACGGCGGTGTCGGCTCCTCCAGTAGAAAGCAGTCTGGTGTCATCGGCCAGAAAGCGGACGCAGGTCACGTGGGACGAGTGTCCGCCGTATTGGTGACATAGGGACTGTCGGGAAATTTTGTATGTTAGAATACTTTACTTTGATATCGTCATCGATGCTCGAATATTTAAATTTAATAAATTTATATGTTTTTTACAAAATGACTAATTGCATGGGTCATATTTTAAGAATGTACCAATACTTGTGATAGCATCTTCCATACCAAATATGTGGAACTAATTCAGAACATTTTTATTGAGCAGATATGTCCCAACGTATTTTTCATTATGAATAAGTAAAATAGATATGGATGTGTGCTAAAAATATGTAAGTTACCTTGGGCTGCGTTGCAGGGTAAGAAAACAGTTTGACTTTTCCGAAATCATCTCCCGTGGCAATCAGCTTCGAGTCGTGGGATCTAAAAAATAATAAATAAATTAAAACTTTTTTAAAGTTCAGTAGTAAAGTTCGGTCACTATTGAATTTCGTCATCATCAAACCGAGTTCTTCAAATAATATTATGCATTCATATTTCTTCTCCATCTCAATCATAAAAAAAAACCACAAAATAATTTTTTTTCAATCTAAATTAGCATAATAAATAATAATAATATCAACCGTGATAGCCAAATGGGTAGAACACTCGGTTATCGTGCAAACAACTAATTTTCAAATCCTGGGTCGGGCCTACACCAATTTGTCTTTTCTAACGACATATGTGTGGTTAATTTACCATGGTTGTTAACGGTGAGGATAAACATCGTGATGAAACCCACATGGCTGAGTTGTACTTAGTAATGTGACAGTGTATTCGTACAAAATGGTGATAGGCCTGCCCCCTATCACGTGATTGCACTGTCCATGCAAAACGTGGGTACTCTGAACACCAGGTGACAAAGTCACGTGATGTTCAGAAAGATTAGTACCTCTGCCAACCCCTTCGGGGATATTCGGCGTGAACGTTTCTGTTATGTTACGTTTATGTTATGTTACGTTTATGTTTTGTAATGTAATTAGCATAAATACGTGCCTATCCACGGCGTTGATATCGGTCCCGTCGGCCGCGTCGGGCCACACGCCGAGCGCGGAGAACGCGAGTGGGCAGTGCGCGCTGCTCCACGCCACGTCGCGTAGTGAACTAGAATTGGTGATTTGGCGACACGTTGTTGCGTTCCCTGCAATTAGAACGTATGGAGTTAATACAGGATTTAGGTATAGTGTAGTTATAGACAGGGTCACATGAGATAGCATGCACAACAAAGTCTAATTATGAGATAGTTAGGCGTTCTCAACACTTGCATTCTATCTGCCATGATAGACAATTGAGTTTCCGAATTTGTGAAAATTTGGAGGCAAAGGGCGTTGAGCTAGTAAGATGTCAAGAAACAAGGAAAGACAATTTCGCATCAGTGGTTTCATCATGTTTGACATTACTGCGCTGGTACTGCTTCTCACAACTGAATGAGTCGACTTGATTAGGCCAGCTAAGTCAAAACCGATTCCCTGGGTAGAAAAGGTTACTTAGCACCATAGCTCAGTTTGCAGAGCTCGAGGTCGCGGATTCGAGTCCTGCTGATGTCGATATTTTTCTTTCCTTATTGATTAATAAAATGGAATAGTTCGTTTACAGCACATGTAACAAAGGATACAGCCCTATTCTGCATTTTGCTAGGTGACCTATGTCGACGCTTCGCGCTCTCTTGTTTTTTTTCTAATCTATAGTAATATTATGTAGCGAAAAAATATAGTAATTTTGACAATATTAAGTAGAAATTTCATAAGAACATTCCACTTACAAAACAGCAGCTCATAATCTCCGGAATTGCTCCTAATGTATTGGCTGTCTTCTGACCAATCTAGATGAGTGATAAAGCTGGAGTGACCCTAGAACATTTAAAAAAACAGTTGTATAAAAACATCAAAAATAATATATATCATCATATGTGTAAGCACAATTGCTGCGTGAAGTTATATATATTGTGTGAGATATAAGGACTCATCTAATAGATGACTAATCAAATTACGTACGCACATGCAAAGGATAGGCGGTACAGGTACAGCTCATCTAAAATCATGCTTCGTATTAATATCATTACTATTATTAATTATTATACATGCTCTACTTTCTACTATTATCTACTTTATTAGCTGTGTAGTGTCGGCTTAGAATAGCACTACCCCATTTCACCCCATTGGGCTTTTAAGGGATTTTTGGGCGATGGGGTTGGACACCCCTCACCAACAACCTTTATTTCACCATCTTTTCCCCACGCAACTTACAAAAGTGACTAAGGAATTTCTAATTCTCTAGCCTTGGCTACCCCTTCAAGGGATTTATAGCTGTAAATATATGTATGCATGTACTTAACTACTATAAGGGATGGTCTACTCATACTTCTCCAGGCAAAACATGTTTGCTGCTATATAGCATGCACTTTAAATAGCATTGGCTCATTACTATACTCAAGTGCGGGGCGCTATTAATTATACAGAGCTCAAGAGGAGATTCTTCATAAATTAATACAAAATTAGTTCAGTAATTTAGTTTCAGTATGGCCTTATTGAGATTCATTAAGTGCTCTAATGTGTAGTTAGAGGATATTATGGCCCTTTTCATGCATGTCCATATTATTTTAGCCATCAAATGATAATCGCCATCAGTTTGCACAAATATCTTCAAAAATGCCATTCTGTAATTGTTTGTAATTTCATGACTGTAAGGCACCACATCAATAACAAAGGTAGTTAACTAATTCTAAATAGCAGTAAGGGGTGTATAAATGTTTTAAATTGTTACCCTTCTACGTTTGCGCTCCGTACACTGAAGAGCATGGAATACATATGTAAGTTAAATATAAATTTAATACATTACAGGCGTCGTCTACCACACTGAATGAAAGACGCTAAGTACTATTTTAAATAAAATATATTGATTAAAAGAAAGAAACTGGCCTTTAACAAATAATTTTATAAAACTACTCTATATTTATTGTAAAGTTTAACGACGTTTAAGGATCTAAGAAGAAGATTGAGAGATGGAGATGGTTTATCTTAGCGGTAATTGCGATAGTTTTTTTCATGGGCACAAGAGTTCATAATGGTTTAATTTAATATGATATTAGACATAGCAGTGTTAAAATTATCATGGTATTTATAAAGCTATATCATCGTATTTTTTTTTATTTTAGCTAGTATTATCTTACCAAACACTTCCCGAGTCTGGAATATCTCCTCCCGCTGTCATCCAACTGGTACACGTATATAAAGTTGTCACGTGACCCGATCGCCACCATCTTGTTGTCCGGGGAGTACTGAATCGTTTGAATGGGCTCCGTACTGAAATGTTGGTGAATATTTAGTTAGTATTTAGAGTTTGGTTGAAGTTGGTTCACTCGTCAAATGTGGTGTAAAGTGTTTGTGATTTTGTGTTACTTATCTTTCAAACATAAACATTCATATACTCACGGCTATAAATCCCTAGAAGGGGTAGCCAGAGCTAAGAAATTCAAAATTCCTCAGCCACGTTTGGAAAGTTGAGTGGGGAAAAGATGGTAAAATAAAGGTTGTTAATTTTATCTTTCAAAATGTAATAAACAATGAATAAACTTTAAATTTTAGAATGATTCAGTTTACATGTGTCATTTAAATTTCAGTACTTCCTAAGAATGTTTGCTATTTTCATTGTTGGCAATCCGTAATAAATAAATGTTACTTAATTTAAATCCTTTTGTTCATGAAAACCTCATGTGGGGATTATTACTAATAAATAAAGGAAAGAAAAATCTCGACACAAATTCCGAATTAGTAAAAATTGGGAGATAGGAAACGCAAACACTACTGTGTAAAAGAAATAAAGGATAGAAGAATTTTGCGCTGGCAGCCATTGACACGGTAGCTCAATTGGCAGAGCGACGGGGGCGTATACCCGAGGTCGCGGGTTCGATGCCCGCCAGTGTCGAGATTTTTCTTTAGTTTATTTATTAGTAAATGTTAGTTACCCGTCGCGATGGTCAGCCAGTAGTTCCCGCGAGTCGGGGTCGAACACCATCCAGCGGCCGGACGCGCAGCCCACGGCCAGAGCGGCGCCGTCGCGGGACCACGCCACGGACTGACCGCTCTCCTGGAACGAATACATTAATAATAAATTTAATTCCTTGGCAGCAAAGTTTCGATCAGAGGACTGTGGAGGATTCAGTATAGGTTTTTTATTCAACTTTATAATATTGTCATAGACAAATTTATACCTAAAACTTCTCCTAAATCCGCCTTTAAAGCCCCATGGCATACTCCACAATTAATTAAATTAAATAGGGAAAAAAGAAAATACCACCGTAAATACAAAATCTACAATAATACTGCTGACTACAACTCTTTTTCGTCGCTCAGATCGCAGGTCAAAGATATTGAGAGGTTATGTTTCTTAGATTATATGAAAAAAATACAAGATAGTATTATTGACAATCCGGCATCTTTTTGGTCATTTGTGAAAACTAACAGACATGGGGATAAATCCATTCCGAACTCCATGAGTCTTGGTGGTCAATCATACAATTCGGGTGACAGTATTTGTGGCGCTTTTTCTGAATACTTTCATAGCAATTTCTCTTCCAGTAGCACAAATAGGGTGGACATCACCGAATTCAATAATGCAAATAAAAATAATATTAATTTTATATCGACTATTGAAATAACAAATTCTATGATCCTTCAAGTGATAAAATCTGTAGATGTCAATAAAAAATCGGGTCCAGATAATATTTTACCTATATTTGTCAAAAAGTGTGCAGATTCACTAGTTTTACCTCTCTGTATTTTATTTAATAAGTCAATAAAATATGGTGACGTACCAAATATTTGGAAGTCGGCTTTCATCACTCCTGTTCACAAATCTGGGGGATTGAATGCTATTGACAACTATCGACCCATATCAAAGCTTTGCTTATTTGCAAAAAAATTTGAAAAAATAGTTTATAACCAAGTTTACTCTGCGGTTGGCAATGATTTCACACCTGCTCAGCATGGCTTTCTTAAGAGGCGATCCACCACCTCTAATCTAATTATTACCCACGAATTTATCTCAGTGGGGATGGTTATGGGATCTCAAATTGATGTTATTCTCACCGATTACAAAAAAGTTTTTGATCGTTTAGACCACAGTGAACTGCTCAACAAGCTTTACTCAGCAGGGATTAGGGGAGATTTGTTGCGTTGGTTTGCATCCTATGTCATGAATAGATCGCAGTCAGTTGTAACAGGTGGGTATAGCTCGGCATGGACCTATATACCCTCTGGAGTTCCACAAGGTTCATTGCTAGGCCCACTACTGTTCCTGTTATTCATTAATGACGTCGAAAACTGCTTCACTAATTCTAAAATAGTTCTTTTTGCAGATGATTTAAAAGTAATGAAAGCTATAAAGAACTTATATGATTGTAAAGACCTCCAATGTGACCTAGACAGATTTAATGAATATTGCAAAAGTAACAAACTGGAACTTAATGTAACAAAATGTAAGGTAATGACCTTCACTCGGAAAAAGCAACCCCTACTAATATCCTATCACATTCAGCAACATGAACTAGAAAGGGTTGATTCCATTAGAGATCTCGGAATCACTCAAGATACAAATCTACTATATGACCTACATTTTAATAACATTACGTCGAGAGCTTCTAAATTACTAGGATTTCTTATTAGGACTTGTAAATATTTCAAAAACATTAAAGCCATCAAAATTCTGTATTGCACCTACATTCGTAGTATACTTGAATATGCATCTCAAGTTTGGAAACCACAATACCAAAATTATATAACCCGAATCGAGTCCATCCAAAAGCGTTTCCTTCGGTATCTCGAATACAAAACCGGTGTGCATGATTCTAATTACTTTGATCGCTGCAAAAGGCACCACCTTCTCCCTTTAGAATATAGACGGAAAATAGCAGATGTTGACTACCTCGCTAAGATAGCTAGAGCAGAAGTAGACTGTCCCGAGCTTCTCGCCGGTATCAACGTGCGCGCCCCCCGCGGGGCGCTTCCCCGGCACCAGACTCCGCTGGCGGTGGGACCCGCGCGGACCAATTACCGACGAAACAGTTTTTTACTTAGGGCAGCTAGGAGTTTCAATGAAATAGTAAAGGAAAAAGATTTGGCAATCGATTTATTTAATATAAGCTCTTCCAATTTAAAAAAAACCATAGCTAATCATTATTTTCAATGTAGTTAGGATCTGATAACAATATATATATGTATATATTTCATATATATAGGAAATATTATTTAAATAACCTATTTTTATAATTATAATTAATAAAATTAATTAATTATAAAAATAATATAATTATAATTTTATTATTAATCTCATATTTTTTTTTACACATGTATATATATATATATATATGTACATATATCTATTTACATTTATTTAAGTATATAAACATTAGTTAACTCTACAAAACAAAAAAGGTTTGTTAGTAAATTGGTGAAAACTAAAGGCTTCGAAATGTATACATTTTATTTAATATTATTATTTTTTGTAAAAGCTGTTGTTTTCCATAAATAAATAAATAAAGGAAAGAAAAACTTCCACACAGGCGGGAAACGAACCCGCGACCTCGGGTATACGCCCCCGTATCTTTATTTATAAGTAGTAATCCCCACATAAAGTTTTCATGAACAAAAAAATTTTAAAAATACATTAAAATATATTAAGAAAGAGGGTTTTAATTCTTAGAGAAGAATGGTAACATACAATCTGGAAAAACCTATATCTCGGACTTAAAGTCCTAAAAGAAAAGTCAAAGTCAAATTTCAGAGGAAGACATTAATTCATTCATTCATTCACATATAAACATAAACGTTCATGCCGAATATCCCCGAAGGGGTTGGCAGAGGTACTAATACTTCTGAACATCACGTGACTTTGTCACTTGGTGTTCAGAGTACCCACGTTTTGCAAGGACAGTGTACTCACGTGATAGGGGGCAGGCCTATCGCCGTTTTGTACGAATACACTGTCACATGACTAAGTACAACTCAGCCATGTGGGTTTCCTCACGATGTTTTCCCCTTACCGTTAACAACCATGATAAATTAACCACACATTGTCTTTCAAAGACAAATTGGTGGAGGCCCTACCCGGGATTTTAACACTAGTCGTTTGCACAATAACCGGTGTTCTACCCATTGAGCTATCACGTCGCAGTCGTCCCTATAATATCATAAATGTGGAAGTTTAGATGATTAGTTAGATATTTGTGTGTTTGAGGCAAAAAGGCTCCTCAAGTACATAATGTTTATGAATTAAATTTGGCAGAATGCTAGATAATGACCTAAATTATAACATAGGATACTTTTTATCCCAAAAAAAATTACCATTAAAATATTCACGCCTGATTGAACTAAGAGTACCGGAAAAACGCCTTAAGCTTTGTCATAAGCAAATTTGACAGAACGAAGTCCGTCGGGTCAGCTATTTTGAAAATAAATCTTTCATTCAATCGACTGAATAAAAAAATAAGCAATCCCATAAAAAAACTTTCTGTTTTACATGTTAATCAAATTTTAAATACACATTTAGGCGTCGTCGTCCTAACTAATAGCGATTGTACAATGACACTATGCGTTCTCGTCGTGCCATGAGTTCAAACATACCGATTTCATCTGAGTGTCCTAATTGAACCTCGCAAGAAATCGTGTGATCACTCGAGTAATCGTTGATCGTGAGATGAAAAACGCATCGCGCCATCGTACGATCGCTCCCAATTAGGACGACGCCTTATAGTAAGCGAAATGCAGATTACGAAATACCCTCAAGCTGATTTTTATTGACAATAATCAGTTGAACTACTAACCTCAATATCTTTGCTCCAAACGGTAGCCTTCCCCAAAGAGTCCCACAGCTGCAATAGTTTGTCCCAACCCACGGTGGCGAACTGAGCTAATGTTGGGTGCACTGCTAGACCCCATACTTCGTCGCAATGGCCTGGTAATAAGTGCCGGAATATATATACTCAGGATTTAAATCAAATCTAAATTGTTGTAGTATTTTAACAAGGCAGCATTTTGTTTGGAATGATTGATAAGTGTACAGGAGATAAAAGGGATTTTCAGTACCTGCTGAGTTTTATTAGTTACTCTTTGAACTTTTAGATATTCTGAGTTGAGCTTGCCAACTAGTTCGATTTTTGTTGTTGTTCGAACTTTTGGACGTAGTTAAGCAGAAAGGACTTCCTCATTTTTGCCAAAATTGAGTTAAATATATCATTGTATTGCTGTGGGTTGAACCTATGAAATAGGTAGTAAAAACGCTACTTATAAAAAGTGTATGCAAACTGTTTATTTTAAAACCAAATCTAAACCACAGTATGAAAAAATCACTTAGATTCAAACTTGTAACGCTCATATCTCAAAATCTATTTTTTGTAGGTAGAGTGCTTAACTAAGTCCAATTACTTAACTCAAACGTTAACGTCTACACTTGGGTGCTGGCAGAGTTACTAATACTTCTGAACGTCACGAGAAATTGTCTTAACCCAACGATTAATTTTGCCATCACCACCGACTAAAGTAATTAAGATCTTACCTAGAACTATAGGAGTGAATCCAAGTTGTAGGTCTCCTCTCAGAATGCAGTTCCGAGTGGTTCCGATGTAAAGACAGCCGCGACCTTGCGCCAGTGCGCGAATACCGCCGTAGTGGGCTTCTATCTGCGGGTGTGAATATGGGGTTGATTATATGAAGAGGAAGAGGTTTCGGAAGATATGAAACAAGCAAAACGATATAAACTTAAGGTATATGGTACTTTTCTTAATTTTTTATTCAACCATTAGTCATTAAGCGATACGAACATAAGTCAAACATATGTAACCTATTTCTATGTAAAGGGTTAAATAGTTTATTTATTATTTGACTGACATCTTGTAATAGTTGTAGAGATATATCATAAGTCATTTAATCAGTAAGTAAATTCTACAACTGTGGGGTATTGGATAAAGCCAGAGAGTTCAATATTTACCGGTTCTGGCAAAACTGATTCATTATTACTTTATTTTCTGACGATTCGATACATGGCCATAAATCAATGACTTTTGAGTACAACGGCGATTAGTTCTGCAAACATTGCATTTAAAGGTAAACTACTCCTTAGAAATCCTGGCTGCAGATTTGATAACCATCTGGAACAAATATCTAAATAGGAGCAAGAAAGCTATAATTAAATTCTCCAAAATTCGATGCAGTTGTTTAATACCGCAGGTAAACAAAGGGTCATTGTCTGGGGCACCTAGTATTACCCCCCGCACACACACTGTCACTGTCTGCAGTCAATGAATAGCAACGGATGCATGCAGTCTGACTCTAAGAATCGTACCTTACATCAATTTTTGTCTTTTATCAATAACAACCCCCTATTCACCTCTGTTTTTAGGTGACACTAAGCTCGGTATTTTACAGCAGCGCACGGTATATGACAAGTCATCGTTCATGTCGACTAGTAATAATCTCACATCCGCGTCTGCAGTAACACAATATTTTTTTCCCCTTTCGACCCATTCACTATGTAAGATTGGCACTCAACTGCAGCCTTCGGTATATAGCAACTAATCGTAACCTGTTGGATGCCGCAGGAAAATCGTCAAACGCGTTAACTTATAAATTTCCTAGGAAACTTGTAAGTTGACGGAAATCCGTCAAACTTCATGAGAATTAACATTTTACTAACATACATACATATACTCACGGCTATATGTCCCTAAAAAGGGTAGCCAGAGCTGAGAAATTATAAATTCCTCAGCCACTTTTGGAAGTTGAGTGGGGAAAAGATGGTAGAATAAAGGTTGTTGGTGATGGGTCTCCAACCGCATCGCCCAAAAATCCCTTAAAAGCCCCAAGTCCGTTAGTCGCCTCTTACATACACCCACCGAAAGAAATGGGGTAGTGCTATTCTAAGCCGACACTACACAGCTATAAAATTTTACCTGATAGTTTTTAGGAAACTTGTAAAATAACAAACTCACCTCAGGAAACTTGTAAGTGCGGATAATTTTGGACAAGTTTCCGAGTATAAAATTCTGTATTTTAGGAACGTTACAAGGTTAGGTTAGTGATGTGACGAATTCGCGCGTCTTATCAACTCAACAATCAACATTACTAAACTAATCCATTAATTTGATTTTTACAGTTAAAACGTTTTAAGAATATTTATAAAATTTAATTTGTTTGAGTTTATAGCGTGATACTCTATAGTTATATAATTTGAATACCACTTACCACCTAGATAATTTTTAATGCCGTTTAATTTAAAGAGCGTTTTAATACCGATACTCACGGCAATAAATCCCTAGGATGGGTGGGTAGTCTGAGCGTCGGAATAAGAAATTCCTTAGCTACTTTTGGAAGTTAAATGGGAAGAGATTGTAATATAATCATTTTTGGTGATAGATTTCCAACCGCATCGCCAAAAAAACACCAAAAAAGCCCTAAAACCCTTAGTCACTTCCAACGACATCCGTTCTTAAAGGTTACCCACAGAAATATGTAAGTGCTATTCTTAACCGATACTTGTAAGATTTTAAACTCTTACACATTTACTGCATTCACAATATTATGTCCCGCGGTTGTCGTAAGAGGAAACCAAAGGCTTTTTAAGTGATTGTTGGGTGAAGTGGCTGCAAATCCACCGCCACCTTCTAATACTGTAGCTCAATATACATCTTATTGTGATTCGCTACAGTGAATTCGGTTGGTTGATTAACAAATGAGAACTATTATTAAAATCCGATATCGTAATCAGTTATTCGTAGTTTTCGTTTATTATTGCGTAAGATTAACGGCTAAGAAACTTTTCTTCGATCTTAGGCCAGTTCCTCATTTATATTTGAAAATATTAAAACATTGATGGATGTAAACGAAGCTAGAGAGGTTTCTCAGGATCGTACGAAGTGGCGATCGATAGTCTCTGCCTACCCCAATGGGAATTAATGGCGTAAGTATATGTATGTATGTATTAAAACATTGTCATTAATTCAAATTCATGCTTTTTTTTCTCAACTTTCTTCTTAACCAATCAGCATAAGTAACTGGTTCTTTTAACAATTTCACTAGTAGTCATTAGGAAGTTTACAAATTTCCTAAATTATTAATTCAAAAATCGAAAACTTGTAAAAAATTATCCGTACTTACAAGTTTCCTGAGGTGAGTTCGTTATTTAACAAGTTTTTTAAAAACCATCAGGTAAGTTGTAAATTCTCATGCTTTTTGACGGATTTCACGTTTCCTCATAAACTTATAAGTTAACGCGTGTGACGAATTTCCTGCGACATATATATTTAACTAGCTGACCCCACAGACTTCGTACTGTCAAAAGTGTAGACTTTCACGTCGTCAAACTGAAATATTTAACTCACCTGTTGAGGGTCTCTGTCATGCGATGAGAAAAAAGGTGTTTTTCATAGTGTCCTCACATTTTTTTTACTTTATAAATTTTAAGTTTATAAGTATAGTAGTTTCGGCTGAGCATTGGTTTTATGTCAGTCAGTCAGTTTGGCCATTTTTGAAGAAAATTTATTGATCTCTTAATTTTTCTGGGATATACTGTGTCCTATTGTGTTAATTGGGATCATTACCTAGCTTCCTGTAAATTTTATTTTAAAAACGTTCTATGAATTAGGCTTCATTTAGCTACAAATACACAAACATCTATACTTTCACATTTATAATATTAACAGAATAAGGTTTAAACATAAGCTTCTCGCGCGGGTGACCTCGCTCGCCGGCCAGCGCAGCGCCTTGTTTCGCGCTTCATTCACGCGTGTCAATTTTGATACGGAGTAATTTAAAATTGTATTATCTCCTAAGATGTTAATTTAAATTAAGTGATGTCAAGGACAAATTTGTTCGCAATTAAATACTCTTAATCAATAACATGTTTATTTGGATAAGGATTAATATTATGTTGATAAAACATTATGGCAAATAATTGGCAATAATGCATTAAATTCGACCAAATTTGTTTGCCACAAAAATGGTTATAGTGAGACAATCTTCAAAGGTAGACATATACTGTCGCGGACAGTTTTTTAGATCATTTAAAGAGAAATAATTCTTTAATAATTTTTTTTGGGTAACCTTAACCGTTTATTATTATTATTATTTATTATTATTATTAGGACCTTCAACAAGAAATACATAATTCATTTATAGTTTTTTACATTGGTATTACGGTAGACAGTATGCATTCTTAATTATAGAAGGCCACAGCATTCTCTGGAAAACATGTACAAAAATTCATTATTCCCTAATTTCCTATTATTAACATAACTTACAACATTAAATCCTTAACCTAACTTAAACCTAGACTTAAACTAAAACTATGCGGAACCTGAGTAAACAACCGTTACAACACCTATAAAATACATTTAATGTTGACTACAAAAGAGACCACTTTATAATACAATAAATCAAATTGTTAATTAACCTGCGCGGGTATCCTAACCATAACTAACATTATTACTGATAAAGAAATATAAACTTAAATTAAAAGAGATTCAGAGAGTACATTATTACTGAAGATTTACACTTTTCAAACAACAACGCTTAATGTTAACCGTGTCATCGCCACAAATATCGATTTCATCTCTTAGCTGATTCAAGGCTCTCGTCGGTCTGTTTAATGGAGAGTTGAAACCAAGATTAGTCCTAGCCAATGTTTGTTTAAAGGGCACAATTGCATGCCTCTGACGCCTGCACGGGGCATTGAAATTAATTTGACCTAACAATTGGGGACAGTCAATATTGTTGCGAATAATGTTGACAACAAACATATTGCTCAGCATTTCACGGCGATCGTGAAGGGACGTCATTTTAAAGTGACTCAGCCTATCATTATATGATGCAAGAGATTTAGCCTTACCACAAGAATAAGATAGGTGATACAGAAATCTTTTTTGAAGCCTTTCTATTCTTAGTGAGTGCACGTTGTAATAGGGATTCCAGACCACACTGCCGTATTCCAAGATGCTTCTAACTAACGAGTTGAACAGTGCTATCTTGGTATGATTATTCTTGAAACACTTGGTGTTTCTAAGGACAAATCCAAGACACTTTGACGCTTTACCAATAACGTTATCAAAATGTTTGATAAAAGTAAGCTTGCTATCAAAGGTAACACCAAGATCGCGAATAAGCTCAACTTTTTCCAGTTTCTCATTCTCGATTACATAGTTGCCCTCCAACACTTTATGTTTCCTTGTAAACGACACCGAAAAGCACTTCCTGGCATTAAGTATCATTTTATTTTTAAAACACCATGAGCTTAGTCGATTAAGATCCTGTTGCAAAAGATTTGAGTCGGCAACAGAAGAAATCTCTCTGGAGATCTTTAGGTCATCAGCAAACAAGTATGAATCGCAATACCAAAAGCAGTCTAGGACATCGTTTACAAATAGGTTGAACAATAGTGGACCGAGGTGCGAGCCCTGAGGAACACCTGAATTAACTAAAAATGAGAATGAGTTACTACTATTAAATACAACTCTGGCCATTCGGTCTGAAAGGTATGACCGAAGCCATACCAACAAAAAGTCTGATACACCCAAGCTCTCTAACTTTTCCAAAAGTATAACATGGTTGACCCTATCAAAAGCCTTGCTGAAATCGGTGTATATGCAATCTATTTGTCCACCCTTATCGACCACTGCACAAAGCTTTTCCAGGTGTGAAACTAAGTTAGTCGTTGTTGAGCGTTTTTTAACAAAACCATGCTGTGACTCCGATATAAACCGTTCTGCGTCTAAAATTAAGTGCTCGTATATAAGACTTTCAAATAATTTAGCGAATTGCGAAAGTATGCAGATTGGTCTGTAGTCCCTGACATCACTAGCATCTCCACTCTTGAAAATTGGGACAACCTTAGTAATTTTCCAATCAGTAGGAAATATACCTGTATCAATAGACTTTGTATAAATAATATATAAAGGAGTCACAAGATTGCTAGCGCATTTAACCAGGAAAAGAGGGGGGATACTATCTGGACCGGCACCTTTGTACAAGGAGAGTCTTTTTATTTTTTGGAGTATCTTGTCTTTAGAAATAAATTTGTGCATCGGTTTGCCGGGTAATACAGTCACTGGGGGATATTTTTGACACGCGTTAGAGCAATCGTAAGTTAGAGAAAAATGTTCTGCAAATAAATCTGCTATTTGTTCATTATTTGAAGCTTTCTTATCTCGGAACTTCATCGATTCCGGGTAATCATTACGAAGTGTTTTCTTCTGTTTAATGAAAGACCAAAAATATTTCGGATTCTTTCGGATGCTAATTTCTATACGGGCTATGTAATCGTTGTAACAAGTTTTTGATAAGTGGTCACAACTTTTTTTGAGAGACTCAAAGGCAAGCTTATCAAGTGGATTTGCGTACTTTTTAAACCTAGTTCTTACTTTATTTTTTTCTTTTAATAATTTTATTAGATCTTTAGAGAACCAGGCAGGATAACATTTGACAATCTTTTGAGTTTTAGGTATATGTTTTTCAATGAGGTCATTTAAAATAGTGTAAAACTCTTTAAGCATTAAGTTGACATCATCCAAGAGGCCTAATCTGTCATCCCAATCAATTTTATCAAGTTCTTGCACTATAACTGAGTAATCTGCTTTAAAAAAGTTCGGTCTTACTGAATCTGCAGGTTTAATAGATTTGAGCTGTGAAATACTAAGAGTAACCTCTAGGGGAGGATGCAATGGGTCAATACGGCTGATTATCTCGGCAGCATTTTCTACGTGAATGGTCCTTATATTGGACAGAATTAAGTCCAAAAATCTATTTTGATTGTTTTGAATAGTGTTGAATTGCTCTAAGTCATTGACAGACATACAATCAATTAGGGTTTGCGCCAACAGAGAATTATTGTGGACCGCGCTTGCATGTGAACGATTTGAGATTTGGGGCCAAGAAATAGAACTAAGGTTAAAATCACCAATTACCATAATTTTGTCAAGCAGCGTTGCATGCTTGTTAAGATTATCAATAAAGTGGTTAAGAATGTGCTTCTGAAGAGGCGGGGGCAGATAAACTGCGCAAATATTGATAGACTCTTTTTTCTTTTTACCACCTTGTCCTTCAACGCATACCCAAAGATCTTCACAATCACTTTCAACATCAAACATTCGGAATGACTTATATTTCTTAAGAACGGCAATTAACACCCCTCCTCCTTTTTTGCAACCATGGAATCCGCTGCTTTCTCGATCGCGCCTGTAAACTGCATACCTATCATCAAAGAACTCTGAAGAAATTATATTAGAATCAGCCCAAGTTTCAGTCAATACTATAATGTCATAAGAAGTACAGCATATATTTTGCCAGATATCATGAACCTTAGTCCGAATACCCCGGACATTCTGATAATAAATTGATAGAGAATTGAATTTTACATAGAATTACTATCTTTTGGTCTCAGTGCAGTGTAATACAAACAGATCAAGAATTGATATCGGCTGATTTACTCTGGTCCCGCTTTCCTTTACTAGTAGAAACGTTTTCTAGATTATCCAGTGTATTTGTACTTTTAACTAAGATGTATGGGGAATCGTTGTCCTTTCGCAGAAAAATTCGTCCCCCACGAACCCAACAATATTTGAAATCTAGTTTCCTCGCCTTGATTCGCGCAGCGGCATGAAGAGATTTGAGAGCCGGCGCCAAATGTTCTACAACGTACACAGGCTTCTTAGCTCCACCAATCCCCAGATGGGTAGAGTTCAGTTTATCAGCTTTCAATTTGTTTTTGTTGAACTTGATTATTGACGCAAGTAGTTCATCACGTTGGCGTTGGTTGCGGAGCTGGACGACAATAGAGCGTGGCCTGTCATCTTTATGCAATTTAGTAGTCCTTGTGCACGTTTGAATATCCGATTCTTCAACATCAAACCCTACCACCTTGCCAAGCTGGAGCACAGTAGTCTTGAGGTTTTCATTCTTGTGTTCAGGGACACACTGAATTTCAACATTGGCTGCTCTCATGTGCTGCTCCAAATATAGAATTTTACTATTTAAGTTATCAATTTCCAAATTATGGATTACTTTAGGTTCATCCGACGTCTGCTGAAGTCCTATACGTTTACGCAGCGCACACAACGGAAGCCTTAAAGTATGAATAATTATCCCCGTTTTTGCAACATTATTCGCTCATAGTTTGCTCCTGTGGGTCGCAGCGTGAAGATATATAGCCTAAAACCTTCCTCAATAAATGAACTATCCAACACAAAAATAATTTTTCAATTTCATTGGGCAGTTCCTGAGATCCTAGCGTTCAAACAAACAAACTCTTCAGCTTTATTATATTAGTATAGATAATACAAAGTAAACTTCGTCCCACCTCCGCGTCCTTAGTAGCAGTAAGATCTTGGTCCCAGTGCAGCAGCAGCTGGTCCCGGCCCGCGGACAGCAGGCCCCCGGCGGCGGCGGGCAGCACGGCCAGCACCGCGCCGCTGTGTCCCGCGCGCCGCATCGCCACCGCGTTGGTACCGCGCGCCCACACTGTTATTGCGCCGTTGGAGTCGCCCGATACTACGTCACCTGGGAACGAGTTAAAAAAATAATAAAATAAAATAAAAATAAATTTATTTGCACAAAATAACAATTGATACATCACCGGAGTCTTCCCAGGAAGTAATTAAAAAAAAATACTTGTGTTGGGAATGACCCGCTTCTTTCCTTACTTATCTAACTTATATCTATACTCAAGCAAAATATTAGTTACAAAGGGTTAGCACGGATGTGGGGCTGAAAATATTTTTTTAGTCTTATTTAGAATTTTGTGAATAGACCTGTGGAAACAGCAAAGATATACTGACCAGTACACCCAGCAGGGTGCACAGCAGTTTACCAACTTATAATTTGTGTCCATGCTTAACTTGAAAAACATTTACACTCCGCGATGTAGGAATATGAGTGAGTCCTCAGTAGTGTGCGCTATAACATGACTCCCACAGACCTTATGATACATGAGTGGGAACAGCGAAAATATACTGGCCAGTACATTTTGTAGTTATGCCTAGCTAGAAAAACATTTACGTCGCCCGATACTACGTCGCCTGGGAACGAGTTACAAAGGGTTAACACCAGTTTGCCTTTACGCGTGCGTTTAAACTTTGGGCTCATTAAAAAAAAAACAAGTGTTTATTGGATCCAAAAATACAACAATATTACATAAAAACATATACTCACGGCTATGAATCCAAAGAAGGGGTAGCCAGAGCTAAGAAACTAGGAATTCCTCAGCCACTTTTGGAAGTTGCGTGGGGAAAAGACGGTGAGATAAAAGTTGTTGGTGAAGGGTCTCCAACCGCATCGCCCAAAAACCCCTCAAAAGCCCCAAAACCGTTAATAGCCTCTTACGTATACCCCCCGGAAGAAATGGGGTCCTGCTATTCTAAGCCGACACTACACAGCGCTTAGTAATAAATATGCTATAAATCAACAACACACAAAAAATATGAAAAGAACCCATACCGTTATGATTAAATCCTATACAAGTAACGTATTTAGGTTTGTCTCTCGCTTCGAAGATGGCCATCCGCTTGTAAAGCATTCCAGTCTGGTCGATGGTCCAGAAGGCAAGATGAGACTTTCCGCAGGTGATGATCTGGTTCCGATCCAACGGGTGAAATTCACACGCCAGTATGGTGTCTACTGAACACTGGAATGAGAAAAAACTAATAAGAAAATGGTTATGTTAAGGCTGAAGAAATAATAAAATTTGGTGGTGTACAACTACTCTTAAAACCCATCCTACAATATACCAAGCCACTTTTGGACTTGGAAACTATATACTATGACTAATAAAATTTTCATTGAGCAGGATGTGTTGCCAGTGATAAGTTACGGCACGTCACGTCAGAAGGTCCACCTAAAGAGCGGTGGAGAGGTGAGTGTTCGGATTTTTAATACATAATCGAATCCGAAAGGAGGAGGTCTATCGAACAGCCGTAATAATTGTCGTAGATCGAAAAGTTGCAAATTCCACTTACCTGCCCATTGCTTCTTAGCCAACACATACTAAAACGGCTAGCGTCACAAATGACACAGAGGACTATACACCAATACATGTGCATAAATATCTTAGGCAGGAGAGCGTTACCAGTCCCATAATCAACACGCGGTCGGGCCCTTCATCCACTGCTGCTAATATCGCCCCCACGTCCTCTCTTCACAACGCCAAGAGACACTGAGCTTCCTACACAGCTGCTAGTATCGCCCCAGTGTCCGCTCGTGAGAATACCACGCACGCCACTGCCAGCGTCACAAGTGACACTGGGGTCTAAGTCTATACACGAATATTTGCTAGTCTAGACATACGGTCGGGTCATTCATACACCCCGCATCCGTCGGCGCTTATGTGTCCAGCATTGAGGTCCTTACACGATTACATATGTCTTGATATAGCATGATATATTACCGTTTCCGCCAACGCTCCCGCATCAGTCCGTGAAAACGCCACGCACGCCACCACCAGCGTCAAGGTACTCTAATATTGTGTCTATACTCAACAAATGCTCGGGGCCAACATAAACTCTAATTAAGACCGCCCCGTGTCTCATGTCTTATGGTCCCTACACAAATATATCTAGTACATGCTGCAGCATAATATATTACCTTAGTCTCGGCCACAACAGGCCCGTCGTCCGCCGCTGCTGACAACGCTCCAGCGTCCTCCACTACCAAGCACACACTAAGGTCTATACACTAATATGTGTCTATTCTCGCGCACACGGTTGGGTCTATCATACTCGCTATCTATAGAAAAGACCACCCTCATTCGTGGACGATTATGTGCCTAATAGCATTGAGGTCATTACACGATTACGTATGTCTTGATGTAGTATAATATATTACCTTAGTCTCAGCCACCACGCTAGCAGGAGAGCGCTGCCAGTCCCACAATCTCAGCACGCGGTCGGGCCCGTCGTCCACCGCAGCCAACATCGCTCCCGCGTCCGCTCGTGAAAACGCCACGCACGCCACGCCGCGTTGTATCGCGCCCGCACCTAATACCGCCAGCGTGGCCAGGGAGACTGAGTTCCATACGCGGATGTGGGGCTGAGGAGCATACGGATTATAAGTTTTTAAACTTATGAACAGAAATAAGTCATAGTGGAAATAAGACTATATTGGTGTAAGGTCTTTGATGTAATAAGGCTTTTGCTATAATAATAATTTTCAATAGCATTTTACGCAACTGTATCTAAGTGTATTTTTGTCTCTTTAATACCATTGCCTGAAATAACGTTATTTTTTTCTCAGTTTCCCAGTTGATACGCCTTATTACAACATAGGCTACATCTGTACCAACAACACAACACCAACAAAGTAGTCAAAACAACACCACCCAATCAGACTATAACGAATTTGTAAACATCCAAAATCAACTCACTCTGGCGGGGATGCCCTTAAACGGGTCAAAAAGTAAACTCACCATAGCATCTTTAGAGCTATGCCCCGCGCACTGCCCACTGGCACATATAAGTTTGTTCGGGTGCAACGCCAGACACTTGACGTCATCCGTGTGACCGAGATAGTGGCGTTGGCTCTGCTCTTCCACGTTGTACAGTACTACCACAGCAGCAACGAAGTACACGATCTCACCCGTTGGAAGTAAGTATAGGTTGTTTCTGCAGTCTTTACCTCTGAAATTAGCGTCGACATTTTGTTAAAAAGGTTGGAACACTTTTTATTTCAAACGGCTGTGATTTGAGGTGGACTCAGATTCTTAGGCCAGGATTCAGGGTGGGACACTAAAACTAACAAACTATTGTGTTTGAGGTTGCCAGTGTTTTGTAGTCGCAAATTATGTTACCTCGGACTTTAGGATGACGCTAGTTTTACTTGTACCAAAATAAGGCACATACTACTCCACACTGCATATACTTACTGTACTATATAGCAGATAAGTATAATTGGATTAGTATTACGTAAAATATTAATTGCAAATTGTCTGTCCGTAATGATGTGTTGTGTCCATCACTGTACATGCGTTGGATTCAGATGCGTCACGTACATACGTGCCTAACTATCGATGCAAATAATATCAAGAACTGGATAATATTGTCTAGGTCAGGTAAGCTGTTGATAAGGTTAGAACGGACGCAGCACGCAGTCCAACTCAAATCAAAATGATTTTAATCCCTTAGTTTTAAAAAAAACTGACATAAGTCTTTAATGTTATCCTTTATTACCATTATTGCCTTAAAAGTCGAGGGCCCCACTTTAAACATTACAGCATACACGTCCTTTCCCGCCCATTACTGTATCTCATCGGAGCGAAAAAGTGAGAAAGTAATACAATAATTATGATTATACGAGCAATTACTCGGAGATGGTGTAACATGATGCAGTTTAAGACAACGTGTTATCAGATATGTTACGTCATTCGCATCACAGTTGGGTGGTCAAGCGAGAGGATTGCAGACTCTGTTTTGATGCGCGTCAGCAAACAGACAGACACGAACAACCTTCAAGAACGTATTTGCAAGATGAAATATGTTTCTTTGTTTCTGTTTGAGACAGGAAGCAATATAACAAAGAATACATGCCAAAATATTACTTGGTTTACCAAAAATACAGGTGTGATAAAAATCTAATGGGTACAGATTAGCATTTGTGATGGGCGTATGGTTTGGTGAGTTAATACAACAAAATTATTTTTAATCTCAGTTGTGGGAATAGCAAAGAAGAGTTTAACAAAAGATATTTTAAATAGAAATCATAAGTGTTAGCAGGCATAAGAGTTTACTTGATTATACATACATACATACATATACTCACGGCTATAAATCCCGTAGCGGGGTAGCCAGAGCTTTGGAATGAAAAATTCCTCAGCCACTTTTGGAAGTTGATTGGGAAAAGCTGGTAATAATAAATGTTTTTGGTGACGGGTTTCCAACCACATCGCCCAAAAATCCCTTAAAAAGCCCCTATACCCTTAGTCGCCTCTTACGATCACTTACAGGTAGAAATGGGGTAGTGTTATTCTAAGCCGACACTACACGGTACTTGATTATCTAAAGAGATAATCTTATATTCGGAAAAACAGGTGAAATATTTTTAAACAAGCTAACTTAACTTAAGCCAAGAGATGACAACACTAAAATATGACAAGTCAAAAATATATACTCGTATAAATCACAAATAAAATATGATTGATCAGTCAAGTATAAAAACTAAATTGGCGTCAGCATCTATACGAAAAGGGACAGAAACAGAGACAGGACAAACAGATCGGTGTAAAATATAAATCTTAAGAACTGATAACGTGCAGTATAACAACAACTAGGCTTTATTAGAGAACAATTACCGTAAAAAACGCAATAATCCATTCAATAGACCAATTTGATAGTTTATCCTATTGTTGCAAATTGGTGTAATTGCGAAAGCAGTGGGCAGTTCCAAGGTCGATACAACGGTTTGTCAACCAGCAACATTAATTGCCGAGACAATAGGATAAAAATGGTTGTTTAGGATGACCATTGTGTTGTGGGTGGGTGTAATTAGGTCGTTTATTTTCGACATTTTAACAATGTCCGTAAAAGTTTAGGTTGCGGAAGGCCTATTATCCTGTTTATTCAATAAGTAACCTATTATCAGGGTTAATTTATCAGTTATCTGTTTATAAAGTTACACTTTATTAACGTCATTAAATGATTTACAGATGAAACAGTAAAGACATAAGTATGTATCTTAAGCGTGCCTAGATACTGAGCTAATATAATTCAGTAAAGTGGTTTGTTTCGTAATGGTTTCTGACATATTTTTATTGTCTGACAAATCAACCATAGGCTACATAAGGCTTAAAATGTATAACTTTTCGTTTCATCGCTAAAATGGAACCCGTACCTCCTTAAATCAATACAATACTCTTATCACCAAGATAACAATATGCAAACATATATCTACATTGTTCTATGGCTTTGCCCGTGACATACCCGCATACTCGCGTACTTGAGGACAGATTGTATGCTTCTCACAAATAATTACAAATCGATAGATACCTGATACCCCATGCAAGCTTGAGTCTCAAGCTCAAGTACTAAAGGACAGTCTGTGTCCTTGTCACAAACAATTATATTAATCAATAGTTACCTGTATCCATAGGCCCATTCCAGCTTGAGTTTAGCGTGCGGAGGTGGCGCCACCTTGGTAGGGTCAAGAGAGTCTGCTATGGCGGTCGGAGCGAACATCACCACGGGTCGACCTCGGAGATACATACGCATGCTGCCTTCCTCTTCATTGTACTGGCATGTGTTGGTGCTGGAATGGATAAACGAAGATTTAGTCTGCTTGAATAGTTATAAGGTTTCCAAGACAAATGGAGTTATTATCGATTGAATAGTTAGGAAAACTTCCAAGAAACCGGCAATAGAATTGAGACACTCATTAAGCATAGTTAGTAGGTTCGAAAGTGATGGAATGTTGTCTGATAATTAGGTTGATGATTGCATTTCTAATAATGATACAAGCAATGGTGTTTCTAGTTTCAAAATGCTTAAAATATATCTGTTAAACTAGGGCTTTCGTCGAGCATCCTTTGAAACAGAAAAGCAAAAGCATAATTAGATTAACCACATAAAAACTTAATAATAATAAGTACGAAATGAATAAAAAGCAATGAATTAGTTATCTACATCTAGATTAGCGACGTAGCTTATTCGCTAATGACAAACCATACAGTAATCATCCAACCAACACAAGAATAAATAATAACAAACGCCCACAAACACTCACATAGTTTTAAACATTGACATGCTTGAAAAGAAAGATTATATCTTTTCCCACAATAAAATCTTCGACGAGATAAGACTATTTTAAGCCAGAACCACTCTGAGAGTCACTCCCAATCTGGCCGAAGACCATGAGACGAAAAAGGTAACGAAATTAACTTTTAAACTCTGTAAATGGACACAGTGTAAGCCTTGCTAAGTTATCTAGACCGGTGGCATGCAGCCAACTATTACCACTGACGTTTATTCAACGACTACACTCGTTCAGGGAATTACGTGCCGAATAATGAAGACACTCGAGAGTTTTCGCGTGTTTATAGTCATATTGCTGCTTGTTTATGATACAATTTTAAAATAATAAAGCAAAAGCAGCGATGTAGATACTACTCGTGAAATGCATCGTTTATGAGGGCGAATAATACCGTTTTGGAGGAAACAAAGATGCGTTTATTTGTTTTTATTATAGCAAAAAGAAAACTAAAGCAGGGTATTCTGAATTAGATTCAGACGCCACTGTTATTGAATTTCGTATTTTAAACAAAACCTTTAGATATGGATATCTTCTATTGTATTTTTTGCTCGTAACTTTTTGCTCGGTTTGTTTTATCTTAGTTTGATCTAGCCGCTAGATCGCAGACACATATATCAGTTTTTTGTGGTTGATATGTTAGTGACGTCATCGAGGCCAAGGTCACCGCTCTTCATGAGGTCGATTGATGGACATATGCGATTAGTTCGTGGTTGTGTGCCATTGTGTTCCGAGTATTAGCTCTGTTCAATAGAGCTGGCCTAGCCTCGATGACCTTGGCTAGGACTTTTTGTAACACACATATATGCAGGCGTTACGCTATGTTGTTATTGTAGTAAGAAATTGGGTTTTAAAATGGTTTTTCCTAATCAGTATGTTTAGAAAATGGAGATTATTTCAAAGTTATTTATTATAAATAGTAACAAAGTTTTCATTTATCACGCGCGATAATATTTTATGTTATGAAAGAGTAGAGTAAAATACACGTAAACTATGCAGTACCTTTCTCAGCAAATAACTTAAATTTATATTTTATATATTGACACGCCAATCATTATACTTAATATTTTGACATATAAATATTATTTTTGAAGTAGCAAACATGGTAAATAAGGTGAATTGGATGCACTGAATTTAACAAAACCCGTCTATTTCTTTAAGATATTGGCGAGACCAAGAGACTAAACTATTTTTACATAGATGATCTTTTCAATATAAATGACTTTCCTTATTTCGAATTAACACAATATTTATGTGATAAGGAAAAATAAATTATTATTTTTAGAAGCAGTGGTAAACTTGATTAGCCAGTTATAAAACAAATAATACGTGTGTGGATATAATATGAACGTGTAGGATTTTATCATCACGGTGAAATTTGAGTAGGCATTCATCAATTCATAGTTAGAACATTTTTTTAAATAATATAAATACTTATTTTTGAAAATCCATATTATTATACATTAAATATTGCTGGTTAACAAGTAAATACTTTACACTTTACATTTAATGAATTAATCTGTTTGTTGTAAAATTTCAAAATGCTAGAAAAGACATTAACTCATTAGAAAGGACGTGCGCAGATGTTCATAAGTTTTAAACTAGTGTTGTTAGTATGGATTTTAAATATATTAGTGCGATAACGGTTAAGCTTAGAAGAAACCGTTGGATTAGAGTTAATACCAAATAACTGTGACAGTATTTAATGAATACAAACGACTTTATTCTAATATTCTAAAAAGCAATTATTGAGAAAGTGAAACCCCAATAATTAAGCTGTCAACCCAAAGCCAATAAACCAAATCGGCGGCTTGACTTACCCATGTTTTAATGCTGGTCCATTTTGAGTGGGTTTTGAGTATAAATTTAATAAGGACTTCGTCGATGTAAATCTAACAAACACAAAAATAACAAAATTATAATAATCATAAACTAATACGACGATACATAAATAAAAATTGAAATTAAAAGACAGATATAGTTTTAAGAGTATTGTAATAAATAAATACTTTACTGAAAAAAATAATTGAATCGGGCACCTTTGAAAAAATGTTATTAACTTTCTATAGTTGAACACAATAAAAAAATAACAAACGGTAATTATTGTGGTAAATCGTAAATGCCCTAAAATAAACCCGTTTATTTGCCTGACCTGGATTAAAAAAAGAGTTTTGATGTCACCTGTGATTATTGGTAAGTCCCTGTGTCCCGAAGTCTCCCGTAGAGTTCCACCGCTTGGTGAGTCCCGCGCCCGCCGACGAAGAAGACGAATTGTTGCGAGATCTACTATCACACTACATTTACTACCATACTAGCATAGCAATATAGCACATACCTACTTTAAAATAAAAATTGCTCTAAAAAGTAAATTGAAATTAATAATACTATAGGGTTTTGTAACGAGCAGATACAAAAAAAATATGCTATTTAAATGCAAGAATGCGGTGATTCCTAAAAGTCGTTGACCTGTGCTGGGTAAATTCATGTCACAAGTATCAAATTCGAACTTGAAAATAACATTAAGTATTATCATTTAATGCAGTCGTAACTGGTTTTGGCAAATCATTGTTATTTATTAAAACCCCAACATCTTACGTTCCGCCAGCATCATGGCCATAAAATTTTGTATTATTAAGATTACCATTACAACAGCAAACCCATCGATTAATTAGCACAACTTTTTCAAGAGATTGTGTTTTTTTAAGAGTTGATTCTGAGAAGCGATTCTTGTCTGGGGTTTAAAACCCGTCAGCGCAATATCGTTACTGTACAAGGTGGCTAAGAGTTGGTAAAGGTATGTGGCATGGTAAGTGGCTGGGAAAAATAAGGGCGACCTAAGATCAGCAGTGGACGTCCGATGAAAGTACATTAACATCTATCTTCTTTTTGTGCTATAACCATCTTAATATTCCCTTTTCTATCTTTTAACAATCATCATCATCAGCCAAAAGACGTCCTCTGCTGGACTCCGACACGACACACTCAGGCCTCCTCAAGTATTTCCACAACGACTGATCCTGCATTGCCTTCAAAACAAGGTTTTCAGTGACCTTTAGGAAAACTTCCAAGTAACTTGCAGTATCTCTATCTTTTTTATATAATATTGGTGCCTATTCAAAAGCGGCCGTCTAATTGTAAGTGATAAGTTGTAGTTTTTTTTTTAAATAAAAAATGACATTGATTTATTTTATTTTTATAAATATACTCTTTTTTTCAACGTACCTTTGCGTAGAAAGTGACGTATGCGGCGCAGCATGGGGTGCCGGTGTGGCGCGCGGTGACGGTGACGCGGCCGGCGACAGAGATGATGATGACGCTGGGGAGTCCGACGGGAGGGAACCGCCTGGGCGTCTGTTGAAATGAAAATTTTTAAGGTAATAATATTTGAAATGAAGAGTTTCTAGAAACTTGTTATGATGATGCTGGGAATCCGTAGGGAGGGAGCCACCTGTGCGTCTGGAGTTGTATAAAGATTGTTAGGTAATATATAAATAAAGTGTATGTAGTTAGATTTCTTGAAATTTGTGATGCTGGAGAGTCCTACGGGAGGGAACCGCCTGGGCGTCTGAGCGTTAAATGAAGATATTAATTAGAAAAGAGATGTGATTGGGTTTCCAGGAACTTGCATATACTTACGGGCAAACCCTAAAAGAAAATCCAGTGGAATAAAAAAAACCCAGCCAATACTGGAAGTTGAGAGGGGTATAGATGGATAAATTAAAGATCGTCAATGATTTTCTTTTATCGTTATTTGCTCACGAGACCATGAAAAACCGTAGATCACTTAGTCGACTGGTACGACACCAGTGGAAAGAAATGGGGTAGTGTAATTCGACACCAACGGCTAACATACACAATCAAGAAACCAAAGTTCATAACACATTCGTTCCTTGGAATAGCGATTATGAATCACAGTATTGTTAGTGATGAGTTCCAAAATATTCATTTCATCTATACTAATATTACAAAGCTGTAATATTATTTTGAGCTATCCTATATAAATTGCTATGAACTTGGCATACCTCTGTGGCAGTGTGGAAGGTGAAGCATTATAACTGGACGATCTCTTTGCGGTTTCCCGATAAGCTGAGGTCTGGCGTGGCCTTAGCTCCCGACTGGGAGTGGAGGATGGACCTGCAACAAACATACTTCAAATATAACAAGCTGTATGTAGAGTAAACGATTAATCTAAGTTAATTTTACATGAAAACCTGTATTCACCTAAACATAGTAACCTAAATAAATAACCCTTTTTATGTAGCTGGACAATGTGGCTGAAAACCATCTTCTTACTATCTTTTCCCCAATCATCTTACAAAGGTGCCTAAGGATTTTTAATTCTGGAGCTTGCCTACCCTTTTTTCATATGACCCAAAAATTCAGTGAACCTCAAAAAGGAACCGATACGAGGACAGAACTTCTTTAAATTAGAAATGAAGTTCCGCAACAAATTGTTAAATTCCGACGTTATCAAAAAGCAATAACAAAGGGTACTTATTATCAGCAGTCGCGGCGTGGTTAGCCCTCACGGATTAGGTACTATTACTACAATAGTACTTATTTATTATCGTGTATTGACTTAGCTCGAGTGGGCCATAAACTTGCACGCCGTTACTTTGATAAAGTTTCATAGATTGCTGGGTTTAATAGTGTTACGACATCTGTTCGCAAGTAGGAGATAGGATTTGCCACTACTAGATAACAGATGGCGTTACTAGTATTCTAATAAGTAAAGGAATTACTAGATGTTTCTCGAATATCGACTTTTCGAGAATGTGGTACTAGAACTTTCTGTAATATTCGCGTATTTGAGATTTGGCATATATAAAGAGCGACGCGTGCTACGGATTTATTCGAGTGCGAAGAACTAAAGCGAGAACAAGCGAAATACTAGAGCGAAGAAATTAAATACGACAGTGCAGTGATATACGGATTACGGAAATAAGCTTAACGGTGTGGACAGTGTTACTATAACGGAGTAAATTAGTGTTGTTAATTAGTGCGAGTATCGATAGTTAATTATCGATAGTGTTTGTTGTGTTGTGTAAAGTGCGTTATTGGTCAATAAATATAATTACACCTTATTGCACGAAAGTGTGACTGGTATTTATCAAATTAAGAACCCGGTACGTAACAATTGGTGACAGAAGTGGATTTGAAGATGCCAGTTATGCCGAAGGAAGACGGAAGAGAGGGTGTGAAGACACGCGCTCAGAAAGCCGCAGAGGGTGAACAGCTGTCGGAAATGAGTTCATCGGTCACGAACCCTCGGAGTGACATTCCAGAGGAGACGTCCGCGGTGACTAACGCGCCGTCTACATCAACGGCGCCGGCGGCCGCAACTAATACTGACTTGACGATGATAGTTGAAATGTTTCAAAGCATGCGTGAAGCACAACAAAGCATACAGGATGTTGTGAAAAACATACATTCGGAGGTACAGGATGTTAAAAAAAACATACATTCGGAGGTACAGGGTGTTGTGAAACAAGAAGTTCGTGAGTTGCGCGAGGAACAGCAAACTAAGTTCTCACAAGTTCTCACTGCGGTCAATGAAGTCAGTGGTCGGGTGGTTACTGTGGAAAAAGACGTAGAGCAGATGAAGGAGCAGGTAACCACTATTGAGAAAGATATCGATGACATGAAGACCGACTTCCGCGGAATGGAGAAAAGGGTTCTGCAGCTTGAATCACGACCGGTCAAGGTTGTCTCCGGTGAGAATGTAGTAGCTGTCCATGGTCCTCGTGTGAAGGTTCCTCCCTACGACGGAACAACATCCTGGTCGGCGTATAGACATCAGTTCCAGACTGTTGCGGCTGCCAATGGTTGGACTGATGAACAGTGTTTGACTGCACTGACGGTGGCGCTCCGAGGTCAAGCACTGTCAGTAATAGAGGCGCTGCCGACTCCGAGTGGTGGTTTCAAGGACCTGCTGGATGCGTTGGAGTCTCGCTATGGAGAGCGACACCTGGAGCACGTGTTCCGCGCTCAGCTGCGTGATAGGGTCCAGCGTTCCGGAGAGGGACTTCAGCAGTGGGCCCTTGAAATCGAGAAGCTCGTCCGCAAGGCCTATCCCAGTGTAGATCCGAAGACGGTGGAAATGAACCTGGTGCAAGCATTCGTCGACGGCATCAGAGATATCGAAGTGAGAACAGCGGTGAGACTTCAACACCACACGTCTCTCAAGGATGCCGTGGCGAACGCTCTAGAAGTTGAAGCTTGCCGCCAGGATACGCGCCAAACTCATCGACTTCGTGAGATTGCGGAAGCAAATGAGGACGTCAAGGTCATTAAAGCACCCGTCGGAAGGAGTACTGGACCGATTTGTTATGGCTGCGGGAAAAGGGGCCATTTGAGATTAAGTTGCCCGCTGAGGAAGGAAGAAAAGAGGCAGGCAGAGGCTTCTGCCGCAAACGTCCAGGGAAACGAGCATTAGCCAGGACCGGGGGGCAGGTGCTGGCTAGAGAGGAGAAAGCCCCGACAATGACCATCTCACAAGCCTGTAACGGGAACAGTTTGGTGATATTGGGCTGTGTCAATGATCAAGACTGTAAGATGACCCTTGATACTGGAGCGTCTAGAACGGTGATCAATCCGGCACTGGTGAAAGCAGCGAATATCAAGTATAGCAGAGATACTAAGTGTCGGCTACTCTCCGCCTCTGGCCAGCGAATACCTGTCCTTGGTGAACTCTCAGTCAGGATGATGGTTGGCGAGACGTCGTATACTCATCAAGTCATTGTGGCTGAGATAATGGATGAATGCATACTAGGACTGGACTTTATGAAGAAATATAACTGCCGGATTGACATAACGAGAGGAATTTTCAAGTGTGGCCAGGAAGAAATCTTTATACTGGGTGGTCCCGTCGGTGAAGTGACATGCTTGAAAACCATCAATATTCCTGCGCGTTCTCAGAAGTTGGTTCCGGTGATGTTACCTGTAGACAGCGAGAAGAAGAGGCATCGTTGTGTGTTGATTGAAGAGACAGGGAAGAACGGGCCAAGGAAATTTCTGACAGCAAGAACTTTGGTTACAAGCAACAAGACGGCAATAGTGAAGGTAGTCAACCTTGACCAAGAAGATGTACAGCTTAAGCGGGGTGAAGTAGTTGGTCAGTGTGAAGAAGTAGTCTGGATGAGGAGCTGTCATTCTCCAAATGGGAAAGTCAAAGTGAAAGTCGATAATTCAACTGTAACTGACTTGTTAAGTGAGATCCAGGATGACTTATCTTACTTGGAGAGGATCAAGGTTAAACAGTTGCTGGTGAAATATGCTGACATCTTCTCAAATGCAGAAGGGGACTTAGGCAGAACATCTTTAGTGCAACACAGAATTGATACAGGGGACGAAAGACCTATTAGACAGAGAGCAAGGAGAATCCCAATCGCTAAGGAGAAAGAAGTTGAAGAATTGCTCGAAGACATGAAAAAGAAGAAGGTCATTAGTCCGTCCTCCAGTCCGTGGTGTTCTCCAGTGGTTCTTGTTAAGAAGAAAGATGGAAGCACACGGTTTTGTGTTGACTACAGGCAACTGAACAACGTGACAAAGAAGGACAGCTATCCTTTGCCAAGAATAGATGACACTCTGGATACTTTGAGTGGCATGAAGTGGTTTTCAACCCTGGACTGCAAGTCAGGCTACTGGCAGGTGGAAATACATCCGACTGATAAAGAGAAGACTGCGTTTTCAACTGGAAAGGGTTTGTGGCAGTTTAACGTCATGCCTTTCGGTCTCTGCAACGCGCCAGCTACTTTTGAAAGGCTTATGGAGTGTGCGTTGGCGGGATTGGTTGGCGAGGCTTGCCTGGTGTACCTCGACGACGTGGTCATAATAGGCAAAAGCTTCCAAGACCATCTCAAGAACCTGGAACAAGTCTTTCAGAAAATTCGTGGAGCAAACCTGAAACTGAATCCGAAGAAGTGCCGGCTGTTTAGAACTTCAGTGAACTATTTAGGACACGTAATCAGCCGAGAAGGAATTCAGACGGATCCGGAAAAGGTGGAAGCTGTGCAGAAATGGCCGACGCCAAAGGACAAAACAGACGTGCGAGCTTTTCTCGGCCTTTGCTCGTACTATCGACGTTTTGTAAAAGGGTTTTCTGAGATCGCCAAACCATTGCATCGGTTGACTGAAGATAAGAAAACCTTCTCTTGGGATGATGAATGCGAGTTATCTTTCAATGAGCTGAAGAAGAGGCTTTGCGAGACACCTATCCTTGGATATCCACAGCCAGAGGGACAGTACATCGTTGACAGCGATGCTAGTAATATGGCTATTGGTGGAGTGTTATCACAGATCCAAGGTGACAAGGAAGTTGTGATCGGATATTTCAGCAAGTCTCTATCTAAAGCGGAAAGAAACTACTGCGTCACGAGAAAGGAACTTCTAGCTGTAGTGAAGACCTTACAGCATTTTTACAAGTATTTGATTGGGAGACCGTTCAAGCTTCGAACTGATCATGCTGCACTGAAATGGCTTCTCCAGTTCAAAAACCCGGAAGGACAGGTAGCTCGATGGATTGAACAGCTACAAGAGTATGACTTTTCTATCGAGCACCGTAGTGGTAAATCTCATGGCAATGCAGACGCGCTTTCACGTAGACCATGTCCGGAAGACTGTAAACATTGCAGGAAGCAAGAGTCGAAGGAGGAGGTCGTGAAAGTGACTCGAATTTGTCCATTGGATGGATGGGAAACAGAAGCTATGCAGAAGGCCCAAGAAGAAGATGAGAACCTCAGACCCATCATGAAATGGAAGAAGGAAAAACACGATCAACCGGCTTGGAGTGAAGTAGCGTCCACAGGAGTGAGTACGAAAGCTTACTGGGCGCAATGGAACAGCCTGGTTCTGATCAATGGTCTACTGTACCGGAGGTGGGAGAAACCCAACGGTAAAGAAGAGCACCTACAATTGGTCGTGCCCAGAGCCAAGGTTAAAGATGTACTGCGGGAAACACATGACGGTGTTTCGGGCGGGCATCTTGGGGTAAATCGTACGTTGCAGAAGGTTCGTGCGAAGTTTTACTGGCTTCATTGTAGGGACGACGTACAGGACTGGTGCCGGAAATGTACAACGTGTGCCGCGGTGAAAGGTCCGCAGACCCGGAGTAGAGGGGGATTACGGTTGTACAATGTGGGAGCTCCCTGGGAGAGGATTGCCGTTGATGTGGCTGGACCGTTTCCACAATCAGAGTCCGGAAATAAATATTTCATGGTGGTGATGGATTACTTCACTAAGTGGCCTGAAGTGTTTGCCATACCCAATCAAGAAGCAATAACTGTGGCTACAAAACTGGTTGAGGAAGTGATCTGTCGATTTGGCGTGCCCCTGGAGATACACTCTGACCAGGGAAGAAATTTTGAGTCACAAGTATTTCAAGAGGTGTGCAAACTGCTTGGAATGCATAAAACCAGGACGACGCCATATCATCCTCAGTCAGATGGAATGGTGGAGAGGTTCAACCAAACACTGGAGAGACAGTTGGCGAAGATGGTTGAAAAACATCAGAAGGACTGGGACAAACACATTCCATTATTTTTACTGTCTTACCGGTCAGCTGTTCACGAAAGCACGAAGGAAACACCTGCTTTCGTCAATTTCGGAAGAGAGCTACGATTGCCTGTAGATTTGTTGACAGGAGGGTCACCAGATGAGCCGCAGAGTGTAACTGAATATGTAAGCGATTTGAGGGAAAGAATGCAAAATGTACATTCCCTAGTGCGTGAAAATGGTTTACATGCTAGTGAAAAGATGAAAACCAGATATGACCGTAAAGCTAACACGCCGCGTTTCGAAGAGGGTATGCTCGTCTGGTTACACAATCCAACTCGCCAGAAAGGGAAGTCCCCTAAGTTACAAAATAGGTGGGAAGGACCGTACAAGGTGGTCACTAGAATAAACGATGTAACGTACAGAATTCAACGCCAACCTAGAGGGGCTTGGAAAATAGTTCACATCGATCGACTTGCGAAGTACCATGGAAGCAATAATACTCGGGACGAGTATTAATGTAAGGAGGGGGTAATGTTACGACATCTGTTCGCAAGTAGGAGATAGGATTTGCCACTACTAGATAACAGATGGCGTTACTAGTATTCTAATAAGTAAAGGAATTACTAGATGTTTCTCGAATATCGACTTTTCGAGAATGTGGTACTAGAACTTTCTGTAATATTCGCGTATTTGAGATTTGGCATATATAAAGAGCGACGCGTGCTACGGATTTATTCGAGTGCGAAGAACTAAAGCGAGAACAAGCGAAATACTAGAGCGAAGAAATTAAATACGACAGTGCAGTGATATACGGATTACGGAAATAAGCTTAACGGTGTGGACAGTGTTACTATAACGGAGTAAATTAGTGTTGTTAATTAGTGCGAGTATCGATAGTTAATTATCGATAGTGTTTGTTGTGTTGTGTAAAGTGCGTTATTGGTCAATAAATATAATTACACCTTATTGCACGAAAGTGTGACTGGTATTTATCAAATTAAGAACCCGGTACGTAACAATAGGAACAGAACTCACGATTACATTCCGATGGAGGATAATACTATTTTTTTTTTATTTTCTTCAGTATGTTAAGTAACATGTAAATAGACGATGGTAGACTTAGTAATAAGTTAAATAATTGTGCAAGTTGTCAACACACCTAGTAGGGTGGTTTTCATATATTTTATAAAAAAAATGTTTTTCAAACGTGTATTGTTAACTGCCTGTTGTGTGATGCAAATAAATAAATAAATAAATAAATAAAAGACCTCCTTCATATTTGTTGTTGCATTGAATAGAGGAAGTGATAATATAGGGAGTAGTATTCTATTTAAGTATTCATAACAACCAAAGCCACACCATAAAACATACCAGTATAAACAGGTCCTCTGTTTGTTTCCAAGGCACTCAGTCTCCTGAGAGCATCTGCTAGTGTGGACCGCAGACACAAGAGCTCCTCCCCCTGGCGGGCACACCGCGCTTCCAGGTCAGCTACGCGGCCCGCCAGCCCCGCGCCCTCGCTTTCTAGCATCTCATCTGGAAGAAAAGAGGGGATTAATTGGTTGGAAATATGATAGCAATAGGTTTGAGCAAACTCTCTTTCTAATTGGTACACTGTGTAAGCAAAAACTGTGTATTTAGCTCGGTACCCTCGCTCTTTAGCATCTCACCGGAGGTTCCGTGTTCAAGGGCGGATCCAGCCATATGGGCAAGATGGGCATGCCCACATCCCTAATCGACCTACGACCTCACACTTTTATGGTCTACTAGCTGACCCGACAGACTTCGTACTGTCAAATTTGCTTATGACAAAGCCTAAGGCGTTTTTTTAATCTATACTTATAATAAATCTGTAGAGAGGTCAATTCTGTACATGAAATATATTTTCAAAATAACTATCAGGGGGTGATTAGGGATCGATACTGATGCCAAAAATGCAATCAGTAAAATTTTTGTCTGTCTGTCTGTCTGTCTGTCTGTCTGTCTGTCTGTCTGTCGGTTTGTATGTTCCTTATGGAAACAAAAACTACTCGACGGATTTTAACGAAACTTGGTACAATTATTCTTCATACTCCTGGGCAGGTTTTTGTATACTTTCCAGCAGAGTAGTGAAGGGGAATTTTGGGAAATTTTGGGAAAACGGGAGAAGTTACTCCATTTTTTAAGCTTCCGTCGCGTGTGCAGCCTTAATGGTGAAACTTACATAGAAATCATGTATGACGGAAATATTCTTCATAAAATTATCTAAAAAAAAATCCTGAACAGTTTATGTCTATCTTTTACGGTTGACTCACAATAACACGTGTAATTCCTGATAGCTTAGCAGTTCGGAACATTCTGATTATATTTGTTTACTCTTACGTTTGTAAACCTCTCACTCATCTCCAATTTAAAAAAGGTAACATTATTACCTATTCAATAAAAAAAGAATCATAGAAATCGATAGAGAAACACCGAAATTATACATAAAATAAGCCATCGCGCCCGTGACCAAAACCAAATCTTTACTAATTTACATATAACATACTGGATGGCGCCAGTAGTTGCATCTTACATCACGTAATGTTTTTTTTTTTAGATTGTTATAAATACTTCATAGCGTTTTATTCCAAAATTTGCTATTAAACGGAAATACTGAACCGTTCATTAAAGCGCATTCAAAATCACCAAACTACACTGTTTAGGGAGTGCTATAAATTTAATAAATTGAAAACATTGCGCTGAATTTCACAATGCTTGAGCAGTGACTGAAGAAAGAAACCTCAGATATTTAAAAAAACAACGCTACCCGTGCGAAGCTGGGACGATCCACTAGTTAATTTAATAAAACCTCAAAAATTGTAGCCCATGTGTTATTCTGATGTATAAGCTATATTGTGGTAAATTTTCATTCAAATCCATTCAGTAGTTTTTACGTGAAAGAGTAACAAACATCCATACATCCATACTTACAAACTTTCACCTTTATAATATTAATAGGATTGAGGCTTAAGCTGATATGATGATACTTATATCTATGACCAAGAGATTTTTGGGTGCTTTTGCCACCACCCTTTTTTTGGGCTGGATTGGCTTCGCTTACTTTAAATCTAATTGTTGACTGTGTAAGGATAGAGAGGTAATTTAGCCTTGCGTTTTTGCTGTCTAGCATTTCAACCGGAAATGCGAAGAAGCTATGTTTGGACAAAAATAAAACTGTTTTTTGCACATCACAATGCAAATATCTTAAGAAATTGAAAATTTTGTCTTATCTTTCAAAGGGATCTCTTCAAAACAACATTTTCATGATTATTTTGGGGATGTTACATTATATGTATAGTACCGCTTAAATATTTTTTTGATATTTATGTATGTCCCAGAGACAATGTATCAAATATTCTCGGCATGTAGGATAATCCTGCTACAAGCGGATGCAAAGGAGGATGGGCATTTTGGTCCCCATGCTCAAGCATTCTCAATCAAGTTGAATCATATATCATTCTAGGGCTCTGTTAGTGTAGAAAGAAAAAGACTATGGGAGCTATCTTGTTAGAGCTGCCGATTTTGATGTACAGTTTTTTGACAACCTTGATTTCGTTAATTAAGTATGTGGAATTATGATAATTCATGTTTCTGGTGTAACTTAGTAATTATGTTATACTTAAAACATCTCAATGCTGAAGCGACATTGTAAAAACTGTCAGAGTTTGCAATAAATTGTCATAATTAAATTGAAAATGTATCAAAAACATGAAACAAACATGACAAACAGTCTTGTCAAAAAAAAAACTTTAAAAGTAATCTTTCTCAAAAATGGCAGCAATTTAGGACAAGCGCTTTTTATTGTACAATAAATAACCTTTCCAACGACGTATCACTCATCCTGATTGGTGCTGGGACCAGGTGCCATACATTTGTGCCCATCCTCCTTTAGGCATTTCTGTGCACCAGTAACAAGTTTTGATTCTCTTTCTTATCTGTACTGATATCACAACAGACCAACTTACAATAACGGAGCATGGAACATAAACCGGTCTCAAGCAACTCAGCTCGCAAGCAGCGGTTTTCCCTGACCTTCGCTAGGTCGTAAGTCCACCTTGCAATGAATAAGCCAAAAGGTGGAAATTGTCATAACCTCTATAACAAATAAATATATTGGACCGTGTGATTTTCATATTAATATGCTTTCTACTGCATGCATATTTTTTTATACGGCACACATATATAAAACATTTTGTTTTACACCCATGGCCTGTCTGCCTGTATGTCCTGAGTGATCTCTGAAATGCCTAGCTGGACCAATTTTGACGGGGATCAGGCTACATTTTTTTTTATAATATGCGTGAGCCCATTTTATATAAGACTAACGTATGCCTTTTAGTCTTTTGTAACAGATAGTGTGAAAAAGAAATAAGTGATCAAACCATACCTGTTATGCTATAAATCACAAACTGAATTCACTTCGTAGCATTTATTTCACTTTCAAAATTACATGTTGTATAAAAATGAGTTGGCAATGGAAAGTACAAATAGTGTTCGGACCACCCAAAGCTCAATTTAAAAATTGCTACTTCAAATTAGAAAGGAAGAGTAAGCCTGAGGAGTATTATTTAAATAATAGCTTAAATGACATGAAACGGATAAAAATGCTGACTTGGAATAATTTATCATCAATTTTATGTAAATGTTATGACTAAAGCTCTTGAAAGTTAGAACATGAAAATAAACTTAAAATAAGCAAACTAAACACAAGTTTATATTCGCAACTAATAAGACAACCGTACATTTATAAATATGCCATCACAATTATTTTCCATTTGGGGTAGGCAAAAGTACAAGTAAAAAAATATGTGATTGTCACAATCGCAAGCTACAAAAGCAAAACTTATAGTAGATTACTATGATCATATACATATATGCTGTGTAGTGTTGGCTTAGAATAACACTACCCCATTTCTTCCGGTGGGTGTACGTAAGAGGCGACTAGCGTTATTGGGGCTTTTAAGGGATTTTTGGGCGATGCGGTTGGAGACCCATCACCAATAACCCTTTATTTTTACCATCTTTTCCCCATTCACATTTCCAAAAGTGGCTGAGGAATTTCGAATTCCTTATCTCTGGCTACCCCTTCTAGGGATTTACAGCCGAGAGTATATGTATGTATGTATGTATGTATGAATAAAAAATAGTTAAACGCTACGTCTATTCCGATCTGCGGCAGCTCTAACCAGATCAAATCATCGCACTTATTCACAAAGCTATAATTTAAAGAAAAACGGTTATGGTATCCTGTTGTAGTACCTTATTAGCTATTAAGCTGATGAGCGGAAACCAGGTGTAAGCCTTTTCCGTTCAGCACTAAGCTTGTAATTTATTCATTCAATAAGTAAACAGATTAAGTTGACCCATTATGACTTGCTGCCTGGAATATAAACTCAACGACCAATTAAATATCATACATAATACTCATCTATAAATCCCTATAAGGGGTAGCCAGAGCTCCAGAATTAGAAATTCTTTAGCCACTTTTGGAAGTTGAATGGGGGAAGTTTGAGCAATCACAAGCCCCAAAACCCCATGACATCTCCTACGACTAAAGCAGGACGAAATGGGTGAGTGCTATTCTAAGCCGACACTACACAGACAAGGATTAAGAAACAACTTTTCTTAAATATCAAATTAACTTGCATCTGTCATCATCGGCTTCGCATCGTATACTCTACTCTCAGCAATTGATGTTCCGATGCAAGACTGTCAATAGTACCCAAACATTACATCTGCCGAAGGTCGCCCACTAAAATGGGTCATCCGACGTCGCTAGGTATGGGTAACGTAGTGTTGTGGCAACTGTCATTGTTTGCCAAACAATACGCCAATCGATGTTATCTTTGTTGCGATGTAATGCAGCGACTCGTGTCCTGATAAAAATTGTGCTACACTCGCATTACGCGATAGTCACTAATATTTGTCTGTGATTTGATTATACTTGAGGGGATTGTTTCATAATGTTTATTGTACATATGGGTTGGTTATTGTACATGTGGGCTACTAAGATGGCAAAAGTGTGAAATTTAGAGAATTAGTTGAGTGAGTAAACAGCGAAGTAAGAAGTTCTGTAACACACATAAATGGGTGAATTTGCCTGATTTTGTAATCACTAACTCTCTACGCTTTAATCATATATTTACTGGTTTTATCAAAGCACGTAAGTCGGATGAAAAACTGAAAATTCAACCTTTACATATTCACAAATGTTGATCTAGTTTTTGGTAGCACAGATAATAATTTACTAATGTTTTATGTGAGCTTTATTTGCCACTACTTGCAATGACTTTATTATTTTACCTATTTAAAAGCAATTTAAAAAAACAGAAATGTCGTCGAGTTTGAACACGTGCGTGCGTGTGATGACACTCGTATTTAATCGCATAGCTTGTATAAAAACAAATTCCTTTATAACAACATCGCAAACAATAGTGCAAAGCCGGGCACTCTAGTAACTAAAATTGCAATGTGACAACCTGCGACAAGGAACGGGTTGGAGTAAAATGAGATGTGCCGATAACCAATTACTAATATGAATTTCTACATTTAAAACTTACGCCAAGCCGCATACACGTCGTTCATAGTGTCTCCCGGAGACCCGCTGGTCCGGGAACTCCGCGCTTCCTCCATATCACTGCTTTTATCCATCACTAACCACCTCTATGCACCAGCACCACTTACCCCTCACATACCACTATTCCTATCACCACATTTATCTAAGCTATTCTACAAAACACGTCCGCCACGCCATGCTATGCCGAGACACTGAATTAATAGAATTTCACATTGTGGGAATTGTTTTTTAACTGTTACCGATTAACTAAGTGAGTAAACATATTTTTTCGCTGCCTTTCATACTTTACAATAATACCAATTCAACAGTCCGCCGGTTATACGAGAACAATAGTAAATTGATATGGTTTGTCTATTCGTTTGTGCGCCATTGAAGCGTGAACACCGGCATCGAGTGACAGAGTCCGAGTTAGCGCACTCTTCTTCGGCCAAATAATAAAGCATATAATAACAGTATCATTGAACTGTCATCAAGTAATTAATGTAGATTTCAAGCTCTCGGTGAGAAAGTTGGATGTCCGCGAAATGATGAAGCAGATAGCGAAATGGGTGTATTCAGAGTTGGTTTATGAGATCGCGTATAGTATTTAATAGTGCAATCGTTTTTGGCGGCAGCACGACTTTCTCGGTGAGAGAGGTGGAATGTTAACTATTCCCACGAGGTTCGTGATAGCGTCGCCCGCCGCCGCCGCGCCGCCACTCCGGTACTTTCTTTGACAGTCATACCTTTCATTGTACGGTTTGCTTTTTCTAGTGCAATTCTTTTTGTTTTTGCTGGATATTAATGCTAATATGTTTTATAATCGCTTTTAATCATGTTGGTTATCTCAGCCGATAGATGTACCCTGAATTAGGCCTCCCACGAAGACCTTTACATCCACCTTCGCCAACCTGCCTGCCGAACGTGGGGATTATGTCATAATCTCTCCCATGATTCAAACAGATAAGAAATTAAAATCTATGATTGAATAAGCGAAATTGTAATTTCAATTAGACGTAAAAACCTTAACTATTCTTGTGTTTAAGTAAGGTTGCTTGTTGTGCTAAAGGCGCGAAAACTGATATGTTATAGGCATTGCAAATGAATAAAAATTATGTCACATTGAAATTGAAATCCTATTAATATTATAAATGTCAAAGTTTAGGTGTTTAGATGTTTGTGTGTTTGAGGCAAAAAGGCTCCTCAAGTACATAATGTATATGAATAAAAGTTGGCAGAATGCTAGATAATGACCCAAATTTTAACATAGGATATTTTTTATCCCGGGAAAATTTGACCAATAAAATATTCACGCCTGATTGAACTAAGAGTAGCAGAAAACATTTTAAGCTTTGTCATAAGCAAATTTGACAGTACGAAGTCTGTCGGGTCAGCTAGTAATAAAATAATTATGCAATTAATTACTAGAAGTTATCTAAAACACATAGGTATATATACAGGAACCAGTTTCATAACATAAAATTGAGTTCAGTTTAAGCTTAGGTTGGGCTGATTTTATGCATCGCTACATACCATTATTAAAATGCTTCGTTGTCTTAATATTGAATTACTTTGAAAAACATGGATTAATCGACTTTTAATAAAAGAGATTAAAATCAACAGTTTAATGCATTTATTAAAAAATAAACCTTTATTTAATACATAAATGACCTTTATTTCCAAACACATCAGTTTCAGTATACATTTACTTAGTAATCTATCTATCTATTGATGGTAATTTTCTTTTAAAAACAGACTTTGCTCTTATTTTCATAGTATAAATCGAATACTCGAATATAATTTGCGGCGTCATCTAGCAAAGCTTTTAACTCAGCTAAGTTTTACTCATTTACTTGACAAGTTAATCTATTTTGTGCTTAGTCAGCTTTTGTTAGATCGGTGGCGCTGATATTTTCATGAATGATACCCAAAAAGCTTTCTAAATTTATCTTTTAAATAAGTATAGGTATGTTATGTATCAAACCGAGAATTACTTTTGTTTAAACGGCGTGATTTTATCGTTGTTTAGTTAAGTACCATTATGAAAATAAAATAAAATATATTTTACACCAATATAATAAAAATATAAATTTAAAAGGGAAATATGGACTGATGTAGTGATAAGTGAAAATTTAAACAAAAGCGGAACATAGAAATAGTCCTATCAATTAAGCAAATAAAAATTTTCGACACCAGAAGGACTCGAACCCACGACATCCTAGTATACGCCCCCGTCGCTTTGCCAACTGAGCTATGGTATCGAGTGACCACTCGCGCGAAAATTTGTATTTGCTTTGGGTTCGACTCCCCCTGCTGTCGAAAATTTTTATTTGCTTTATTGATTAGTAATATTCCCCACATGAGATTTTCATGCAAAACAAAACCCAATTAATGAAATAGTCCATTTTTAAGTCTGTAAAAAATGGACCCAGAGCTAGAATCCAGTGCTTTATTTTAATCGATAACGATTGCTTTTTGTAATGCTTAGAATTGCTATTTACATAGCAAAACCATAACCCAAAAACAAACAGATCTATTAGATATGTAGGAAAACATTACGTAATATGATAACTTTGGGATCATATCATGTACAAGGTTTAATAGAACTGCAACTCAAACGTTCACGCCGTATATCCCCGAAGGGGTTGACAGAGGTACTAATACGTTTTTTTTCTCCTTTATTATCACTTATTTTTACCTTTTACTTTTATTTTTGTATGTGTTTATGTGTTGTATGTGATTGTTATGATAAAATAAATAAAGTTTTTAACTATCTATCTACTTCTGTACCCACGTTTTGCTTGCACAATGTACTCATGTAATAGGGGGCAGGCCAAAGTACAACTTAGCCATATGGGTTTCCTCACGATCGACGATTATAAAATGGCGATCGATACTAGTCTATTTTTATACCTAAGGGTACTAATAAACTTGTGTTAAAAGAACACCATCTTTATACACACAGCGAAATGATAAATCAGGTATAAATATAAGACCAAGAATTAGGAATCAAAGTTCATATTTGATAAGATCAGCGGAACTAAATGAGGTTCGGCAGGATCTTACAAAGAGGCAAGAATGCAAATGAATGAATTAAATTTTGCCAATTGATAGCCACCGCCTACTGTATATACACTTATACGTGAGTGTAATAAAATAGTAAAGATTGCTATCCACTGTTGACCTAGGTTTATTTCCATAACACTGCATCCTGATGTTTCTGATATCAGACGATGACGTCATGTCAAGGTCACATCATGCTAACTACGAAGACACGTGACATACATACTGTGTTTGTTGTGTCAACACTGACATACGGTTTATGTGAAATATGGCCGGTTTTGTAGTTAGTAGCGGCTTAGAAAGTTAAACGAGATGATTTTTTTGTTGATTTACTAGGTGTGATACTCGTAAGTAATCCTAACATTGCTACAATTTACATGCATACATGCAAACACGGCTATTAATCCCAAAATAGAAGTGGCCATAGCCATAGAAGTAAAATGGGGAAAAGATTATAAAATTAAGGACGGTTGCTATCCCCCAGCCACATTTCCCGAAAATCACTTAAAATCGCAAAACCCTAAGACGCCTTTTGCATCCAGCACTGAAAAATTGAGTTATTGCTATTCTAAGCCAACACTATAAAGCAAAGACACAGCTATAATTAAATACATTCGAATATTTCTCTATTAAATCCTATATTATATTTCTAGCTATCCGCGTTAAGTGGTTAGACCAAGCTCGTAACCATTTTGTCTTTTTTATATTGTTATTTAATTAGTTCTTCTTTTTTAACTTCTTTTCACTGTATTATTATTTTTTGTTGTATGTGTTAAAAGACAAATAGAATCTTTTTATTTGTTTTTTACTTATTACTATTAGATTACTCTATAAAATTACCTACACGTAAAAAAACACAACGCAGTAGCAGTAGAGCTGAGGACTATTCCAGCTTTTGAAACAAGAGTTTGATATTTTGGATTAGAGGATTTATTTGAGAATCAATACAAAGACTAAAATATACTTTTATTTTGGCATTTTAATAAGACATATTACCGTCTCTAAATATTTAAGCCATTGTTCGTAGACCCATTTGTATCAGTTATCTATTATCGGAAAAGATTTACGAAACCAGCCCGATAACTCAGAGATATTTTATTTTTGTCTTAACAACAGCAAAAAATAGTGTTAAAGCTGGGTTTATAATTTTAATGAGACCTAATGCAGACTATACTTTACCATACAATAATATTCAAGCTCTGACTAACGTTTCCATGTATTCAGTTCAAAAATAATAAAACACATTACCAACCCCGATTTAAGAGAAAATAGCGACTTTCCTAGCTTTGTAAAAGAAACATTCATCGACATTGTTCTGTTTAACCCAGTCTTAATTTAAAATGTGCTCGTATAGTTGGCATGCCACATACAACAATAGCTACATTAATTTTGAAACAATACCAAAACGTTTCACCTTGCCTTGTTAGCATCACACACGCGTTTTCTACCCATACTACCACTATATACTACACTATGATTACTATGACGTCAATCAACCATATATAATTTAATTAGTATAAATTATTCCCTATAGCAACTTCTGATGTAACAGTTTATAAACTCAACCTTATTAAGACGCTTGTCAAATTGAATTCGCATCGAATAAATCTTTGAGTAAATTCAAAATAGCATAGCAGACGTAGCCAAACCATAAATTAAATTAGCACCTTCCAAATGAAACTATCGCTAATCACATTAAAATGTACGTGTTTTGTTTAAGCAAACTATAGATTTCACTTCGAACGTTTCAATGACCTGTGGTAGTGTATATGAAATAATAAACAGAATTTCACCAGCACTTCACTGAAATCCCCATTTCACCGGCACATACAAATACCGTACTACGACTCGTGTCGAGCTACATAGTCCGCACAGCTGACTAAAGAACGAAAACTGATACATTCTTAATTCCAACCTCACCTCGGAAATGTATACGAAAAACAGTTCTGAATGTATCCACGTAAAGTGACAAGTACCTTAAAGAATCTGTCGGCATAGAACTCGGTCACAGTAAGGTTTTAGCGCATGCGTACAATAATGAAACAATAGACTTCACCGGCAAATAAATCTTATTTGGAATACGAATAAGGAAGAAAGTTCGAGAAATTGTAGCAAGCCAGACACAACATGCGTATTTTGCAAATGCCGGTCGGTGGCCTCAATGAACCTGGTGGTAGATTTTAACTGTTTTACCTTGGAAGACAAGAGTGAATCTGGATTTTTTAGTCTAGAGGACGGAGCAATGAGGTTTATCGGTTTAGGGCAGAGGTCAGCTACCTTTTGGTTTTCATTTCGGCTAATTTCAGACTTTTCTAAGTAACATTTTTTTCTTAATTCCAATAAACAATGCTTGTATACATCTGTGTCTAAATGAAAGAGCAGCATCTTCACATCCCAAGAGCCACATGTAGTTCACAAGCCACATGTTGCCCACTAATGGTCTAGGTCTAAGCAAGAACTTACAAATATTGTAACATTAACGTTTTTATATTTTATAGTGTACTTAGTCATAGTCATGTGACAGTGTATTCGTACAAAACGGCGATAGGCCTGCCCCATATATCCCACCTGATCCTCCATTGTTAGTCAGCAACAAATAAAAATCTCTCTTTCTCTTTCTTTTATATCATGTGAGTACACCTTCCAAGCAAAACGTGGGTACTCTGAGCACCAGGTGACAATGTAACTTGATGTTCATAAGTTTTAGTACCTCTCCCAACCCCTTCGAGGATATACGGCGTGAACGTCGGAGTTAGAAATATTTTACTTGTATTACTTGCACTTTAAATTAATAGCACTTTATATTCGCGGATAACAATAGATATAATTGATAACGAACGATCTTTTATTGTTTAATTCTCAAAATTTTTGGTATGTCACTCTAAAAATCTACAAGAAAAACGATTATTATGGCTTCCAACAGTTTTGCTTACATGCATAATTCATCTATTACCATATTAGTTCAAAGGACTGACGATACCTTGAAGTACAAATACAAATTATCAAGCGATTACTTAGTCAGTGACTAGAACTAATGTAACTATACACATCACAGGAACTGAGTACAAATTGTAAAGGCGGGAAACGTGATGCTCAATATTTAATTACCACATAATTTGTATGTAAGACCAGTTCACATGATCGCGCGCATACACACTAACATAATAAGCTAGTGTGACGTGTATGACTGTACATACAACTATAAAGAGTTGTTATAGTATGAGCATCTGTATACTAAAGTGTTTAGTCAGCAAATACAATAATTCAGTAATCATAATTCAGTCCGCCTTCTCTATCGAAAAGCCGGGATTTATTTCACTTTACATCTGACATCCAAGTAGAACACTAGTCCTTTTTTCTCATTTTACTAATTCCATTTTACTATTTCATTTTGTTAATTACTATTTCATTTGATTTCATTTATTAAATCTAGTGTCTATTCAAAAAGTGTTTTTTAAAAGAAGCCCGTCGAAGTCCTTTATAACATTGGTGGCAGCTCAAAGGGATTTGTAAAATCCTCGGATCGCCTCTGGTCCAATTAGAAGAAACTCGAAACTCATCTGCTGGTTGCGAAATGACCAGTAAGACAATCGCCAATCGCCGTTTTCCTGCATTTACAATCGCCGTGTTCCTGTAAGTGAATTCATTTCAATATCCAGTGTAATCGCCAATCGCCGAGTTCCTATATGTCAGTTCATATAGAAATCTGACTCTATCGCCAATCGCCGAGTTCTACGAATCAATTTATATAAATATCTGACTTTATCGCCATTCGCCGTGTTCCTGATATATGTGTTTTACAGAATTATTGTAGCTGAGTGCAGTGTTTTCTTCAAATGTTTAATTTATATGTGTCGATTTTCATGTTCTAATTTTATCATACTGTTTACCCTTTTCATATACGTGTCGTAATTATTTTCGTAACAATTTATCATAACTATTTTTATTAGGCGCAATCCAAGACCATCGCTACAACCGTATCTTATTCCTAGAATCGTATCCGCTCATACCTTATCTTTGTTTACACTAACTCTCGTCGCGCACCTATTCTGTTAAATACCAAGTGTCCATATTCTGTTAAAATTTTAATTTTATTTTTACATAACTTATAAGTCCTACTATAATTATGTCCGAAATGGATTTAAACATTTTAATTAAATTTATAAACAAATTTGATGGCAATAGAGAAAAACTAACCGCTTTCCTAAACAATTGCCGAAACGCGATAAATCTTGCTTCAGCCTCACAACAAGAAATATTATTGAAATACATATTGAGCCAATTAGAAGGACGTGCAGAAAGCGCGTGCTCAATCCGAGAATTTGACTCCTGGTTTCAATTAGAGGAATTTTTAAAATTACAATTCGGCGAAAAGAAACATTACGCCGCGTTGCTCTTGGATTTACAAGAATGTAGACAGTTAAACAGTGAATCGGTAAACCAGTTTGCACTTCGGGTGGAATCTTGCTTATCGAAACTTTTAACGGAAATAAATATTTCAATTCCTACCAAGAAAAAAACTGAATTGGCAGGTCGCGTCGCAGCAATGCAAGACCTAGCATTGCACACTTTTGTATGTGGCCTTAAGAGCCAATTATCTACTATAGTTCGGTGCCGTGACCCGGACACTTTAAATGAAGCGATCAATTTTGCTATGTCGGAAGAAAAAATAATGCTTAAGGGCGTCCCCGGAAAAATAGGTTGATATTGATTGTTTGGAAATTCTATAAAGTCTGATTTGATGATATTGATATACCATGAATAAAATATATGTTGATGATTAGTTCATGGTGTTGAAATTTGATGTTTAACATTTTAATAATTTGTTGAAAAATATGATAAAAAAAAATTAATTGGAACATGCTTTGTTTTCATAAAAACCGTATAGGCTCCACTGGCACAACATACATGTGAACTCATTATGTGTCTATATACGCGTAGCTTTAAGATCTGTAACTATAATGTTTAACTTTTCATTTAAACATTATAGTTATTCAATAAAACTAAATAAACTACGTTTATCCTGCGCGCGCGTTTTGCCCGTCCCTGTCACTCTCAGTAAATTTGACGTAAGAGTGAGCGCAATAGCTGCAAAATGCGGGGAGGCCCTTAACTGTATAAAACGCAATTCATCTTCTTCTAATAGTTACAATCAAAACCCAAATCCTCAACGTCAATTATTCCAACAAGAACGCCGGATGAATATTGCTGTACGACCTAATCAAGATCACACATCTACAACTCCTGTTTGTCGCTACTGCAAAAACATTGGTCACACCATTGACGTTTGTAGGAAACGACAGTATAATAACCGTAGACTCCCAAATTCATCTAATAGGGGTAATAGACCCATTAACCATATCCATTCAGAGGAAAATCAACCTCAAACAAATTTAAACGAGGAAGATTTCCCCTCAAGTATCGTGCCGGGAAATTAGTATTGAAAAACGATACGGTTACCCAAATTCCAAAATATCCGCTTCATGATTGTTTCGATAAATTAAAATGTAAAAAAAATACTATTTCCGTACCTGCTGAGGTCAATCATTCTACTATTTCGATACCTGAAAAGGTCAATCAACCTACTATTTCCGTACCTACCAAGGTCAATAATTCTACTATTTCGATACCTGAAAAGGTCAATCAACCTACTATTTCCGTACCTGCTGAGGTCAATAATTCTACTATTTCGATACCTGAAAAGGTCAATCAACCTACTATTTCCGTACCTGCTGAGGTCAATCATTCTACTATTTCGATACCTGCCGGGGTAGCATGAGGCGTGTGAGAGCCTCTGAGATAGGGCTATGTCACCGTTCAAGGGCGAATTGGCCGCCATATTTGACCGTTTCTCGCACGCCCGAGCATGAGGCATCTGAGATGTGAGAGCGCTAGTGACTCGCTTTGACATCGCAACGCCGAGTCACATGTGCGAGCATGAGCGGCGTGACAGCGACATAAACTGAGATGTTTGTCATTTTATATCAAATTTATGTCGATGCCAAAATTGAGCGCGAGAGCCAGTGAGAAAGATTACTTATCAAAATATGAGTGCTGTTTTGCAGCTTTTTTTAACTGTTTTGTGTAGTTCTTAGTGTAAAAGTGTGATAGCAAAGCGACTACATCACTTAGATTTGTTTTGAATGGAAAAAAAAACGAAAAATGGATATGATACTCATCCGGGTGAAAGTTTGCCGCAAACAAGTCCTATGAAACATATATGTATCTCATGACGATTTCCGAGGACCTCTACGATAGCTTGTGACCTATGAAAAGCCTCAGGGTATAGTTTCACATAAGGATACATACAGGATTTAATAATTCCACATGATATCATTTGAATTGTAAATTTTAACTAAATTAAGTGTAATCTACAACTAGTGCTTGGGTATTAAGTTTTAAATTCATTAAAATATGTTTGGCTTTTATAACCAGCAATGCACTAGGCATGAGGATACAAATTCTGCAGCCTAAATCCATGTCATACGTCCAATTTTCTGATGCAGTTGAAAAAATCAATGAATTTCATTGATCTTCTTTAAAATAACTATTAAGAACAGTTTCTTAACTTATGGTATGTTTCAGAGGTTCAATACAATGCATGTGAAATAGATTTCTATTCATTATTGTTTGTTATGTAGGGTTTGTAGTCTTAAATTATCATTATCATCATAAAAGACACCCGACCTCATAGCATATGCTTGCATCAACAGGCATAGGCAAAGTCTGGATAGTGTGAGTAGACAATAGTCTGCTTGCTGTCTTAGTGTGGCTAGGAATGTAAAGAATGGTGATGGCATAATTTTGTTACCTCTTTATCTACCGACACACTTAATGCTACAAAAGTTGTTTAAATGCAGGTGCATGTACTTTGTGTAACATTATAAAACAAATTTGGTAGTCACCTTACTAGCATATTGAAATGACTAAATATGAATATAATGCTCATGTTCTTTTCTTATTTTCAGTAAAACATATTGATTTAATACAAAGATTCTGGAGAACAATTTAGTGACTTGGAAGGAGTCTAATTAAATTAAAAAAATCAGCAATATGTAACAGTTTTTAATTAATTATCAATAAAATTGCCTAACTATTAATGAAAACCACTTGTTTTAATCCCCTTCATTGCAAGTAAATCCACATTTTCCAATACCCAACTCATAGCAGAACTCTGCAGACCATTTAGAATAAAATGATAATCATGGCATGTTTGGTATTGAATCATACAATGCCTGGGGATAAGTTGAATACATAGAAAAAGCAATGTTATTTTATTTTATTTTGGGCAAATAGAGCAGATGGATACAAATTAAGTAACAAAAGAGATATATAGGTGGGAATAATGGTTGTATGAGTAAGTTTATTGATGAGGCAATTAATATTCTCTGCCTACTGCAATGGGAAATAATGTATAGTAGAATATATGCATGCACATTTTACAACTGAAATCTCATCTGAAGTGTAAAAGTAAAATCTGCCTATGAATGGGCTTTATTTGCTAGTAAAACACATTTTGTGGAGTTAACTTTATTTATTGAAGAAACACTTTTATACAACCGCTCAACATCATAGTTTTTGTTCACAAACTCATCTCTACTTCACATTTTTATTCTATTAACATCACTTTTTCCTTTAGAAACACTACAGCTTGTTTATTCACATTGCAGTAATAAGAATGCTCTTTAAGTATGGATGCACTCAAATTCTGAATAAACAGGAGCATTCAACAAGACTATTTCCATACATCAGAGCTTCACTAGCTTTTGGGAATATAGGATATTGTTGAATATGAAATGTAGTGAAGGTTGTTAAGTTAAATAATGCCCATCTGCGGGATGGAACTGGCGAATGGGAATCTGGGAATGGACTGGCGGGATGGAACTAAGATGTTATAGGCAATATGTGCCATAGGCAGCACAGCATTTCTTCAATTTTCTCGTCAAACACTTATATAAGTGTGCTATATCTGCAAACAAAAGACAATACAAATCATTAAAAGTATGCTGCTCACTTTCTAGTTAAATATAGTTATATAGAATAATAAAACTTAATTACTTACTAAATATTTTATGATTCCCCTATCATTGTAAGGAAGTTTAGTCGGACATTCCCTACAAACTAAACTTGTAATATTAAAACTTTTGATTTAAATTGAAAATTTGGAAACTTGTATTGAGAAATTAAATATTTATGTTTGTTTACGTTGTTTGGTTACCAAATGTCAATAATCTACCCGGGCTGAAAAGGTCAATCAACCTACTATTTCCGTACCTACCAAGGTCAATCAACCTACTATTTCCGCACCTCAAAAGGTCAATAAAACTTCTATTTCTGAATTTGATAACAAAATTAACCCATTTGAAACATACAATATCTTTACTAATCCATCTAAAAAGCACTTACCTTTTATAGAAATAAATGCTGACATTGCTTCTAAACCATTGAAAATCTTAATAGACAGTGGCGCAGCTGTGAGTCTCATTCAAGTAACTTCTATTGAAAAAATGCCAGATGTATCAAATAAAATCATATCTTTTAGTGGTTTAGGATCAGAAAATCCTATAGAATCTCTAGGAGTTATAAGTCTTAGTTCTGAATACTTTGATCATCCCTTCCATATCTCTCCGTTTCTTAATTTTCCTTACGACGGCATTATAGGTAACGATTTCCTTTCCACTTTAAAGTGTAAAATTGATTATAATGAACACCTGATTTTAATTAATAACAATAGAATTACTCTTCAATATACTAAACCAGTTTATACTATTCCCCCTCGATCAGAAATGGTTATTGAATGCTCTATCGATAATCCTGAAATAAAAGAAGGATTAATCGTAGATCAAAACCCTATCAACTCTCTATTGATTGCAAAATGCATTGTTAAAGTAAAACCTAATTCCCGAATAAATATTTCTGTTTTAAATACTTCTGAATCTCCGATACAAATTAACTCTGACCTAAAACTAAATATCATTCCATTTCCAGAATCTTCTTCTTGTGAAATATTTCATACATCTTATTCTCATCAAACATCATTAAGCGCTATTGATAGAACCAGAGAAGTAATAGATCTTCTACGTGTTTCTCATCTAAATTCTGAGGAATGTAATGCTCTCTATGACCTCTGTTCCACATATTCTGACATTTTTCAACTTCCTAATGATAAATTGACTTGTACTAATGCCATTCAACACGAGATTCCCACAACATCCTCTATTCCGATTAATACCAAGACCTATAGATTTCCAGAAATCCATAAACAAGAAGTTCAACGTCAATTAGATAAAATGTTAAAGGATGGTATTATTAGACCTTCTATTTCACCCTGGTCGTCCCCGATCTGGGTAGTACCAAAAAAAATTGATGCTTCTGGACAACGTAAATGGCGTGTAGTCATAGACTACCGCAAATTAAATGACTTAACCATTGGAGATTCATATCCAATTCCAAACATTTCCGAAATCCTCGATCAACTGGGGAAATGCAAATACTTTAGCACATTAGATCTAGCATCAGGCTTTCACCAAATAAAGATGGCAGATAAAGACGCTCCGAAAACCGCTTTTTCAGTTCCTCAGGGCCATTTCGAATTTACACGCATGCCATTTGGTCTCAAAAACGCCCCAGCACAGCAACCTTTCAAAGATTAATGAATTCAGCTCTCTCTGGTCTACAAGGCGTTCAATGTTTTGTCTATTAAGATGACATAGTAATATACTCATATGACTTAGAAACTCACATCAATAATCTTTCCAATATCTTTGACAGACTCAGGCACTTCCAACTAAAGCTCCAACCCGATAATCCTTTTAATCCAAATAATGAAGTAATTATACAACCTTCTGTTGAATCAAATCCTCAACCCTCTACTAGTTCTGCTCCTAATGTCCCCACAGTTGCAAATACTAATAACAATAAGGAATATTCTGATTATCTTAAAAGCTTATCTAATACAAAAGAAAATTTTAACGTCCAAATATTTCAACACAATCAGAATCTACTAAAAACTTCGTGTAAACATATACTTATTCCTGTGTCTATCGATCTAGATGACTCCAACCCTTATTTACAACAAATTTTATCTTCATTAGACGATAATACTGATATCATAAATGAAGAAAGAGAACTGTACACTTTTAAATCTATCTCATTACAAGGAAAAACCTATTATTTAATGTTTACTAAATTATATTACTTTGACAATTCTACTTACCCCGATATATTTAAAACCCTGAAATCTACTAGAGATGAAATTATTCTAATGGGTGATGTCAATGAAATATCTATATCCGACTTCCGTAACCCATTTGATCAAATTTCCTTCACTAAAATATATAGCATGCTCTTGTTTCTTTTTAACAATACTAATATTAAAATAAATATTTACCATGATACTATTATCTATCCAGTTCCAACCGAAATCACAAAGATCTTAAAAGAAAATCACGACATCCCTATGGCCGGAAATTTAGGTAACAACAGAATGTTTGATCGGATAAAAGAACGCTACTATTGGAAAAGTATGCGTGTTGATATAGAAAATTATGTAAGGGCTTGCAAATTATGTCAAACTAACAAAGCTTTCCGTAAAACTAATAGGGCCCCTATGCAGATAACTAGCACATCCACCGCACCTTTTGAAAGGATTTCTCTCGATATAGTAGGTCCCTTACCCGAATCTGGGCAAGCTAAATTAAAATATATCCTAACTTTGCAAGACGATTTAACCAAATATTCTATAGCCTATCCAATACGCGCTGCAACAGCAGAAGAAACAAGTGAATGCCTTGTTCATTTTATATCTCTCTTTGGCATCCCAAAAATGATCCTTACTGATCAAGGAACCAATTTTACCGCTGAATTATTCAAAACCACATGTTCATTCTTAAAAATAAAACAGTTATGGTCTTCACCCTATCACCCCCAAACGCAAGGAGCTCTAGAACGAAGTCACTCCACTCTGAAGGAATACCTAAAATCATTCACTAACGAACATCAAGACAATTGGCCTCGATATGTTTATACAGCCATGCTTACATACAATACAACAATACATACTACAACTAGATTCTCACCATATGAACTTATATTCGGTCACAAGCCTTTTATTCCAGATTCCGTTTTTGAATTACGTAGTGGTACAACTTATCCTGAATATATAAAGATGCTTTGCCATCGTCTTAAAATATCCCGTGATAAAGCTATAGAATATACTAATGCTTCCAAAGAAAGATCAAAAGCTTATTATGATCGATTTACTCGCGGAGTCCAATATAAAGTAGGCGAATTTGTATATATAAAAAATCATGTTAGATTAAGAAAAGCTTTATCCCCATTATGGAAAGGTCCCTATAAGATAATTAAAGTTCATCCTAATAACACTGTTTCGCTTTTAATAAATCGTCGTCATGTAAAACACCACTTTGACCAAATCAAACCAGCACATGACGTCACTTAGTTATTAATATAGTTTTTAATCTTAAGTTCATAATTCATAGTTCATATATTTTTATACCATAGTTAGAAATAAATTCATATTCCAGATTAATCTTCAATGATTCTGCTGCAAGTAACAATAATTTCATTCAGTACATCACTAAGAGTCCTGGTATACTTTTTGACCTTTTCGGAACGATGAAAATCATAAATGACCAGTTTCATGTTGTGATACCTGTAGATGTGTCTTCTTTTAAAGGAACTATAGACAATGTTAATCATGCGTTTACTAATATCCGTAGTCAGTGTCGGGAAAACCAAGAAGTCACTAATTGTCAAAACCTATTACAACCTTTAGAGTCTCTTCAAAAAGATATCATCCGTGACTTTCAATCCATTTCTCATATTATCTCAAAAGACATTTCTAAAAGATCTGCTTGGTTTTCTGGTATCGGTGTAATTTTTAAACATATATTTGGAACATTAGATGAAGATGATGCAATTAATTATGAAAAAGCTATTCAACAATTGTACAATAACGATAAAATACTAAAAGATTCTGTAACTAAAAACATTTTAGTATCTCATACAGCTATATCTAATATAAATAAAACTCTGATCGACATTAATGTTAATCAAGAAAAATTGAACTATGCCATTGAAATATTGAAAGAAACTGTAAATAATATTTCAACAAAAATCTATGTAAATAATTTTAATACTAAACTTGATCATGTTTTAAATATTTTAGAATCTCACCTTTTGAATTTAGCATTTAAAATTGAAGACATCCTCAATTCGATTCTTTTTGTAAAAAGTAACACTCTTCATCCTTCTATTATATCCCCAACACAATTATATAATGACATTGTAAATAATTTTAAATTAATACCGAAAAATAAAGATTTACCTGTTAATTTAGAATTAAGAAATATTCATACATTAATTAATGTTGCAGATTTAGTATGCTATTATATGAATGATAGATTAGTTTTCGTTATTCAAATACCCTTAGTAGATATTTTAGAATATAATATGTATAACAACATTCCTCTGCCTACTCCTTACGGCAATTTAAGTTCTAATTCTTTTATTACGATTTTACCTAGTGATAAGATACTAGCTTTAAGTAAAGATAAGTCCTCTTATGCACTTTTAAATTCTGTTTATAATTGTAAGAAAATATTTAAAGAAACATATTTGTGTGATATATCGGATATTTATACTTCATCCAATAATCCGTCTTGTGAGACGGAATTAGTTACAAAGGCTATGTATTCATTACCTAAATATTGTCAGTATAGATATCTTCACGGTGACATAGACATTTGGCATAGACTGCATAACAATAACTGGGTATTTGTTCAATCAAACCCATCCAAAATTTCTTTTGAATGTGAAACTTATCAATCTGTAGAAATAATTAATTCAGGTACAGGTATATTGAATTTACCTGCGAATTGTATCGCTTATCACCGAAATAATAAATTAATGTCGAAATCTAATCCAAAATTAAATGTACCGTTAATAACTTCTAATTTTAACATCATTAATGATAGTTGTTGTAACTTTGAGCAATTTAATAAATTAAATTTACCTTCTTTTACTTTAAAGTCAATCAATTTAGATTATTTGAAAAATGAAAAACTTGTAACCGATCAAATTGTAAATGATCTAAAAAATGTAAATACAACTAATAATTTGATTAATCATGTTAGTTTTCCTATTTTAAGTGTTTTATCGATAATCTTATGTCTTATTCTCTTTATTTTGTATTTTTGGAAAAAGGACAAGTTTTCTAACATTTGCAATAAAAGTATAATTAAAACAGAAATTAATCTTGAAGAAGTAACTAATGATAATGACTTTGAACCACAACCCCGATTAAGAATTAATTAATTAATATTTGTTTTCTTTTCGAAACTTATTTTTCCTATAAGTTTCCTTTTAACAGGGGGGCTGTTATAGTATGAGCATCTGTATACTAAAGTGTTTAGTCAGCAAATACAATAATTCAGTAATCATAATTCAGTCCGCCTTCTCTATCGAGAAGCCGGGATTTATTTCACTTTACATCTGACATCCAAGTAGAACACTAGTCCTTTTTTCTCATTTTACTAATTCCATTTTACTATTTCATTTTGTTAATTACTATTTCATTTGATTTCATTTATTAAATCTAGTGTCTATTCAAAAAGTGTTTTTTAAAAGAAGCCCGTCGAAGTCCTTTATAACAGTTCTATGAATCTAAATTTTCAATTTCACTTTTATGAGAATAGAGTCGTGATCATAATTATTTATGTATGACTAACTAGAAACGGAACCAACGTTGGAAAACCTTTACCTGTACTAATGGTTATAAATCCCAAAAGGAGTAGGCGAGGATTAAAATTAAATATTGCTGAATTTTGGAAGTAAGGTAGAAAGAAAGTAAAATAAAGGGTGGTTAGTAATAGGTCGGCGATAGGCCTGCGCCCTATCACGTGAGTACACTGTCCATGCAAAACGTGGGTACTCTGAACACCAGGTGACAGTCACGTGATGTTCAGAAGTATTAGTACCTCTGCCAACCCCTTAGGGGATATTCGGTGTGAACGTTTATGTTATGTTATAGGTTTATGTAGTAATAGGTTTCCAGAAACAGGGTTAAATGTAAAAAATATGATAATCTTATAAAACAATTTGTTTTACTAGCCGCGAAGAAAAACACATTAGAAAACAAACAAAGATATGTTTGAAGGTATATAGTATACTGTATATGGCAAAGTTAGCATAATTTTCTCTGAATAAAACTCCATCGTAACGACAGTTTAATTACTGGAGTAATTAAACTGTCAAATACATATATTACCTTTATTAGCCTTTCAAAACATCACCTATTTATATGACGGCATGTGTCATAATTTTATTCTGTAGTTAATCTCTTGGAAAGGTCAATTTCGGAAAGGTTTCGCATAGAAAATTAGCGCTGATTACGCATGCGTGAGCGAGAGGTTCACGACGATAGCGCGACGACATTTAATCGTGCGCACTGCTCACGCGCATGCGCAAAACAATACACTGTTGTCAGGCACGTTTCATGTTATGGCTATAAATCCGTTACAGGGGTAGTCAGAGCTAAGGAATTAGAAATTCCTCAGCCACTTTTGGAAGTTAAGTGAGGAAAAGATAGTAAAATAAAGGTTGTTGGTGATGGGTCTCCAGCAGCATAGCCCAAAAATCGATTAAAAACCCGCAATACCCTTAGTCGCGTTTTACGAACACCCACGGGAAGAAACGGGGTAATACTATTTTAAGCCGTGACTACACAGCAACATTTGTTTAAATATACAAGCTAAACTTTGGATCATCATTTTTGGAATCTTGTAGGGAACCATATTAAGTAATCTAGCAACACAGAAATAATATGACATGATCTGAAATAAGAGAGACGCTATGGTCAACTCTAATAAATTGGTCTTAGATCAACATGCTCATTTATTTTTATTTCGGCGGTTATCGATTTCATATTCTTTGAGCAACCCTGATAGCTCAGTGGAAACACCAATGCTTCCCATGCAGAAGACGTGAGTTTAAATCCTGAATCGGGCCAACTCTAATGTGTCTTTTCTTATGTGATATTTGTTGTAAATTTATCAAGGTTGATAACGGTGAGGGAAAATATCGTGAGGAAAATCACATGGCAGAGTTTAACTCAGTCATATGACAGTGTAAAAAACGGCGATAGACTTGCCCGCTAATAATTGGTACACGCAAAACGTGTTTACTGATCACTAGGTGACAAATATGTTTTCTTATTTCTGCCACAACTCCGGGAATTCATGGCGTGAACTCTGGGTTAAGTTGGGATGTCAGTCAACTACAGGTTTATGAAATGCGGGTTACATATTAAGAATGCTTAAGGATGTTGATTTGATTACTAATAATTTTGTCACCTCGAACGATATTATTCAGGAGTAGCACATACAACACGGCTATCATACTTCCACACGTTCGATAATAAATCACTAATATATAAACTTGTACTGAAACAGTCACCAAATAGGATTGCCTGCGTAGGTTTTTATGTAATTTAGTCCTATTTGATAGAGTTACCCTATTAAGCTTCTAAAAATGGTCATGAGGAGGTCAGCCGCCATTGTGTCTTCGAATACCAGGGTGTGTAGGCCACTGCAATACCATTTAGATGACTGGGACTATTTATTTGATGTACTCGTGAAGGCGATTGAAAACTTGTTAAAATGAAATGAAAAAAAAAAATAAAGTTAAATCTTATTGTACCTATAATATAATAAAAATTTATTTTATATCGCTATCGAAGATAACTCTGAAATTTCTTAAAACCCACTCCGGCTTCGCACGGGTATCAAGAATACTACTTAGTAGAGTGTGAACTTTCGTAGAACTTACTAAGTAGATTCCTTCCTACATCAGCTCTCTGCCAGTGATAAGCTCGTCAAAATCCGTTTAACCATTTCAGAGATTAGCCGCAACAAACCGTGCATTTAATGCATATTTTGTACATAAACCTTCTTGTATTATTTATCTGTATAGAAGTACTCGATGACTTCAAAAACTCGTAATTTATGCAATAAAGCAATACTAAAAAGACATACTTTTTATATGAAGTAATTTATTGTTTTTATTTTAATCATAAATATGATAACAAAACTAAACGATTGTATTTATCGTTTTAATCTTATAGCTCGTATATCCGGATTTGATCTAATGTTCTCTAGTAATGGGTGACTCTCAAATAAAGAAACAAGATAGAAAAGGATTGTTATGATAGTCAGGGACAGTAGAGCTGCTGGTTACAACTCAACTCAAAGTAGCAATACTAAATCTAGCTCTCTAAGCACAGGTTTATCTACAAACTTATTTTTACTACGTAAGTATATATATAGTACTTGTTTCTTCTCAAGGTAGTAGGTTTTTATTAATGAAATAATTTAAAAAAACTGTGTTTCGGGGCAAATTCTTTACAGACAAACCACTCTTCTTTATAGTAAATAACCTAACTTTCAATGGTAGAGGTAACATCAGAAACCACTAAACCATCTTTAGGTTATTTTCTTAAAACACAGCATTTTTTGGATGTCATCAACCATTTATTGGTAATAATCCCCACATATTTTCATGAACAAAAAATCATTCAAACCAACCATTTACCCCAGTTATCCTACAAAAATGGTAGTAATCTCAAAAATACACCAAAAAGGTTAAACACGCGATGTCATAGATTCCAAGGCGTATCTACCTTAACAAAGCGCAACCGAGCTGGGTGGCTAAATGAAATTAAACATGAATTCTGTAGTGGCACTAAAACTTAAATATGCGAGTGCAGTGCCAGCTAGTGCCAGGCAAGCTAACTGGATCGTTTTCGTGCACCGTCAACTGTTTCGCATACAATTACAAAGACACGTGGCTTTAAAATTTTAGATATTTTACGGTTCAATTGATATAACTTAAAATGGGAAAGCTTGTTCATTGTATAACTGGCATGAGAAATGGATATAGGAGATGGATAGTTAAATATATTTTTAGCAACGGTATAGTATAGTTTATAAAACACAGAAGTATTTTATATTATATTTATATTGCAGTTTATTAAGTTTGCAACATTTGGTTGAATTGATATTTAACTGTTTAATCAGCAATTTTATAGTAGTTACTCTCAAATAGAGAGTAATTTTTTTTTTACAAGGTAATATATTTGTACCGTCACATGATGATGATCTAGAAGTCTCAGTTTCTTTACTATTATCTAGTATGTCCAATAAACATATTGCTCGGCATTTATTCTGATTATTCCTTACTAATTTTGAGTTAGGTTTCAATGCAGCATGTGAACTTTCTATCATTATAAAAAACTGTTATCGATAACCTTTATTACAATACCTAATCCGTTCCCCATTAAACGGGACTTAGGTACTAAAAAGTTGTTAGTTTGATGTTAATGAGGTTTTACGATGACTCCAAACTTTTCCAACATATCTAACGGTGTTCCAACACGATGATGAATGGCGCTGTACTCGTCAAAATGACATTGTATGAGTGACTTGCACAATGGAGGAAACCATGTCATCTTTCTGTTAATTTGTTCCGACAGCCGCCGTACAAACGATTTGCAACATACCACCGTTTGAAGACGGCTAATAATTATGCTTTACACTTGTGAATTGCGAATGTCTTGTCTGAGAAATGCGAGAATAGTGTGGAAAAGAAGATAATGGTTCTGATTGTTGACTATGAATCTCGGATTTTTAATGGAGAAATAGTGATATACATTTTCTGATGATATTAGTTTATCGGGAGTGCTTGTACTAAGTACTTAATCGATAGTATCTGCCTTCACAAATGGGAAAATTGCAATAGTATTCGTACATCGTGTATTCATTGTTTTATTACAAAAATAACTGTATGAAAAAATTTCAAAGAACGACACAATGACTTTAAAGAAATCCAATAAGTCACGGCTTACAATTCTATAGCATGAATTTCAAAATGGTCTCAATATTCTAAAACTTTTTATGAATAGGTAACGGCTAGAGATGGGTCGAGGGCATAAAAACATATTGGGCAGATTGGGCGTATTGGGTTAAAATGGGCAAAAATGAATTTACGCCCGATAAATGCCCAATCGCTGGGCGGAAGACTAAACTTTACTTTAAAATTAAACTACAAGTGGATCATTATTTTCATAGTGTTTAACATATACATATACATCAGCGTCATCAGAATAAAGGAATAAGAAGAAAAAAAGAAGTTATAATATGCCAAATATAGGCATATACGTACTTTAAATCCTTACTTAGACGACATTATAGTCCAATGAGTAGAACACCCACCCGTAAACAGACAGTCGTGAGTTCAAATCCCGGGTCGGGCCTACACCAATTGGTCTTTTCTAATGTCATATGAGAGGCTAATTTATCATGGTTGTTAACGGTGAGGGAAAACATCGTGAGGAAACCACATGGCCGAGTTGTACTTAGCCATATGACAGTGTATTCGTACATAACAGCAATAGGCCTGCCCCCTATCACATGAGTTCACTGTCTAAGCAAAACGTGGGTACTGTGGGTGATTTTCAGAACCATTGGTAGCTCTGCCATCCCCTTCGGGGATAAACGGCGTGAACGTTTATCTTGTGTAAAATTCTTAATCTTAACCCACTTTTACTTTGAACGATTATAATAATTATTATTTATACCGTAACAATAAAAAAACACATTCAATTATATCAAGCGATAGTGTAGCTATAAGATATTAACTTTAGTATAACGAATAATGTAATAAAGCAACTAAGCGGAAAAAAACACAAAAATATATTTTATATATATTTTTTATGATTATTAACATAATGTCCGCTAACAGATTTTTAAAATGCGAAAATACTCACGTTTAACACTCAAAGGGGATGAAATAATACTTAGGTATTAAAGCTTTAAACCGAAAAACAGTTCGTGTTTAAATAGTAAAGGTCAATGAGCATCAATGAATGGAAAAAAAACACAGCGGACACGAATGATTTTGATGTCATATATTGACAGAGGACATGAACTATTCGTGCAAAACGCGCATATTTCCAGGTTGTAATAATTTGGCGGTAGATGGCGCTAACACCAGTAATGGTTTAAAGAAACAGGCAAAAACCAATTTTCGCGCTAGTGATCACTTGATACTATAGATCAGTTGGCAGAGTGACGGGGGCGTATATTCGCTGCTAGATTTTTGCTATGTTGTGTCTTACCTTTTAAAAGGCAAATGAAAATATACACTAAGTTAACTTTCATTATACAATAGTAAAAAATAATTTCTATATTACGAACATGATATCAATTCAATTTTAATTACCTTATTTATTTTTTTAGCTGTCACCACTTTTTGTTAGTCCAAGTTTGGTAAACCTTTTTGCTTTTTGTGTTTAAAATAGCGCTACCCCATTTCTTCCAATGGGTTATCGTAAGAGGCGACCAAGCGTATCGGGCCTTTTATGCGACTTTTGGGCGAAGCAGTTGGAGATCCATCACCAAAAATATTTATGTAACAATCTTTCTCTACTTAACTTCCAAGTGGCTAAGGAATTTTAAGTTTCAGAAGAGCAGGCTACCCCTTTTAGGGATTTGTAGCCGTAAGTAAATGGATGTAATAAGTATTATTTTAAAAACGTAAAGCAAATCGCTCGCTCTGCATTATTTATTTATTCAATGTCGCTTTTAGCTGTCGTTATGCGTGCGTCTTGTCTTGCCATGTCATTCGACTTCTTTCAATACTCAAATGCGCTCATATCTTTTCCGTATTTGCTATTATATTATTAACTGTTACATTTTTAAACTTTCTGTTCACCGTAAATGCGCTTTTTGCATTTGCAGCGTAGAACCTAATAAAATTTATATATTATATTCTACCAAACAAAATGAGTTGACGTGGATGTTCATACTTTAATAGAAATTAAGAAAATGTGCCTGGTCAAAAAGATTTATATAACCTCTGACATGTCAAAAATTGCAGCTGTCAGAATTCCACGTATTTAAGAATCTAGGTACAAAATAAAATAGTGAGATTGAATCCGGCGGAATGTCAATGTCAATTTGGTCTCGACTCTATATTATATAAAGTGTTCAATAGGAGCGCGTGATTTGTACTTGATACGAGCCCAACGTAAATAGGGTTAGATCCTCATACGTTAATAGTGGAAAATCATCATAATCTGGACTATGACCATCCAGAAAGTTCGTTTAAATTTAAAGTTTAAAACAGTATCACGATTTTACCCCATTGTAGAAATTAATAAATTATCATAAAAAGTATGATTCGATTCTTGCATTTAAAAATGTTTGCGTTTCTGTCTGTAAAACTTCATTAAACACGTTGGATTGCACCCATTGACTTTTATGCTAATGGTCCCTATCGTGAACCCTATAAGTATTATTTATTCTTTAAATAAAATAGGTCATTTTACGATGATTTTGAATAATAACATCATCAACACTGCATACAATAATGATATTTTATAAATTAAAATTAAATAAGATTTCTGCCCACGTAATGGACATTTATTAGGCATTTATGGACATCTACTCGTATTGGGCATAAATCCATAAACATAACATAATATAACATAAACGTTCACGCCGAATATCCCCGAAGGGGTTGGCAGAGGTACTAATACTTCTGAACATCACGTGACTTTGTCACCTGGTGTTCAGAGTACCCACGTTTTGCATGGACAGTGTACTCACGTGATAGGGGGCAGGCCTATCGCCGTAAAATAAATAAATCCAATAAATCCAATCCGCCCAAAATGCCCGGGCAAAATCCCATCTCTAGTAACGGCTAAATATGAGTGTCACATAGATTAAAGATGATTTGACTTAACATAGTTTTCTATTGTATAGTAAGAAACCCCCCCAGCTAGGTATCTAAGAGTAGCTTAGGAATGTGAATATTAAGAACGCCTGCTGCAGTTGGCTCTATGTAGTTGTTTATGTACGCATTTATTATAATCAATATTTTTGCAATCCCAACATAACAAAGTGGTTTTCTATATATTTCACGGTATGGTTAGGAGCGACCAATTGTTCCCTCTTTTAATTTTATCAGTAAGCCAAAGGTCGCTGCCTCGAAAATTTAATGCATTTTAACCGTTTCGGATCAGCTGATGTGTAGTTCAACGGCCTCAACCATAACATATAGACAAAAACCGGCCAAGTGCGAGTCGGATCGCGCACTAAGGGTTCCGTACTATCATATATATAGAAAATCCCGTTTGTGTGAAAATCATGGGAGCCAAATTAGGTAAGTAATTTGATTTATGACGTTTAAAAATAGAACTACGGGCTAGATCTCATTCAAACCAATTTTCGTTAGTAGTTTGTATAGTAATACACATCATATATTTTTTTCAGTATTATCATGCCCATATTTTAGAAGTTACGGGGGGGGGACACACATTTTAGCACTTTGAAAAAGTCTCTCGCGCAAACTATTCAGTTTTGAAAAAAATGATATAAGAAACCTCAACATCATTTTCAAATACCTTTTGATAAATACCCCACACGTATAGGTTTGATGAAAAAAAAAATTTTGAGTTTCAGTTCTATGTATGGGGAACCCTAAAAATTTTGGTTTTTTTTCAGATTTTATTTTAAAATCTTAATGCGGTTTACAGAATACATCTACGCACAAATTTCCAATAATGTAGTTCTTATAGTTTCGGAATAAACTGGCTGTGACATACGGACGGACGGACGGACGGACAGACATGACGAATCTATAAGGGTCCCGTTTTTGCCATTTGGCTACGGAACCCTAAAAAACACCTTTTTGCTTAGCTTATTTATGAAATTATGTTCAAAATTAGTTCGGTTAACCCGAAAACAAAAACTTTTCGTCATTATGATACCTAATAAATCTTAATACAAGCATTGCGAACAGCTTTTGGGTAATTTGAACGATAATAATTATACGAAAGACGCCAACACGCGCGCGCGTCTAACAAAATGATTGAAGGTGGCGCCAAAACATAAATGAATGGAGCAGCCGCCTTTAGCATCCACAATCATAATTATAAATGACAATGGAATACGCTTGCTACCTCCTCTTGTTTGCTAATACCACTCGTGGGATTTACGACGCCGATATCTTGCTATTAATATGTTAATGTTGTGCACTGCTTGAATATCGATTGGATTTAAAGGAAAGTTATTATTTCTTGAGAATTGTCAATCCGATTTGGCTTAGGTACACTCCTTTGCCCCACCAGGGCGGCCCTAAGCTGCCTAGCACACATAAAGTCATGGGAAAGCCGCACAGGCCACAGGGCCAGCAGCAACCAATCCATTCGAATAAAAAAAACTTGAGAAGTGAACAGGTGCGATTGTTTTTACGACAATTGGAAAGGGATGAAATGGAAGCTATATAAAACTCTGGTCATTAGTTTCGCCCGCTCATAACCTACTTTAATACAAACCCGCGTTTTATCAGCAGAAACAAACCAACGCGCTTACTACATTATTCTTACAGAACAGAACCTCAGGGTCTGTATCTATTTCGTAAATCTATATCCTGTCAACTACATAAGAAAAACAGCTTCTTCAATTCACTTGATAAACACAGTAGCCATTTGCGTAAACATTGTCATTTATGGACCAGAACATCTATTGGTTGCATATAATCGCAACCTTGAGTTGAAAAGCAAACACATGACATAACGTAAAACGAGTACAACATCGAATGAAGTTTATGATTATTGCAACAGATGACATTGAGATGAAGATGAGCTGAACGGTGTAGTGTCTGATTAAAGTAGCACTACCTCATTTCTTCCTGAGGGTGTTCGTAAGAGGCGACTTGGGGCATTGGATCATTTTAAGTGATTTTTGGGCGATGCAGTTTACCATTGCCAACAACTTTTATTTTACATTTTTTTGCCTCTCGACTTGCAATAGTGACTGAGTAATTTCTTAATCTGAAGCTCTGGCTACTTCTAGGGATTTATAGCCATGAGTATGTATGCGATTTGTTGTGTGAGTGACGTCACGCATTGGTGATGCGCACAATACAGCGGATATGCGCTACCGGATGTCAGGTGCAGGCGCGTGGTAAGAGGGTATCATTGACAGGTAGACATAGCAGGTGGGGGCGGGAGTTTTTGTTGCGCTTCATTTGAGATGCTTGCTATTTTGGCATCGACGCATCAACTCGTACTTTGAAGTCTGGTAAATATGTATAATATAATACCGTTTTTCTACATGTATAGAGAGAATGGTTAACTGTAATTAAGGTACGAGTACTTACTCTTTAACTAAACATTATTGTGAGAAATTGTAAGGAACTTAATAAAACTTATAGCGTTAAGGTAGCAGGCAAACTTTTAACTTAAGAATTTTCGCATTAGCTATTAGCACAAACCATGATATGACAATACACACCCAAATAGGTGAAAATTATTAAGTTTTGAACCCCGACTGGATTACGTTGTTATTTATGTGTTGAGTAAAAATATATATTTTATGTCAACTTGGTCGCTGGAAAGCTGTTTCTTCTAGTTTAAAAGTTTTATTATAGTTTATTGAAACCAGTCATTATAATTTGCTTGTATTTAATTATGCCAAACAGAATCTTCACAGCCAGCCAACTTATGATGATTGAGGTCACAGATGCATTCACATGTCATAACATAAATCAGATAAGCGACGTTTTAATGATTTTGATTTGGTGTTGATGATAAACTGATAAATACAACTCTTTTGAGATTTCTTACGTCAGTAGGGTATAAGAATACCGTAGTGGATTTTAAACTTATTGTTATTCCTGTCACGCTACGACGACGTTTAACTATTTTGGTTTTCTACAAAATTTGTAGGAATAAGTAATTTACAACCGTGGATAACAGACCACATTTGTACGTGGTGTTAAAGTATTATTGTTTGAAACTTATCCTATGTTTAGTTGTTTTTAAGAATGTCTATAAAATATATGTTTAAAAATTAAAATATATATTTTAGTGTGAGTGCGACAGCACGTATAATAATGTAATTGAAGTAAACTCACTGGCATGATCATCCTGCAGCAGGTTGTGATACCGATGCTCCTTCTCCTCAGGACCGATCCTCATCATCACGCCCTACGACTTTCACCGGCACATCACCATCACGACACTCCGCACTGGAACAAATAATACACAATTATTAAGTGTTGTACTAATTAATTATTGAAATATATGCGAACAACCCCGGATTTGCACGGGTAGTAAATGTCGAATTATGCAGAACTAGTGGTCCCCACGGCGGGTGTTAAATATTTTTTACTGTTTACCCCCTACGATAGAAAGCGTGATTTATCACATATATTATGTACTTTTCCTGTGGTTCTAAGCTACCTCTCCAACAATTTTCAGCCAGATCTATATATATAGAAAATTAAATATTCAAAAAACTTCTTACTACATCAGTGATCATGATCAGTCGGATAAGGGGATACAAATTTATAAACATTATTCCTTGTATATATGTATCGACTCATCGGTTAAAAGAGGTTGACATCGAAACTATATGGTACTCGGGAACAAAGGCAAATGATGATATCAGACAACAGGTGATCAATTCTAGACATGGACCTTCCAAAAGATAACCACAACTACCGATAAAAATTGTGGATACAAACAACAAAAAATGAAATCGAATAAATATAAAGTGTCTGCTTAGAATGGTTCTCATCTATCTCCTCTATCTCCTCTATCTATCTCCCGCTGGTGGCATAAAAGGTGATTTGGGGATTTAAAAGTTAGTATTTGGCAATGTGGCTGGAGAGTTGGAGACCCATACTTAAAATTTTATAATCTACTAGTGGTCCGCCCCGGCTTCGCACGGATGGTGTTAAATATTTTTACTGTTTACCCTCTACAGTATTTAGCGTGATGATATATATCCTATGTCCTTTTCCTGGTTCTAAGCTACCTCTCCAACAATTTTCAGCCAGATCGGTTCATCTGTCCTCGAGTTATAAATAGTGTAACTAACACGACTTTCTGTTATATATATAGATTTCGGAAATTCTAAAAGCGAATCATTCTTATTCTGAAGCTCTGGCTACCCTTTTTTTGGGGATTTATATATAGCCGTGAGGATAGCCGAAGCTAGGCATAAAGCTTATTAACTTAGTATTTTTAGTAACTTCATGAATGGATGGATTGGATACGTAAATTACGTACATAATTTGCAACGTGTGCGACAGTGCGACCAATGGAAAATTGACATCCTTCCTGTGACAGTGATTGCAATTACGATGACCTACTTGCTGTTTGTTTGGTTTTTTATTTATTACACACACTTCATATATTCACGGCTCTAAATCCAAAAATGGGTAGCCAGAGATACGGAATTCGAAAATAACAAAAACTTTTGAAATCCGCGCGAGAAAAAGATAGGAAAAGTAAGGATGGCTGTGTATGTGTCTCCAGCCACATAACCCAACTATCATATAAAATGTCCCAACAAAAAGATTAGTGTTTTTAGAGGTTTTCATGTCAAAAACATTCAAATTAAGATTAGTGTTATTCTAAGCCGGTTCTCTACGGTTCCATTTAATAGTATATACATCTTCATTATAACTATAGTAAGAACTAAGCCAAGAACAAAAGTAAAGGAATTTTAAGTCCTTCATAAGCTGAATGATAAGGTATTTTAAATAAGCTGACAATACAAATCCTTAGACTAAAACATCTAAGCCATGTTCCGTTACAAGTCACAACAAAAGACAAAGTTATAAGGAAAACAAGCATCTTTCAACAAGTTAGTATAAAATTAATATTTTCTTTCCTTTATTTGTTCTTTATTTATTAGTAAGTTAGTATAAAGCTTAACTACGGGGGGGGGGGGTTTCTATACACAATCATCGATAGCGATATCACTTATTTTGTATTACTATACCTGGGAATTTATTTCCATGTATATATGTATATAAAATAATAAAATATTTATTCAGTTTTCATATGTATATAATATTTGCCTCCAATATAGAAAAGAATATAGTACTATAATCAATTCATATTACTATTTTTGTTGCAGCGAAGATCTTTCTGTTTATAACAATGGTGGCTGATGAAATAAATCAGATGAAGGCAGAAGTTATTTCTGCCTTCAACTTAAAGTTAATACTAGTGTAGTATATAATCATAATTTGTAGAATAATTAAAATATACATATGATTTAAGACAAGAGACCCGACAAACGTTTTGAACTCATGTCTCTTGCATTAGAAGTGGTATTTCTCCCATTGAACTATCAATATGGAAACATTATAACATTTTTTTCAAATTGGGGAAAAACCTTGGAGGATAGAAGAGATAGCTGAGGATACCTCAGCAACCAACCATATTCCGCAGATAACATAAATTAGTTAGAAATATGGATTAATAGATTTAAGATGAACTGCTCATTTCACGATTTATATCTACCTAACTCAGAATATATAGTCCTTACCTTCCAAAGGTTGTCTGAAAGAGATATCTTTTAGTACAAAGACCGCCGATTGCATTTAATTTTAACAAAATGTTTTTTGTAAATACTTATTTTTTTAGTTGTGCAATAAAGAGTTTTCTATTCTATTAGTCTTTAAAACCACCCGGCATATGTATCAAAACCTAATTATTACAAAAACTTACAAAATTTTTAAAAACAGTCAATGGGACATAAAAAATAATGAAATCGAATGCTCTTTCACTATCGTTTAGATGTTGTAATAATGATCCGCCCATTGACGGCTGTAAAACAGTGGAATTGCAAAAAAGCTGTTTCGCAATGCTAACTGGTTCTTGACTTGCCGAATTGACATCGGTGTGGGTTCACGTCTTGTTGGCATAGCTTTGTAATTCATCACTTTCGACTTACTACTGGAGATTGAAATGTCATTTCGAAAACAAGATTCGCTTTTAGCAAGGGCGATGTACATGCAAATGAAATGATTGGACGCTGAAGCCTCATTGGTTATTGATTAAACAGGAGTTTATTGATAAGGGATTAGCTGTGATCTAGCCAGCTGGGCCCGAAGGTCACGGGTTTGATTCCCATTGAGAGCTAACATTTATTTATGATGAATTTGAATGTTTTTTTTTAATAGTTTTGGGAGTCACACTCACGTAAAAGTCGTAGCCAGATTATGGGAAAAGATATTGAAATAAAGGAGGTTTTCTATGTGTCAAGTATACAATTATTTGTTATACTTTATACTATGCCATTTTTCTTCAGAACTCTTTTCACGAAGTTAATGTTTGGTGGAACAACATTAAAGATATCCTAATACATACGGAAAGACAAATTTTGAGCAGGTGAAATTCCAAAATATCTGGGCGATAATATGAGATAAGCCACAATATTTTATCTCTTCCTACCTCTTCTCTTCCCTAGTAGGTGCGATGACGAATAATATTGTACTTATTTTAAAAGAAATTGAATAAAATGAGAATATGGTTTTGGTGAAGTGAAAGAGAAAGTTTAGTAATAACTTTTCTTTATACTCTTTTGGAGATACCTGGTTTTGGTTAACAGTGTAAGCCTGCGGGCAATATGGTTATTTCTTTAACAAAATATCATTGCTTTCTAAGATAGAAGATTTTATAATATCTGCAGATATATTTGTGCAAAAAAATGAGATAAGTTAGATTTATAGACGAATACTTTATACTAGTTTAGTGAAAGCTTAATTGAATATAATTTGCATCGTTATTTAATCTCCTAACTGTAGTTAATGAAACTAAAGTAAGGATTAAATGGGCGAAACCTTTCCCCTATTTTAACTTTTGAACATAAAACCTTTCGATACTGAACATAATCTTATATCTAAAAGAATACGATAACATAAGTGTAAAAGAGTTGTCGCGGTTAATTAAAATATTTAAAAAACAAAATAAGTAATGTCATATTCGTGAGAAATGTCAAATGGTATTTGAACGAACCCGCCGGGCGATTCAAGCTTTAATCGATGCCCCATAAACTCATTTTGTTGCAAGTAATTAGGATATGTTACTACCATCAATTTTCTCATCAAAGTGCTTAATAATAATTATGAAGCTATTCTGTAGATCAATGATGATGATTTATTACACCAAATACATTGAATGTACCATTTGCAATCCACATCAAATCTAAGATAAATTAGGGTCAGCAAGCATTCACAAGCAAGTTCAAATATTGCAACGTGTTTCGCCACGCATACTGTGCCCTGCCTCCTGCCTACACGCGCATGCGCACTACGCACGATGCAGTGGCAATGCGATTTGACACAGATGTTATAATATGTTATAGGACATTAAAACATGGTCCAGATTTTGTCATTAATTGTAATCAGGCTTGAATTGACTTTTATAAGACTTTTAATGCTCTTTTGACGCTTATTTTTTTAAATCGTGAGAAGTAGCTTAATGCTAAGTGTTTAAATTATGTTATTTTGTATCGATAGCTATTGAGTTTGCTCAAAATCAATAAGCATTATACCTCTCCGTTTTAGTAAGCTACATAATAGTTACAGACTAATTAGTTGTAAGAAATGTGGCTAAAGAAATTTGTGGAGAAATCTATCTTAGTTTATAGATAGTAGTAGTATTTACTAGTAGATATTTTATTCAATATAGGAGCACCATAATTTGCTAGTAAAGGCGTGGTAACAATCCAAATTCAATTATATAATTACTGTTAAATATAAGCAGATTAACAGCGTGTAATAAAATAACAATCAAATCAGCTGTGGCATTGAAAAACAGAAATTAGTTTGTGATAAGACTTCCATGATGAAATTATATTTATACTGTCGTTATCTCTTAATTATCGTATTAGTTTGTACCAAAAATACTTAAAACTGAATCGGCAGTTACAAAAGCATGCAAATAGTGAGTTGATTGGCAAGCAAATTATCGAGGCCCCAATGTCATTATCAGGAAATGCGCGTTTTATTTAAATACGTAGATACACGTCATATCTATCTGATTGTGTAATCTTTGAGGAAGCGTCCCTCGGCTAAATCATATAGAGGTTAAAACATTTAGCTATTTTACAACTGTGTGATATTTTAGAATTAATATACTTAAACAACGACGCGGTGAGACGGTTTGAAATAGCTATCTTCTCTTCTCACAGCCCATATAATGTCCCCACCAAGGGGCTCGAGCCTACCTTATATAGGGCGATTAGTCCACCACGCTGGCCAATTATGGGTTGGCAGACTAACGACTACTACCGTAATAGTAGCCGGGACCGACGGCTTAACGTGCCCTCCGAAGCACAGAATCATCTTAATTTTCAGATAATCAGGTGATTCAAGCCTATACAATAAATAAAATGCTTTTAATTTTTGGATGTGTGTTTACTATTCCATTTAATGTACGATTTAATAATATGAGTGTAATTTTAATTATATATAATGTTGGCATCGCAATCAACATTGTTTGTAAATGCATGTACATATTCACCGATAAGGTTTTCGCACTAAACCTCATCACATATAATATCATGTTACCACAAATACCAATTGTCAAAAATACATAGATTTATACCACCACTTACTCGCCACGGTATCAGATTTAAGTTTACAGGCTATGAATTATACCTAGAACTTTCACTGTCAAACTTTCCGTTAAATCTATCTGGCTGTGGTTATTTGAGAACGAATATTAATTAACATAATCACCGGGTATTTAAAATAGCATGTTGGATAGACTTGAACACAGAAATAAGAAAAAAAAACTTATTACATACAAATCAATTTAATTTAATTACCTTATCTGTGACTACATTATGTTTATTCTTAATGATTTTTTAAGTTAGGAGGTGCTTAATTAAATAGCTCAAGGCATGCTTAATAAATAATTATTTTTCAGGATTATTCATGTAAGTAAACTTTTATTTAAATTCATCATATAAACTTTGATCTTAAAATAACAACAAATTTAAATAAATAATAAGATATTTTCGAATTCAGGAGTCTGAATCATCATTTAAATAATATGCTATGTTTTCGCAAATTATTGATGACATTATAAGTTTTCAAAATCGGATATTCGTAATTTAAATGATAGGGTGAGCCCTATACGTCTTGTCTTACAGAACTCCCGAGGGCCATCACATAGAACCTCGAACTTGACGTGATTTAGTATTTCCTTCTAAGAGGTTAATTTAAAAGATAAGCTTAATGTGTTTAGTCTATGGAATACGTCACTACATACCATCAACAAGTGCTTGGACCCCGGTGATAGATACAAATCTTACGTCAAACTTACTACTTACTTACCTTAGTTGATCTTATTTAGCCTAGGAAAAGTTGCGCTGTTAAAGTTTGCCAATCAAAGCTCATACAAAATGGCATTAATCATACATAAAATACGCCGTTAGTTCACATTGGGTTAGGCCGACACTATCGATCGCCAGTTTGTACGATCGTAGCAATCCTCTCGAGCGTCATTTACATTCATTAATCTTTTCATATATTATATCATGTAGTGTCGGCTTAGAATAACACTACCCCATTTCTACCCGTGGGTGATCGTAAGAGGCGACTAAGGGTATAGGGGCTTTTTAAGTGATTTTTTGGGCGATGTGGTTGGAGACCCGTCACCAAAAACATTTATTATTACCATCTTTTCCCCAATCAACTTCCAAAGGTGGCTGCGGAATTTCTCATTCCAAAGCTCTGGCTACCCCGTTAAGGGATTTATAGCCGTGAGTACATGTATGTATGTATATCATATATTCTTTAAAACTATGCTTTGAAGGACACATTTAGTTCATTTAGTTTACTAATCTAACAAACAATTTAGCTAACATGAACAATATGGCTTTGCCATCGTGTACTACATCCAACTTAGCTAACTAAGCACCCGCCATGTTCACGTTTTTTAACCGTCGTCGTGCGTGCTACGAATATTTTCAATCCACTTGTTTAGTGAAAGGGTGCCAGTTCAATTCCCGCGCTGAACTGGTGCCACTTTCGCTGTCTCAGTCACATCTACATACAATGATTGTGGTGCGTTTATTTCTCTCGTTTTACTTGTTATCAAAGAGATAATTTTATTATATTACTAGTAACTTTCTAGGTGTGTTTTAATTCGATCTAATAAGGACACCATTGGCACACCTACTAGCTAGAGCTTTAAACCAGAAAATGTGATCTATTTAACCCTTTAACAAAAGACAATGGGCGCTCGTGAATTTGCTCTTGTCCAAAAGTATGAAAGGCACAGTTAATTCTGCCTCGGAGAAATTCTTTAAAGATATTAAAAAACTAAAATATTAGAAGATGTTATTACATAATCGTAATATTGTTGTACGAACAAAAAATATCCCTAGATTAATATCTCCTTCGTGACTGGTTAAATTCTTCAAGCTATAGATAGGGTATTTCATTAAGTGCCGCGCAACAACATTTCATTCTCCGCTTTTCTCGCAGGCTGCGTTACGGTACTTTGGCACTACTTGTAGCAAATGGAATCCATAGGCAAGTATTTATAGTACAGCCTCACAGGTGCAATAAACAGTCGTTTACCAGAAAAGGAAAGAGCAATACCAGTTTTATTAAGAACTCGATTTACAACTGACTTTACAATTATTACAATGCGCTTTATTTCACTGTAGATATGCCGAAGAAAAGGTGGAACGGCGACTTGATGAAGGACGCTGGTAGTTGATGGAAGGGGGTAGGGCCCTGAAGTGCAAACAAGCAAGACGTTATCAAGAGATGTTTTGTATATTTCGAAGACATACATCATACATACATGCTGTGTAGTGTCAGCTTAGAATAGCACTACCGAAATTCTTCCCGTGGGTGTACGTAAGAGGCGACTAACGGTATTGGGGCTTTTAAAGGATTTTTGGGCGATGCGATTGGAGACCCATCACCAACAGCCTTTATTTTACCAACTTTTCCCCACTTAACTTTCCAAAAGTGGCTGAGGAGTTTTTAATTCTTTAACTCTGGCTACCCCATCTAGGGATTTATAGCCGTGAGTATATGTATGTATGTATGTATGTATGTACTGTCATCGGCTTAATGATGATAGCAATGGCTCTTCCTATGCAGGGTTAGTCAGAATCAATAATAGTTTTTATACCTGTCGAAATACAAGTACATGAAAAACTAAACCTTCACGGTATATTATTTCCTACAAGATTACACATTTCCAATATTTTTTCATAACAATATATGGTTATAAAATCGTTTCGGCACGCGCACAAGATGAACGCGAAAATATTACATCTCACATGCAAAATATGAAGTAAACTTCAAGTGTAGAGACTATAATGTAATTTAAAGTATGAGATAATATCATATTCCCAGGCCATGGGACTGGCGGCAGGAGAGCTGCCCCGTTCGTGGGAATACTCGTCTATTTATTGTTCACTTACATGCCTTAGCAAAAACCTGATACTGTTTAAATGCTTATTACATGAAATTGCGACAAAAACTGTCTTGTTCGTTGTTCCCACCTTGATAACAACTCGCGCGTGAGAGTTCTCTGTGATCGTTTTATAGTTTTATCAGCGAATCTCACTTAAACCTTGCAAGCATGGATTGATTACATATCGTGCGGTTTTTTAAACAAACTATTACATTACTATACGTTACATTTTCTTATTTCAAGCATGCGTATATATTCAATTGGAGTAGGTAGAGAACATCGATCGCCGCTTTGTACGATCCTCTAAACTTCTGGAGCTTTATTCACTTTCATATTTTTTTTACAATGTTAACATTATTGTAACTTTTAATTGGGTTGTAAGATTATAAGGTTATTTGAAGGTTTCATTTTACGCATTTTATAATGCAAAATGCAGATGTTATTTTTTTATACAACATTCCCAAGTTTATTTTATTGAAGGAAAATGCTGTGGGGTTGTTCGGTTGTTTTTTTTTACTATGAATGAATCATAATTAATTAAAAGAAAATTTTGGTTCTCCTACATAAATTCAATAAGAAGGGGAGACCTTAACGACGTAATCTTAAAACAAGTCTCAATATTGTCTAAAACCTAACCTGATCGTTCCGTTGAAGTGAGCACGGACGACAAACAGAAACAGGTAAACCAGGCAGGTTGCTGGCAACACCAGTCGGAAGGTCACCGGCCGACCACAAACCACCCTACCACTACTACCTATAGCTACCACAGACCATAACTTCTAACACGTTCTATGGTACCGTCGAACAAATTAGTCGCATACATATAATAATAGCACAAAAATATATTTACACGAAAACTTATAAACAAAAAAATATTCAAAATTAGCTGCACATTATGTTATAATTATAAAGTACCAAAAGTAGCTGAACACATTAACGTATAGATTATAGAGTTAATGGTTCAGTTACTTTAGTGACTAAGGAATTTTGGGATGTGCAGCTAATTTCAAATGATTCATTGTTTATCAACTTATAAATTGTTCCTTATATTGTAAAGCGACTTATGTGTTCGACTGTACCTACTTCGCGCAGAAATAACTGCGGCCACGCCGCACTGTGCTTAAAGTCACATAAAATATAATAAAAGATTGGTTGTGTTTTGTTGTACATAAGATTTGAAATGAAACGTTGTCATATTACATAAAATTTATAGATGGGTATGCTGCTGTGTATTGCAAAATTTGGGAATACTGAAGAAAATGATTATGTTCGATTACTTAAACAAAACATTTAAACTTCCATGAAAATTAACTTAAATATGGACTTGATCTTTTATAATGCTAAGTGCCTAATTATAACTGGTAAATGTCTTAAGTTTCTTGATCAGACCGAATAAGACGCAAAAAAAACCGAAGACAAGTTTTTTACTAGTTTATCTTTACAAGTGAAAGGTTACAATATACAAGTAAGAACAACGCCAAGCCCTTCGAAGTTAGTAGATGTTTTATGTATTATAGGTATTTCTCATTATAGCACGCAGATACTACGAATGTTTGTAAAAGATAAAGGTAGGTAATGACCTTCATAGATAACGATATGTTGGGCTGAAACTACTTATTTATCTCTATAGTATAGTATATATAACACTAACCCTTTTCTTCCCACGGATGTAACAAGCGGCGTTGTAGGGTATAGGAGGTTTTTATGGTATTAAGGGGCGATGTGGTTGGTTCCCTAACTTAACTTCTGAAAGTGTAATTTGAATGTTTTTGTTTATGAAAACATCATGTGGGGATTATTACTAATGAATAAAGGATAAATAAAGGGCGACGGGGGCGTATACCCGAGGTTGCGGGTTCGATCCCTGCCGGTGTCGAATTTTTTTTTCCTTTATTTATCATAACATAACATAACATAAACGTTCACGCCGTTTATCCCCGAAGGGGTTGGCAGAAGTACCAATACTTCTGAACTCACATGGCAGCGCCATCTAGTGTCCAGGTAAGGTACCCACGTTTTGCTTAGACAGTTACTCACGTGATAGGGGGCAGGCCTATCGCCGTTTTGTACGAATACACTGTCACATGACTAAGTACAACTCAGCCATGTGGGTTTCCTCACGATGTTTTCCCTCACCGTTAACAACCATGATAAATTATTTTTTTATATATTAATTAATTAATTATTTATCCTTTATCTAATATATCGTATCTAATATTTATTTACGTCGGTTATAGGGTTTTTTAAAGTGATTGTAGGGTGGGTTGCCTGGTGAACCAACACCACCCATCCCTTATTCCAACTTTCAAAAACCTTAACTACCCCTTTTTGGGACATATGGCCGTGAGTATATGTATGTTCTAAGGGTAATTAAACCAGCTTCTCCCGAGTCTAACAGCTTTCTTACTGGCCATTCTCGATTGTTTCGAATGGTCCCGTAAGAACGATTGGCGCATCGTTAGCTACTCTTATCCTAACCGTGAGATCGTAAGAAATTCAGAACATTCCTTACGAAGTAGGGCAAAAAGATTTGCGTCATATCACACACATGAGCAATCTGCTCTGGCAAAAGTTGGGTACTGGACTGGGGTCAGAGTACCTCACTAGGCGGCATGTGACCTATGCTTAAACTGGAGTGACACCTTTTCGGGGATCAAAGAACCCAAATGTTCTACATGGTTTAGATTTACATATTAACCCATAAGCCCAAACAGGAGATAAGAGTTAAATTAAGTATTACATAAGTTCCATACGAATACCACCACAATGACAAAAAATAATATTCTTCAGTGAACAAATAATAGAATACGAACTAATTCATTAAAATTACTTTAAATTATATACCTGGTTCACAAGTTGTTTATGTTAACTCTTAAAACTTAGTACGGACGAACTGTAACGTACGCGTACGGTAGGCATTTTATTGAGGTTTAAAGGTACGTGAAAATTAATTTGAACCAACTTCTTCACAGAGTAAATTGTAACTAACTAAATATAATAGTCGGCGAAACCTTAGTAAATAAGAAAAAGCATCTTACCAAAAATGATGACAAGCCGATCGTTGTAAGGTTCCGTTACAAGGCTCTATTTCGAATTTCTTTACTTAAAAATTAGCTATTTCACTCATAAGCACCACAAATAACAATCACACCACCTTTTCACAACTAAATAATCACTATCACGGCGATTTAAAGTTTTGATATGGAAAAGTTTAAGATAATTTTATTTGAAATTGATCCGTTGATCGGAATGCGGACGTGCAACTTCGTTGAGCGCTAAAGCGATACTAGCCTAGCGCCCCGCCCGCTCCGCCACCGCCAGCTAATCAGTCGGTGCAACTAACCTGCGTTGCGGCCGCGCCATACAATATTGCCATAGCCATGGTTGTTGGTGCGCGAATTGAAATAAATCTTTCCTTCATGGGATATTACCTGATTGGGAGATGTGCAGCTCGGTACTTTTTGTGACTATACGAGGCTATGTAACTGATGATCAGCGTTCTGCACTGCAGATCTACCGACGATGGTCCTCTCCTGTGTCATCAGTGGTAGATTTACCCTTAGGCCTAGGGCGGCCGAATTTTGGGGCGGCCCCTCTGTTGTCATAACTTATTTATATATAAAGTGGTTGCTGAGAAAGGGGTGACTATGGCTTGTGGTTCAGGGCGGCCTATACTGTAAATTCAGTACTGCTAATAATGGATTATCGAGGTTGAGTTACAGGTGGTGATACAAATCACGTTATGTCAAATATTCAGTTATTGTCATATCAAGTAATGGTTAGACGATTCTGAAAGTCTACCTGTCTTACCTTTATAGTACACAATACATGCCTGCATGCCTGAAAAACTATTTATCAACTGTGACCATAGAGTGAATTCTTTGATTTGTTTGCTGTTGATGCACAAATATATTTACTAAACATTTCCTTTGATGTGTAGTAATGGCTTAGAATAACACTACCCCATTACTTTCCATAGGTGTTCGAAAGAGGTGACTGAGGCTTTAATAGTATTTTTTGGGTGACCGACGCGGATGGAGACCAAGAACATTTATTTTATGATCTTTTCCTCATTCAACTTCCAGTAGTGGCTGAGGGATTTCGAATTCGGAAGCTCTGGCTACCCATACTAGGGGTTCTATAGCCGTGAGTATAATACAATTTACCAATTGAGCTGTTCTTATCGTATAAATTTATAACTTTGGGCTAACACACAGGCGACGGAGGTCTCGAGTTCCTAGTGGGATAAACTCACAAAATCAAGACAATACCGTGCTCGGAAGGGCATATAAATAAGTTAGTTCCGGCTACTATCATGGTAGGTCGTTAGCCTGGTAATCCGCTCTGGGTCAACGTGGTGGATCATATGGGTTGTTTTAATGTTTTACATACATATATACTTATACTCACGGCTATAAATCCCTAAAAGGGGTAGCTAGAGCTTCGGAATAAGAATTTGGAAGTGGATAGAGGACAAGACGAAATAAAGTATCGTTGGTGATGGATGGGTCTCCAACCGCGTCGCCCAAAAACCACTTAAAAAAGCTTAATACCCTTAGTCAACTCTTACAGCACCCGTAGGATGTTTTAAAAACTTTTAATAAGCCTTGGTAGCTCTTGGTAGGAGCTCGGCGTAAATTCAAGGAGGATTAGATATAGATATAGATAGATTTAGATCTAATCCTGAATCAGTCGTCTAATGCTGCGTTTTGTAACTATGGCACGAAGTTATATATATGCATACTGATGCCATACATACATACATAAACTCACGGCTATAAATCTCTAAAAGGGGTACCCAGAGCTTCAGAATAAGAAATTCTTCAGCCACTTTTGGAAATTGTGTGGGGAAAAAGAAAACAGGATTTGGTGACGGGTCTCCAACCACATGGCCTGACTTAAAAAGCCCCAATACCCTAAGCGGCCTCTTACGAACACCTACGGAAAGAAATGGGGTAGTGCTTATACTGACGACAATAAATACCAAAATAATATAACACTTTATTGCATACAGAATAGATATATAGGTAATGTATTTTACAAAAGTACAGAACATTAAAACTTAGTACACAAAGGGGGACTTATCGCCTTAACGCGATTTCTTCCAGTCAACCTTTATGGTGAGGAAAAACAAGTACACAACTCTTAACTAGAAACTTAACTAGAATATATGAAATAGGACTTAGCATATCATTATCCTACATCTCTCGAAATTAAAGATCTTGAGAGGTTTTGGTGAAACTTGGAAGAGTGTTGTCAGAAATTAATCTTCAATAATCCTTTAATTGACACATCTTTTGCCCTCGTAACATCCTAAAGTTGGTAGGAGCTCTGCCTATACCTTGTGTATAAGTTGTATTATAAGATCTTCATTCTTGTCGTGGCAGAACTTTACCGTGGCTTCTGCATAGCTAGTACGAGCGGTGTTTAAACTAGGTATCGCGTGGTATAAAACAGCATTCTCTTACGCACTTACTTAGTATCATATACTGCCATCTCATTCTAACCGTTATCGTGTCGATATAATAGCGCTCGTACTAGCCCTCTTGGACTTTAGGACTAACTTCAGAACAAATATTTCTACAATTTTAATCTATATAATAAAAATAGATCGCTAAATATGTTGCTTAGCGCAAAACTCCAAAACGGCCAGACCGAAGTCAGATTGATTCTTTTTGTAATGTATTACTTATATTTTAGAGAAGATTCTTTGCTATAGAAAAAGTGGAAGATTAATGAGGATAATATTAAAAACATATTTATTTCTCATTGTATGACAGAGACCCCTGCCTACCTCTGCGGGTAAATATTACAATTTGATGACATTCATGAAGTGAATCACAATTAATTTTTGACAGAACGAAGTCTGTAGGTGTAGGGTCAGCTAGTAAATAATAAAGATATATTCATAGTTTTCGTTCATGCGTACGCCTAACGAAACGGCTAGGAAACTTTGCTTTTTTAAAGACCCGAAATGACGTGGACCGGTTTCTTATTAATATTTAAAAAGATGCTGATAATAGTAGCTAAGTATGATATGATGGAAAGGTGGTAACAACTAAGTAGTGATGAAACTGTCGTTTCTAATACAGGGAGCTATGGGTCTGAATCTTGAGTCTGACAATATCATTTTTCTTGAGGCTAAGTGTTATCAACGGTGAGGGAACACATGCCTGAGTTATACGTAGATATGTGAGTAGTCATATGAATTATAAACGTCGATGACACGACATTTGTAGCCGAGTGGTTATGAGAGTAGCTTGAGGGTCCAAAAAACTGCATACTCTTTAATTCATTACCTTCGAGGATATATTGCGAATGTCATTGCAAATAACCCCTTAAATAGGATGTGTCAACTGTACAACTCCCTATTCAAAGACAAAGACACAAACGCTACTGACGTCTATCAACACACTCTACGCACGTTCAAAATAAAATGTCTCACCGCAGTGCGAGACTTTAATAAAGGATATAGTTAGTAGGATATATAAAATCATTTCATAATTTTCCATAATTTATTACTTATGTTGTTTTTATGTTGTGCTTATTATGTTAAAATCTAGCCCCTTTCCCTTTCCCTTTGTAAATAGTCTTCATTTTATTTGTAAGTTAAATTAATGTTAGTAAATTAATGAATAATAATAATAATAAAAAAAAAAAAACTATACTAATATATTTTTTAAGTTGTCATCTCAACTGATTATTTAATATCATGCTGTGTACAAAGTTTTTTGGTATTATGTCCGAATTTGTATTATTTTTTAAATTTTGTATACCAATGCTATGTCATAATACTGTTTGTGTGCCAAATAAATAAATAAATATGCCGTAAGCGTCGAGTTTCAGTTTATAAAGTTGAGTAATATAGTAGTGTTTCCCAAAATAAAATAGCTGTGTAGTGTCAGCTTAGAATGGCACTACCCCATTTTTTCCCGCGTGTGGCGTACGATGTGACTTATGTAAGGTGGGTACGGGGCTTTTTAACCAGTTATTGGGTGATTCTGCTGGAGACCTATCAACAAAGATACACTATTTTAAAACGCTTATATTAGTCCACCTGTATGTATGTATGTAACCGACTCCGTTAAACTCGATTTTGACGCACTTTAAACGGACCGATTTAATTCAAAATTTGTATACTTAACCAGCATCAGGGACAAAACAATAATTCCATAGGTTCATCCCATTATCCTGATTAGGGTCGCCATTAAATAATTTTAAAGGATTCAGTACTAATAAGTTAAAAATAAATATAGTTTAAAAAACTGGCCTACAATACAATTTGTCTTTTCTAAAGTCATATGTGTGGATAATTTACATGATTAATAACGGTGACGGAAAACAGCGTGAGGAAACTCACTTGGCTAAGTTGTACTTAGTCAATGCTTATGTGACATTGTAGTATTCGTACAAAACGGCGATGGGCCTGCTTCCTATCACACTGTCCGAGCAAAACGTAGGTACTCTGATCGCCAGGTGCCAATCCGACGTGATGTTCAGAACCATTAGTGACTTTGCCAACCCCTTCAGGGATATACGGCGTGAACGTTTGAGTTAGACTATTTAAACGTAAACATAGCAGCATTGCAAGATAAACGAATGAGAACGGAGCAAGAGACGTTTAGTAAGGATAATGCCAGTGTATATGCCTACCCCAATAGGAATTGTCTGTATGATGCTTTCTTTTCTTTCATCTGCATCATTACTAACAAAAAATAAAAAGTTCAATAACATATACTCACGGCTATAAATCCCTAGAAGGGGTAGCCAGAGCTAAAGAACTGGAAGTTCCGCAGCCACTTTTGGAAAGTTGAGTGGGGAAAAGATGGCAAAATAAAGGTTGTTAGTGATGGATCTCCAACCACATCGCCCAAAATCCCTTGAAAGCCCCAATACCGTTAGTCGCCTCTTACGTACACCCACCGGAAGAAATGGGGTAGTGTTATTCTAAGCCGACACTTCACAGCAAAGTAAACTGTAAAGTATAGTTTGGAATATATCTTTATATGAAGCCTTGCGGGTAAAAGCTAATATAGTAAAAAATACTTGAACGTCAAAAGGTTCGCGTATGTTATTGTAGCATATTGTATGGACAATATCAACGCGGTTTTACGCTATTGATTGATTCAATACCTATTTTATTCACAGAGTATCCGTCAAACCTGGCAGTCCTATAGAAACGCAGAGTGAATGATAGACATTTCGCTCACTCAACGCTACGCCATTTTAGTTTTCGATTCGACCACGACACGACATAAAGTAAAAGCAGTCGTGTCAATAATTCCGAATCCCTATTACATTATTTGAATTTCTGATCGGCAGCAAAAAATCCATTTGCTAGATGTCCAAATCATCAGCTAGTCTAGATTCAAAACTTATACGTTTAGTGAAAGAAAATAAAATACTATATGACTATAATGACCCCAAGTATTTGGATTTCAATGAAAGAGAAGTGGCTTGGCAGAAAATTGGCGATCAAATGCAAAGACCCGGTAAGTTTAAATTAAATTAGGGATCGCACTGCGATGCGATCATGGAATAAATATGTGGGAATTGAAGAATGATAAGAGTGCAATGATGTTTATAATACAACTACACATACTTACCGACTAATACTCACGCCATTAATTCCTATGGGGTAGACACAGATGACAAATTATAACAAAAACAAACCTGTCTTACTTCATTCACAAACATATTTATTTATCATTCTTCTCTTACATACGAGTATACAGTCATATATAAGAGATTAACTTTTTTTAAATGTTATCTCCTAATATCTAGTTACAAATTGTCAGGTGGCAAACTATTGATTTCCATCTCTTCGGAGACATAACGTACGAATCTGTTATTTCTCACGAAATATTAGGAATACAAAATTATTTTTATGATGGGTACTCGGTCAGTTTCGAGTGTATATATTACCGCCATTGATTTCAATTGGGATAGACAGAGATCAAAGGCATGCATGAAAATATAAATAAAGCCTTATTCCTTTGATCCAAATGTTTCGACGATGGTCGTCCGCTATGATATTCACATAAATGGTGACTATTTAATTAATTAACTTCGTATTTAACGTTCCCTTTATAACTATAACCACACCGGTTCATGGGTCCCGCTCTTCTCCCTTTATATAACCTCATCACTTTTACTGGATGCAATCTGCCGTCATAATGGTTCTAAAGATCAGATATAAATATAATAAAAATAACTTCTGTTTTCTTTTGTTTAAGCATCTGAATGTAAAACAAGGTGGGTGAACATTAGAGATATCAACAGAAGAATGATAAGAAAATCCATCGCAAATCCGAACAACAGACCGAAGCTTTATAAATACTATAACCAATTGTCTTTCATGACCCCTTTCTATAAAGATGTTGCGATGCAACAGATCTTGCAGGAAAATCACTCAGATGACAATAATTTGGAAGATTCGAAGGTGGACTACGAAGATAACGATGAAGTAAATGACAGCGTTTCTTTCAAACAATCTGATGATGACGATGATGATAAACCTATTGTGCGCAAAAAAATAAAGAACATACCGAAAGCTAAAGTAAATAAGAAAAGAGATTATGACGTCGAATCACTAACTGAACTTGACCCAACTGATAAAGTGGACTCATTCTTACTGAGTATTGGCTCGACGCTAAAGAAGTTTTCGCCATATCATTTAAATAAAGCCAAAAGTAGAATATTCGAAATCGTACAAGAATATGAATTGGAGCAGATCGTTTCACAAAAGAAATCTGCTTTTGGGGAATCATCTTCACAGGATTGATGCATAGTCAGGAATGGTGCGGGAATTGATATTTATACTGGTTTATGGCAAAAGATTTGAACGTTGGAGATTCGTCGAGATGATTGGCGAAAGTTATATCCTGGTACCTACCAATATCAGTTTAAGTTTGTTTTGTTTAGGAATAAAATGTTGATAAGGTTAGTTTTCTTTAATTTCTTATTATTTATAATTAATAATACTTTGACTGGTGCGACCCGTTTTACGGTTTGAAACAAAAGCAGTTAAGTTTCAATTTGGATTGTACTCCTAAAATAAAACTGAGCAAAGTTTAATAAATAATTATCTCAGGACTCTCAGTTACTTCATGCATCCATACTAGCTTCGTGCCTGCGACTACGTCCGCGTAGACGATATTTTTTTTATATTCAGTTAGCAATGTACCGAAACACTATCTTACCTATACTTACTTCAGATTATGCCAAAGTTAATTTCGCATTTCAAAAATAATTACTTTTGGAAGAAGAGGGAATTAAATTATTTCTAGTTATCCAGTTATATTGCCCATAAATTAAAAGAAAAGTCCCTAAATCCCACAGTCGTCTCGAACGACACCCACGGGAAGAATATAGGGTAGTGCTTTTCTGAAGAGAAGGTGCTATTCAATTAAATTAGCAATACATTTATGTTTTAAATTTGATGAGCATCCACGCTTCTTTATTGATATTGTCAACTGCCTTTGAAATCGGGGGGTCAGGTCCCATGGAGGCTTTCCCCTAATAAGTAGATTTTTGCCTGCGCAGAGCATTTTAAAATGGTTATATTAGCTTCATCTATATGTATGTATATGTCGTAGGATGATTTGATGTTTAGGTTTTTTGCAAAAAACCTAGGGATTTTGCAAAAATCCGGATAATTAGACAACGGTTATAATATTTTCTAATCTTACTAGGTTTTTTGCAAAAAAACTAGTTGGTTTAGTATGACTCCGAAACGAAATGTCAGTTTTTATTAATACTGTACACTGATTGGTCGATTGCAATGCCCCATAAACACGTCATCTCTGATTGGTTGTTAATTAAGACGTGCTTACTTCATTGTTCCTACCTACAATTTGATTGTTATTTTAATTTTAGTTACAAAAAGTTCCTAAGTATTGTCATTTCCCTTTATAACTCTAGCTATAATACCTTAATGCTACAATTTAAAACGTACTTACTTTATTGTTCCTACCTATATTGAAGACGTCCATGGCCGAGTGGATAGGTGACTAGCTTTTCGGTCTGGAGGTTGCGGGTTTGATGCCCACTGAGAACAACATTTATGCGATGAGCATATGTGTATTTTATTATATTAAATATATCACTGAGTTAGTATCCCATAATACAAGTGTTACTTAGTTTGGGGTAACTTGATCTGTTTATAATATGTCCGAACGTGATTGTAATTTTACTCCAACAAAAGAGTAAAAAAATATATTAAATTCCTAGTATCAAATAAGTATTGTAATTTCTTACCCTTTATAACTCTAGCTATAATATCTCAATACCACAATGACGAACCAATCAGAATAAGTGTAAGCGAGCAATCAGAAATTAGCCAATCAGCATTAAAGAAGTACAATCTTACTAAACGAACTAGTTTTTTTGCAAAAAACCTAGCAAGATTAGAAAATATTATAACCGTTGTCTAATTATCCGGATTTTTGCAAAATCCCTAGGTTTTTTGCAAAAAACCTAAACATCAAATCATCCTACGACATATATAAACGACTACTTTAAACTCGATTTTGACCCACTTTAAACGGACCGATTTAATTCCTTTGTACACTTAACAAGAATCAGAGACAATATAATAATTTCATATGTTTATCCCATTATCCTAATTAGGGTCGCCAGGATTAAATAGAAAAAAAACTGAAAAACACGCGTTTGAAGCACATTAAACTAAAAAGTGAAAAATAATTCCCAATATATGAAAAAGCGTCGGCGCTCTGTACCATATTCTTCGTCTATAGAGCAACCCACGCTTTTTCATGATTTTCAGCTTAAGTCTAGGCCGTTTTGTACGAGTACACTGTCACATGTCCGAGTACAACTAAGCTATGAGGGTTTCCTGACGATGTTTACCCTCACCGTTAACAACCGTGGTAAATTACCTACACTTATGAATAAAGAAAATAGAAATCGGTGTAGGGCCGATTTGAACCCACGGCCACACCTGTCTGTATGATTGGCGGTGTTCTACCCACTAAGCTACCACTGTTGATATATCTTTTTCGTCATACATCGTTATTTGTTAACAATTAGACGTCGTTTAGATGGTGAGGGTACTAAATTGGTCATATTTAGAACATATAACGAGTATTTTTTTACCGGATGTCCAAAGTCATCCACTTGTTGCCTTTTCAGTTTATGTAAATGTAAGAGGGCTTGTTATAATGTCATAAACTAACCAAGATTTAATAGACACAGCACAGAGGTATTGGCCGTCTTCTATACTTATAATAAATCTGTAGAGAGGTCAATTCTGTACATGAAATATATTTTCAAAATAACTATCAGGTGATGATTAGGGATCGATACTGATGCCAAAAATGCAATCAGTAAAATTTTTGTCTGTCTGTCTGTCTGTCTGTCTGTCTGTCTGTCGGTTTTTATGTTCCTTATGGAAACAAAAACTACTCGACGGATTCTAACGAAACTTGGTACAATTATTCTTCATACTCCTGCGCAGGTTTTTGTATACTTTCCAGCAGAGTAGAAAAGGGGAATTTTGGGAAATTTTGGGAAAACGGGAGAAGTTACTCCATTTTTTAAGCTTCCGTCGCGTGTGCAGCCTTAATGGTTAAACTTACATAGAAATCATGTACGACGGAAATATTCTGCATAAAATTATCTAAAAAAAAAACCTCAACAGTTTATGTCTATCTTTGACGGTTGACTCACAATAACACGTGTAATTCCTGATAGCTTAGCAGTTCGGAACATTTTGATTATATTTGTTTACTCTTACGTTTGTAAACCTCTCACTCATCCCTAATTTAAAAAAGGTAACATTATTACCTATTCAATAAAAAAGAATCATAGAAATCGGTAGAGAAACACCGAAATTATACATAAAATAAGCCATCGCGCCCGTGACCAAAACCGAATCGTTACTAATTTACTTATAAAATACTAGATGGCACCAGTATTTTATTTTTCAGATTGTTATAAATATTTCATAGCGTTTTATTCCAAAATTTGCTATTTAATGGAAATACTTAACCGTTCATTAAAGCGCATTCAAAATCACCAAACTACACTGTTTAGGGAGTGCTATAAATTAAATAAATTGAAAACATTGCGCTGAATTTCACAATGCTTAAGCAGGGACTGAAGAAAGAAACCTCAGATATTAAAAAAAACAACGCTACCCGTGCGAAGCTATGGGACGATCCACTAGTCAGGACTAAAAACTATCTCAAAATTAATAAGCCTCTTGGCATGTTAGGCAAATCTCTTCTCACTGGGCTACCATGGTATTTTGACACTTACGATACTAACACACGATTGCGCATTGAGATTGAATGAAAACGAGATCTAATTTGACAATGTTGAGAGCTGACTATAAACTTATTTATTATCACTGTTCGTACAAATATAAAGTTCTTGGTTTTATTATTTTATAAATGTAGAAGGTAAAACTATCTATGTAATACTCGGTGACATTGCTATCTCTGGGGCAGCGCGCTTGGTTTTATGTGTATATTTGAATATTTGTGTTGGTTTGGCAGTCCTATTAATAATTTAAGCAGTAAATAATCAACTTCCAAATGTGAATGAGAAGTTTCTAGCTCTGAAGCTGTAGCTAGCCCTCTTTGGGATTTATGGCCGTGAGTATATGTATGTATGCACAATAATAAAAGACTGTAAAAAGAAAAATTGAGATTTACTGGTTTGGCTGTATATTTATTTACGTATAAATTAGATAATTTGTGATATGAAATGAACAAGCTTTATTATATGATATGTTAAAAAACCAATTATACTAAAACGATATCGGTGATAAAGCAGCAAGCTTTGCTCTCATCACTTGTGTCCCACAACTTCCACTTGATCGGGTAGGCGCCCTGAGAACAAGAAACCTCCGTTAGAATCATCGATATATCGAGACAAGCACTAAAAGTAAGTATCAAATACGTCATAAATGTGCTACAACATGGAGCTTTAACTATCAAAATATGAACTAAGCTAAGAATAAAATAGGATAGAAAACCTTTTATTGCATTTCACAAAAGACATATATAACAAATATAGATTTATACAAAAAAAAACGATTTGCGGTCTCATCACTAAAAGAGGTCGATTCCTTTAGTTTAGATAGTAGGATCAATAAAATTATAGCCATTAGTCATGTTACGTGCATGAATGGGTTCAAAAACATATTCGTATTCTTACCTTAGGAAGTTTCTTGCCCAGGCTAAGCTCAAAGTTGAATTGTTCAGATTTGCCAGCCGAAACCGGACATTTCGTGAATTTACATCCATCCGATTCGAGTCCAGGGAATTTCGGTTCTGTTCCACCGTTTACCCAGTGAACGGCTGTTTCTAGTTTCGTAGATTCAAAATCTATAAACATATGCATACATGAAAAAAATAATATAATTAAGTAACTTAACCCGAAACTACAAAAAGAAATATATATTAATTAAAAAAAATAATAAGTATAACACATATTTACATAATAGAGACCTAAAAACTTAAAATCTAAAAACATCTTCCAGCTCCTCTTCTCGGGGAAGGGTACCTAGGACGCTGGAAGCATTGCCGCGTTGTATGGCAATGCTAAGTCTTTGTCCAAGGTAAACCAACCCGAAACTTGTAAATTATATTTTATAATTAAATAAATATGAATAAAGGACTTATGATTGATGTATAATTTATTTGCGAATCTGTAATGTATGAGGTGTTAAGGAATAATATCTAGTACTTTTCCTATTGGGAACTTGGGGCGCGCTCGTTCTGGTGTGGCGGTACCGCATCAGACCAGACGTGGGTAGGCCTCCAACTAGTGAGACTTGGTGACATTTGTCGGAAGCTGATGGATGAGTACATGATGAGCAGTACAGGACCGGTCAATGTGGAAATATTTCAGGAGGCCTATGTTAATACGCAGACGTGTATTTACTGATGATAATGATGTGTTTTCTAATTATAATTATAAGTAAGTAATTACTTATCCAGTCATAGCGCCTAAGACCTATTAGAGTTGTAATTTTAATATAGGCCAGCAAATTTCCAAGTTAAGCTAATACTAAGACAGTGTAACTGAACTTACTGGGTGTGTAGTCGAAGGCGATGCTCGTGTTGAATCCTTTCCGAAGGCGGCAAGCCCGGGGCGCCTGCTTGCACGGCGTGATACGGACTTCACTGACTGAGCATTTATTCTGGTCAACTTGGGAAACATAAGAAAGCAGAAAGAAAAATGTTTATTCGGTGCATAGGATATGTACAACACATAAAACAAAAATTAAAATTTGTACAACACATACAACAAAAATAAAACAATACATAATTAAAAGAACCGAAAACAAATCTAAAACGATTCATCAAAATGCTCATTACACATAACATAAACATAACATAAACGTTCACGCCGAATATTCCCGAAGGGGTTGGCAGAGGTACTAATACTTCTGAACATCACGTGACTTTGTCACCTGGTGTTCAGAGTACCCACGTTTTGCATGGACAGTGTACTCACGTGATAGGGGGCAGGCCTATCGCCGTTTTGTACGAATACACTGTCACATGACTAAGTACAACTCAGCCATGTGGGTTTCCTCACGATGTTTTCCCTCACCGTTAACAACCATAATAAATTAACCACACATATGTCTTTAGAAAAGACAAATTGGTGTAGGCCTGACCCAGGATTCGAACACTAGTCGCTTGCACGATAACCAAGTGTTCTACCCACTGGGCTATCACGGTTGTCATTACACATTATACATTAATCAGTACCTAGTGAAATTTCGACTTGGTAAGGATAGTGAAAACCGTTCTATTTATTGAACGTATATTAGTATTTTATAGCTAGCATGTGGCAGCAGTGTAACCTCAAAATGTGTGGATCGATCGTCGATCTATAGTCGGTCTTGAAACAAATGGGTTCAAAGTTAAAAGAATTGAACTAAAACTGCTGTTTTTGTTTCTGCCATATAATTCGTCGTTATGTCTAGTTACCTAACACGTGTCATCGAAGATATAATACTTATATATGTAAGATATTCTAAGCCAACTTCATTGCTTATGGCTGAATCAAAAGCTATTAGATAAGATTTTCCGTAAATTTAATTTCAAGATCACGTTACCTACGACTTCACACTTTTTACCATTAAACCGCTCTCACACTATACCTAATTAATGCTTAAATTAATATTTAAATTGTTACCATTTTTTATTTTAGTATTTTAAAAAGATAGTTTCACAATAAACGATTATTAAGTATTTTAGCAAGCAAATTGAGGCAGAGTGACGGAATATTCAGAATTTAAATGCTTTTTCCCTAAACCAATAAAGAAAAGGAAAGGTGCTAAATTCGGCAAAACACAACTCCGTCTTGGTAAAGACGGTTTTCGGGCGAGACTTTTACGTAATAAGGTTCATAAAAAAGGCAAAAAAGTAGAAATTTGACAAAACAGTTCAGTATACGTTGTTGTGCTGCTGTCGAACTTCTACTCGGAGGCATCGTCTAATCGTACCTTATTATCTATGGTTTTATGCTTCCGCTCGCGGAACGTGAAACTTTTTACGCACAACTATTTTATAAATTTCCGGAGTGGGGCACAGATCGTAAGACAAAGGGTTTGATGTTGGGTCTCTAACCACATAGCCAAAAATCACTTAAAAAGTCCCAATACGCTTAGGCGCCTCTGAAGAACACCCACTGGAAAAAATAGAGTAGTGCTATTCTTTGAGGAAACTACACAGCTAACGTTATAATTATAAGTATCATAAAAAGATAATGAATTAGCCAGTCATGGGTCAGTTTCGTCATTGTCTGGTGCTCGTGTACTTTGCGATCAGTTTGGGTTATAGGTTATCAAATTGAACTAAAAAGCTAAATATAATTATATAAATATCCATACTTTTGATATTATAGATGCAAAAGTGTGATGTTTAGTCTAATGCCTGTCAACCGGTTCAAATGGATTTGAGTAATTTAATACCAAGTTTTTATCCCAGATATTAACTTAGAAGGGTGCAAAAACGGGTGAAGTTTAAATGTGGAACACAATTCTGAACCTATTTGTTGACTTTTGGATATAGATTGACCGTACTGTATAACAAATATTATTTAGATATCTGTATTACAAAAGCATTCCCCATTTCTGAATAAAAATCCACACGGTCGAAGTCACGGGCAAAAGTTAGTATGGAATAAATGATCAAACCTTTTAAATGTTGTCTTTGTTATCATTGCAACCAAAAAAGTACTAGTTGTATAAGAAAAAAATAATACGGCATACTTGTGTAATACAAAAAAGGGTAGCCAGAGCACAGAACCCACTATTTCTCAGTCACATTTGGCAGTGAAGCTGAAATAAATAAACGTATAGAGAGTTTATGATGATTAGGTTTTTTAATTAACTTTATACTTTGTTAAAGTTTACCTCACACCTGAATGTTATTGTAAAACCCAGATTATTTTAAGGTGTAATTTAATAGACGCAAAAAATCCCACTTCGTTAGAATTAAGATTAATAATTTAAAAGTAACACGTGGAGAACATCCCTGCCTGGATATACCTTCGGAATTTAAACGGATTTGTTAAACTATTTGAATAATTCTTACCTCCCGGACAGGGCGAGAATTTCACTACCTCACTGCTAACACAAGCTATTAATACGAACAAAAATACATAATTAAGAGAGCCCGCCATTCTTCGTTAGCTGGAGTTCCGAACAATACTAGTTATACCCGCTGACTGAGTGCTCTCAGTCTCAGTTTGATAAGGAAGGTTATGTTTACGCTCCGATCGCTGCTCGTCCCATTTTATTTGTTCTATATCAACTATTATTTTTTCAATACTGTAATGCCTCGAGTCTGATTCTCTGAATATGTTCATTGTACCTACGCGTGAATACGTCCTATAAGTATCCGTATCTAATAAGGATATAGTTGAGAGGTGTATCTACGTCTCTCCCATGGAGCCGAGTGCCGATATCACCCTACCGCACTCCATTAACGTTGAAGTCAATATTTTCTAGTAGATCAAACATCGCCATTTAACAACCCATTTACCCAGAAATGCTATGGTCCAGTTAGGTTAGAAGCCTAACCACAGCACATCACAGCTTGGCGACCGTATTAGACTTCATTTTTTTTATATAAGTGCGTAGAAAACTTATACAGGATGTTGGTTCGACGGAGATTGTCACTTCAATAAAAAATGACATGTAAATGCAGAAGTCATTTTTAACAACATTTAATTAAGATATTTTTTTACAATTTGGCAGCTAAATTTGACCTATTTAAACTTTTATAGATTTAAATTGTTTGTATCTTTATCATATTATTAAAATATAACATAATAACGTTTTATTACACTTAATTTAATAATTTTCAGACATTCTAATACCTGATTGGTCATTCTCCGATTTTATTACAATGATTTTTGAAGTTTCTTTGGACAAATTAGTTCTTCCAAGGTTTGACGAAAGTTCTTTAGTCATACATACATACATATACTTACGGCTATAAATCCCTAGAAGGGGTAGCCAGAGCTAAGGAATTAGAAATTCCTCAGCCACTTTCGGAAGGTTGAGTAGGGAAAAGATGGTAAAAATAAAGGTTTTTGGTGATGGGTCTCCAACCGCATAGCCCAAAAATCCCTTATAGCCCCAATACCGTTAGTCGCCTCTTACGTACACCCACCGGAAGAAATGGGGTAGTGCTATGCTAAGCCGACACTACACGGCATAGGCATTTAGTCAAAGGCCGAAAAACCAATTTCAGCTTTGTGACGTAGACTTCCTGTCAGACATGATAATTAACTAGTGAAATCTAGTAGCGCCGGAGTTTCATTATACTAGCTGTAATACCAGTCTGGCTTTTTCTGGCTGGTCAGTGATTTTTTATTACAAGTATGCAGATGTCTATGAAGTCAGAGGTATACCAACTACGCCAGAAGCAGATTATGTTGTGGAGGTAATCGAGTCATGAGAACTTTTGGATAAAAACTTTATATACCAAATTGATTTTTTTTAAGTATGCCTAGGATAAAAGTAAAATATTCTTCTACATTAAGATTATTGACTTAAAATTCAATGTTATGTATGAGTTATAAATTAATTAATTAAAATCAGGAAATACATAAAATCTAGCAAAATACTAAATATTTTACTTTCCCATTCCTAGCACTAGATGTCACATAATCATTCCCAGAATCTGGATAAATACACTGGTGCATTATTTTTCATGCAAGGATGTATCGAGCCAGCTTTGCAGTGTACATGTAATGCATGGACAGTTAAAGATTTTATATAACACATTCGTTAAAGATACAGATTACTCAATACTTACCAAAACTTCATTTTTAAATTATTAAATATATTTTTAAAACATGATTTTACCTGCTGCTGAATTATTGTTCAATTTAGGGACTGTAGAGCCTTTACACTGGATGTCACCTAAAAGTTGACAGAGTAACATATTTATGACCATGTCAGGTTTTGTAACCTTTTTTAATTGTTTGCCTACAGCCAATAAAACATACATATCAGATTTATTCAAACAATTTTAATAATTTAATTATTTCATACAATGTCTCAATTAATTATCTAATTATAAATGAGAAGTCTTAACTAATCTTATAACCTGTCTAAGCTAGTAAGATCTTTCATTGAGTTTTCTCAGTGGTTTCCTTAGTGGTGAGCAAACTGCTTGTGATTCCAACCTTCTTTAGTTCTTCAACTAATTCTCCAGATTGGTGCATCTGCAGCATGATATCACAACCACCCACAAATTCTCCATTGATAAACACTTGTGGAATTGTGGGCCAATTAGAGAAATCCTTTATACCTGGAATGTTCAATACATCATGTTAATAATATTAATTTAACTTGTAATGTTTTGGTGGAGAAAATATGTAACAGGCCAATGTATATAAATTAAATTAGAATCATTCACATAATAGATTTGGCTCTTGTGATGAACTTATCATTGAGATATTTTGCAATGAACATCTGAATGTAATTAATCTCATTTCATTTTTCTTTTGGACTTTATAACTTAAATCTAATTAATATAGAAATTTTGACTGAATAGGTACTGTAATTAGAGCCGATTTAAAGTACTAAAAGAAAATATTGCCATATTATTGTACAAAACAACTCATATTCAGTTTATTGTCTCAGTTCTTACAATATCACATATAAGGCTGCAGAGTGTTGGAGATGGGCTTGGGATGTACCAGCCATTCAGTTAGCATATAGATCACTTGTTTGTCTGACTTTACCTTAACCCAAGTTAAAGTATACAACAATTACATATACAGATACATGTAGTGTCATTATTTAAGAGACACTGTATCTAAATAAAAAGTTACTCTATGTTAAGTGAAGCTACAATCATTCCCAATTAATCCCTTCTGTATTACCAGCTTGATAAGCTTATGCAGGGCTGGGACACAAGACTGGTCTCATTACGATAACATACTTACACATTAATAAAATCAATTGCACTACAGCAACGCAGATCCTAATCTTTCATTATTCTGAGACTCACCTATATTTAACTCATAAGACTTCACTAATTTTAACTTATAACTAGGATAGTTTTTTGATAAGTATAAAATACGTGTTATATCATTGTATTCGCGTGTTCGCATAAGTGTGCTAAGGTTAGTAAGTAAATTATATGGTTACCTTGCCTGATATCTTCGTCACTTAGGACATCAAAACTCTGATAAGGAGCTCCATGCATTCTCATAATTTGAACTACGGCGTTACTGAAACCACATCTAGGAGCATCAGGAACTCCTTTCATGAAAACTACAATTTTATTATCTTTTACAAGTTTACTTATCCTTTCGTTTACTGCTGCATCTGCGTAACTACGAGTAGTGATTACTTTAGCACTATTGTAAATAGAGAGTAAGTTTCTGCGAAGTAAAATACTCATTTTGTAGAGTTAGGTTAACAAATTTAGTAAATCAGAGTTCTTATTAAAAAATTGAATTCTTCTCTTCTCTTTTTCTAAGAATGACTGTCAGATGTCAGATTGATTGATTCCATTGAATTGATCGTAAACAAGAATGAATGAATGAAATAAAATGCAGATAAGAATATCTTATCAATTTGTATCTGTCGCAGCCAACTGGTTAAACCAGCCAGCTGACAAAGCAGCTAGCCGCTTAATTAAACGCCGGCTCTTAGTAAAGGGCTAAACTTCAGTCAGCCATTTAGTTGAACACAACGTCCAACCACTTGGCTGAACGTTGTATTGCCGTCTGGTTATCTAGGGTGACTATGACTAAAATATTTTTTCGTAGGTACTTCTTATGTCGGCAATACTTTAATTATATTAATTTAATACAATATTAACAATAAAATGGCACAAAGCTTTGGCACAGTAACTAAAAGTACAAACAGGTACCGACTTATTAATAATGAACATTAATATAAAAATATAAAGTACTCTTATGTATTAATTTTAACTCTGTATTAATTTATTTATTGAAATTTCCATAATTTCAAAGATTTTTAAACAGTTATTCTACAAATTTTAACAGAAAAATAATGTAACGTCAGCTCAAACCAACGGGCTAACCATTCAATCAGCCGGGTGATTGGACGTTTGGTGACAACAATTCATTTTACTAGCGGGCTAGCCTTTTAACTAGGAGCCGGCGTTTAATTAAGCGGCTAGCTGCTTTGTCAGCTGGCTGCTTTATCCAGTTGGCTGCGACATATCCATTACTTCAGCTCTAGAACTAGAGTCATAACATGACTCTTATTAAGTTTTTTTTACTTATTAAGTACAACATATTGAAATTGAAGTTCAAATATGGGAAAAGTTCATTTTATGAAAGATTTTCCAAATAATATTTTCATCTATTTTTATAAGAACAACTTGCACAGTTGAATCAATTGAATGATGTGACCATCAGTGCAATAATATAATTATCAATCAAGTCAGTCAAAGCGATCAATCCAAATCATTAAAATTAAAAACTAACAGTGTCGTCCGAAAACGTAAGACGTAAGTGTGAATTAGTGGATTACCAATTGAATAAGAATTTAAACAAAATGGAAAATGCAGAAGAAGTGCTACACTATTTGGAGGAATTCTCGAAACGTAAAACAAAAATTATTCCTCAGGAACTCAATGATTACTTAGTTTACGTAGCACGCACCGGTGATCCAGTTTATCAATGGTCTCTTGTAAAGAGTTTGTTCAAAGAAAAGCTGCTCAACGTAATAACGGACTTCTTCGAAACTAGTCCAGGTATAGATATACCGCCGTACCCTAACGTGGATCCATTTAATTACGATATTATGAAGAATAGTTTACTTGAGCGTCTCGACTCGTTCACTGCTGCACCGTTTACAATACAGCGGATTTGTGAGCTGCTCACATTTCCTAGGAAGCAATACAACCGGATAGATAAATTTATGAGGGCGGTTGAAAAGAACATATTAGTTGTGAGTACTAGAGAGCCAGGAGCACAACGCCACGCTGAGCTTGATAATGGAGAACCATTGGAAGCCATAGTCAACGGATCTGACAACAATTCTGAATACAATGTTGATGTAGAGATGGAAGACATGTCCTGGAAGGAGAATACTGAACTGCGCAGAAGCTCAGAGCCACAACCAAGTTCATCAGATACTCATATTAGTGTTGATGACATTGAGACTAGGCTGCAAGATAAACCCAACACCAGTATTACAGATACCCAAATCACTCCTATACATTTTGAGTCAGCTGCTGTAGTCCAGAAAGAGGATGTAGAACAGAAACCAGAAGTGGATACTATGCCAGTTGTAAATCCAATCACTCCACCAGAAAATGAAATCATGCCCGTACCTGTAGCACAAAGTCCTATTGCAGAAACAGAACAGACAAAACCTGAAATAGAAGCTAATGATCCATTGCCCAGTATTGAAAATTCTTTAGTAATACCAGAAATCACAGTAGATGACGCTGAAATGACTGAAGCAAAACTAAGTAGACAAGCGTCAATGGAAATCAATGACAGTAAAGTAAACTTAATAGACACCCCACCTAATGAGCCAGCAGATGATATTAAGGAACTTGAATTTAAGCCACAAATGTCTCAACCTATTGATGAAAATAGTTCTGAATCTTTACCCAAAGATGAAGTTCCCGAGTCAAAACCACTCTCTGATGTATCCACTTCCAGTGAAGAAAGTTCATCTTCAAGTGAAAATACAGATGGTAATAGTGACTCACCTAAAATAGACAGTGATGGAAATAGTAATATCAATGTTAATGAAGAATCAAGCCAGTCTGATGCCAGCTCAGAAGAGGTAAACAAAGAAATTATTGAGGAGCCGAAAATTAAAGAAAGTTCTCAGGAAAATTTGACAGAAATTAAGGAGATAAAACAAAAAGTGGAGATACAATCTGAAAATTATTCCATAACTGATGTTAGTTCTGAACTAGCACAGCCTGTTAATAATGAAAGTAATGAAAAGTTAGAAGAGCCTGCTTGTAATGTGACTCCCACTACTGATGAGGACAAAGCTAAAGAAAGTAATAAAGATGATGAAGTAAATGTTCCCTCTGAACCTGTATCTGAACCTATGAAAGAAGATGTATTATTGTAGTAGGAACAGTTGATAATTTGAAACAATTATAATGACATTAGTATATACCCGAATTGACATTTGATTAATCCCGAGTATCCTGGAAGTTATTAATAAAATTTTAATTTATATCATCTGATAAATATAGTATTAAGTAACTAGTATTAATGTAGGCATTGATTGACTTATAGTAGCATTTTTTTTTTAAGAAATGAAATTATTACTGGTTCACAATTTCCAATTTATTTTGTGCCAATTAAGGAATGACAGCTTTTTTAAATAAAACCAATCATAACTTATACTTTCAACAAATTCTATTATGCTGATCCAATCTAACTTAGATAAGGGATGCCATTGGGACCTGTATTACCTGGAGTTAAATGTTTTTGTGGTATTTTAAATATTTTTGGGTAGGGTCCTGTTTATTGAGCCACTCATCTAAATAAAACCTGGTATGATGAGTTTTATTAGGACATTTTAGGTAAGCAGAAAGGAGTCGACCCACAAAAAGTTGATTTTGAGATATAAGCATTTGATGTTTGAACTTAATTGCTTTTTCATACATGCACTTTTTTTTAGTTCTCACTACTACATAAATTCAACCCTCAGCATTAAATTGTCATACTTAACTCAATTTCAGTATAAGTTTTGGTCCTTTCTCCTTAAGTACATCCATTTAAGATGTAGTGATTTAATAAGTTGAGTGGGGAAAAGATGGTAAAAATAAAGGTTTTTGGGGATGGGTCTCCAACCGCATCGCCCAAAAATCCAATAAAAGCCCCAATACCCTTAGTCGCCTCTTACGACACCCGTGGGTAGGAAGGGGTAGCGACATTCTAAGCCGGCACTACACTGCATGGCACTCAACTTCCAAAAGTGGCTGAGGAATTTATAATTCCTTAGCTCTGGTTACCCCTTCTAGGGAAATATAGCCGTGAGTATATGTATGTATGTATATGTGATTTAATAAGTTCCTCACAGGCAGTAGGAGTTATACTCTTGTTTCTACCTTCAAGCCCAGGGTTTCAGAGAGTGGAGATAGCTATTACACTCACTTTTACGTTTTTGAACAGATGAAAATTCCTAAAGATATTTTTTTTTTTATATTTTTTTATTGGATGTATGTGCTGCAAAATATGATGTAGTAGAAATATTAATCAATTCAGAATGGAAATAAAACAAAATATGAATTTATGTGTTTTATTTACAGTTTTATTACAATAATATATCTTCAAGGTGTTGACAATTCATTTCTAAGCATCAATACTTTACACTCTGTACTAGCTATGTCTATCCTTATAAACACATTGTAAATCAGCTTCACAGGCGCATTGTGTATAATAGAGAACATGTTTTATTGTTATAAACTCATAAGACATCATTTTTGCTAAGTTGAAGCTAATTTCAATGCATAACCCTACTTGGCTAAAACAGACCCATCGTTCTATAATAATTGCTTCATAATCATAACATTTCCAAAATTGATCTTACTAAACGAAAACATTCAGCCTCCATATTTTTTTGTGTATTTACGGAAGTGTGACGATATAAAAGAATAACTTATTACAAATAACTTTGACCAATAAAGAACCTAAGGTTTATAACATCACCATCCTCCAGAACCAAAAATCTGTTAACTTCGCTAATTAATCTATTGTAAAGAGGGAACTGTGCAGTAGTCACAAAACATCTTGCGATTCATAAGGCACAATGATGTAAGTAATATAATAACTATCCTTAGTTTGATATAAATATAAACTTGGACATTCATAGACGTTCACAAGTCAAGACAACAACAGCATAAAATGCCCTATCACAATCTTCTAATATTCTACATATTTTCTAAACGAAACTATATACAAAATCTTACAACAGCATTTCTAAACTATATCTCCTAGCGTTTCATTCCCAGAACTTTGAGTTCATTTCGCAATATTTTTCCCGCGACATTTCGGGGTATTTCTGCGATGAAGGCTACTCCTCCATCAAGGTGTTTGTATTTAGTGAGTTTCTTGTTGACCAAGTCGTGGACCTCTTTGGCAGTGAGCTCTTGCTTTGGTTTCCGTACTATGAAGGCCCGAGGTACTTCCCCAGCTAGAGGGTCGGGAACACCTACCACAGCCACGTCTGCCACTTGGGGTAACTCCATTATCACACTTTCGATTTCTGTTGGCGATACCTGAAACAATATTATCTATATCACACAACGTCAAACATTGTTAGGTGCAAGGGAAATATCTGCACCTACTGAACTAATTATTTAAAACTCTTTCAGAATATAGATACTATGTTCTGAGCGAAGTAAGTATGTAATATGATCCCATTCAATCAAAAGGCTTAATATCTAGAGCTAAACACTACCCGTGCGATGCATTTTTAATATATTTTGGAATAATACCCTTATTTTTACCTATTAAGAAAAAAAATAGATGGCGTAGTTAATAAATATGAAGCTCTGATGAGCTCTCCTTGGTAATTCAGAAGTGATTGCGAATCCCATATATGTGTGGAAGCGCAGCAACGTAAGTTTTTGTGAAATTGATGGATTTGAGTCAGAATTTACAACTTGAATACAGGTGTCAGTCTGTTTAGAATTGAAAGATCAGACTGCCTCATCTCTTATGATATCTTCGATAAGCTCTCAAATTCTATAGCGCAATTAGATATAAAACCTATCTATTTAAAAAGGTTGTTGGAATATATAACAGCAACTCGAGTTGTACTTAAAATATCATTCAGCATCTCTTTCGGGGTTATTTCTGGGAATCTGAGCTATTTTGAGTAATTAGTGGTTGATCCAATTATAAACATAAAAATGTCTTCATCTGCTCTTTAAGTTATCATTGCGGCAAAATATGTTATTTTATAGCAATTACCTGGTTCCCTTTAACTTTAATAAGTTCCTTGGTCCTGTCGACGATGTAGAAGTAGTGGTCCTCATCGTAGTAGGCCACGTCGCCGGTGTGCAGCCAGCCGTCGGGGTCCACGGTCTCCCGGGTGGCGCGGTCATTGTTCCAGTAACCTTTCATTACCTGAAAATATATTAGCATTTCTAATAAATAAAGGAAAGAAAAATTTCGACACCAGCGGGTATCGAACTCACGACCTCCGGGTATACGCCCCCGTCTATATATATAGAACGATACTAATATATACATATATAGGTCGTGATTTCGATCCCCACTGTTGTCGAAATTTTTCTTTCCTTTATTTATCCTTTGTTTATTAGAAATAATTAAGTTTGGTATACTGTGTCAGCTTAGAAATGTTTTAATCTGGCATAGATTACACACATCTTGCTGGTCTCGTGAGAGGTGACTTAAGATTTGGAACTTTTTAAGCAATTATACAACATAAACCTCACCAGCCCTCCTTAATTTTACAATATTTTTACAATTCGTCTTCAAAAAGTGGCATTGCTTTATTTATTCTGTAGCTTTGCTGTTGCTTCCCCTTTTTGGGATTTGAAGTCGTAAGTAAGAATTTCTCATTTTATATCTTCTTTTTTCAATGCCAAAAATAAATTGCTATTACCTGTGGCCCTCTAAGTAATAGTTCTCCAGAGTTATGTGGCCCTAGTACTTCTCCCGTGGATAGGGATACGATCTTCGCCTGAGTGCTGGGCAGCAATTGCCCTGCCGACCCCACTTTACCGTGAGGATATTTGTATGGAGTCATCAAAGTCACTGGGGAACTTTCCGTCATTCCGTATCCTGCAATGATAATTTTAACGGAAAGTTAGATAGTTGTTGTATAATTCAATACTGCAAGATTACCATGGTAAAAATTTGCCGGATAAAAGGTCCCCTATAGGTCAATTTCTGAGTCAATAAAACATCTGGAGGCCAGGCACAAGCGCTATTTTATCGTCACGATATCGGTTACAACGAGATGACAGTATACGTTACTAAGTGCGTGGGAGATGGCTGTTTTATACCATGCGATAACTAGTTAAAAGTTCGCTCGTACTAGCTTGCTGACCTCCATATAAACGCGAAACCTAACGATACACTATAAAATAGTAAAATTCAATTATAAAATAAATCAACTCACCTTGCAACAAAGTGATTTCATCCTTACTCTTCTCAACTTTCAACAAGAACTTCTCAAGCATAGAGTCGGTAGTGGGAGCAGCCCCTACCATGATGGACTCTATAGAGCTGAGATGGTCTTTGGTGACGGCTGGGTGGGTGGCCAGGAAAGCCAGTAAAGATGGGACCACGAATAAGGTCTGTGGTCGGTGTTCTTTTAAGCATTGGATGTAGCCCTCTGGCGTAAATCTGTTGGAAAAGGTGGTAATGATATAAAGTGCAAATTTTACCATAATTAGGACTTAACCATTTTAGATTTTGATAATCCGATTCTATAGTAATGAATGGGTGCTGAAAGTTAAATTATTTTACAGTATATAAAATAAATGTAAAAATAAATGCGAATATAAAGCTTTTGTTCTGTCTATATTTTGTGTGTTTGTTTGTACATTTGTATCTAAGACTAGTAACGGGGAATATTTATTTGGACATCTAAGTGTGTGTGTGTGCAGAGTTGTCAGTACATATTCGCCAGATCTGGCTGTAGTAACATTAGTGTGTGTATTATAATATAATGTGCGTTTAGGCCATGGTAGACGTTGAAAGTGCGCCAAATGGGTGTTAGCGAGCGGTGTAGTATACTTAGTAATAGATTAGAGGTATCAGAAATATGAACTCCGTAAGACTTAGGAATGATAATCAGTTATATAACTATACAAAATATAGATGATTTATAACATATGTTGTAGTTCGGCGTTGAGTAAATAAGCATTCCTTCACATCATCACGTAAATGCATGCAATATTATAAACCTTACTTTGCTTACATTTTAATTTTGTTTTGTTAATATGATATATCTTCACCCCACATTCGCACAAGTATTAAGAGTTTTGATAAGGTAAATATAAATACAAGCAAACGAACTCTTGAGCTTCATGACATTATACTTTATTGGAATAGATGATTGGGAAAAAACATTTTATTTATATTATTTTCTATCCAACTTGATCAAATATAGGTATTGCTTATGGGGCCGGTTAATACTCATCAGCAGCAGAGATCTATGATTCGGAAATTCCTACGTGGTAAGTATAATTGGAAAAAAGGGTTACACCCCATTACTTTAAATTTTTATTTAACACGTTCAGCGCGATACGGGGCTTATAAGTCCCCGTCCTTGATTCTCATCCAGTGCGGGAGCGAAAAACAGCATCTATCCCCTGGTGCGAAGGCTATATCTTTGTCATTTTAAGTCGTATGAAAGAGATAGTTGTATATTTGGTTTATTTACCTTCTGAAGGACTAGATTACACTAAAACACAATCCGGGGTGTTATGAACCCTGTAGCGCACTGGAGCGAAAAAGTTTCCTTCTAGTGCGGTACGGGGTTCATTACTCCCCGTAAGTTTTTTACCTACCCGTACGGGGTTTTTTTGGTCATTTCAATTAGTGACGCCGAGAGCGTAAGGTGCATTCGATAAAAAAATGAAGCGGTCACGGCGGATGTTTAAGATATAGGTCAACTGCATGTTAAATAAAACGACGGCGTGGCGTAAGGCGTGGTAAACCCGTTAAAGTTAAAGAGAACCAACAGAAACGTTCTGATGTACGAGATGGAATTATTTATCGACTCCAAATGTCGATACTACTCATTCACGTCACTAAAATTTCATCGATATGTTTACGTTCAGTGCGTTACGGGGTTGAATAAGCCCGTGAAAATTCACTTTCAGTGCGGGACGGGGTAGAAAAAGCCCCATAATCTTTAAAAGCTTCTCACTTCGTCATCTTTCATCAAAACCAGGGGCGAAAAGAGCAAATTAAAGGGAATTTATCTGTCTATCATTAGGTAAAAAAAAACAAAACAATTTGAAAAACTCATAAAATTACAGCCAAATTAAGTGACTCAGGTATACGGGGCACTATCAACCCTGTAACGCACCAACGGAAAGTCACGCTCGGGGCTTCATACACCCCGTAACGCACTGAAAGCCCGGTACTGGTTTTGAGCCGCCGCGCTGAACGTGTTAAAAAATAATGTAATACTTTAATTGGACGTAAGTAAACTTACTTAGGCAGAGTGACAATGTGCGATCCAATAGCAAGGCAGTAGTTGAGGACTCCGTTGAATCCGTAGATGTGGAAGAATGGAGGCACTGTCAGCACCGTTTCACAGTGACCTGGAAAATAGAAATAAAAACATATTTTATGGTATTTACGGCATAATGTTTTCGAAGGGATAAGTCTTTAGAATGTGAAGGGAAATTTTGACTCTACTCTCGACGCAAGATAAAAAGGAAATCTCCCTTTTACTAATAAGTAAAGAATAAATAAAGGAAAGAAAAATTTCGACACAGGCGGGAAGCGAACCCGTGACCACGGGTATACGCCCCCGTTCGGAGGTAGGGAACGCAAACACTACTTAAAAGTGTAAAACGAAACAAAGGAATGAAGAATTTCGCACTGGCAGCTATTGACACGGTAGCTCATTGAAGCGTATACCCGAGGGCGCCGGTTCGACTCCCGCCTGTGTCGAAATTTTTTTTTCCTTTATTTATTCTTTACTTATTAGTAATAATCCCCACATGAGTTTTTCATGAACAAAAAACATTCAAAATAAATCTCCTTTTTTGTCTGTTAAATGTACCTCCGCATTTTTGGTAAACGGCAACATCACAAAAAGAGAAATTGGGCAAGATCGTACAAAGTGGCCATCGATAGTGTAAGACATTGTTAAAATGGCTAAAATGTCAATAGATATAGCTTTAATGTAATTATGATGGAATTTTAAACACGGTGAATGCTATATACTTTTAGTATGAACATAAACAAAACGCTGTGGGTACTAGGACATCAGAACTTCTACACAGTTATGGTAACATAACTTTTACCTACTACAAATGTATTTTTTCATTTAATGATTAAAGACAAATTTATTTTATTAATTTAAAGCGATTTTTATTATATCGATATTTCAATAGGTTTTTCATTAAGATAGAATGATATTTTTAATGAACGCAATTGGAACGTATAAAAATAATCATATTAAGTGTAAAACAATAAAATAGTACTCAGATCATGCACCCAGTGCTAAACTACCGACCTTTCTCCCCAAGATACTTCATCATCTTCGGGCAAGTGACCTGTTTGAGGTTGGAGACTAAATTCTTATGAGTCAACATCACTCCTTTGGGCATGCCAGTGGTACCACTCGAGTACGGCACCAGACACACGTTGTCGGAGTTCACCGTCGGCAGCTCTGCTTGGTGGTCGGCCATCAACATGGTTTTTAAACCATATATACCTGGAAAAAGAAGATAGAATGCATGAGACTATAGTTGAAGTTCAAAAGATGTGTAGCGCCATTTTGGTGGTATGGACATTCAGTAGAAAACGACCACAGAGGGCGCATTTGGATTAAATAAAGGATTTTTTTAAATGGCAGACGTTTGCTGTGCGAAGAATTGGAGGAGGATCTTAAAACACAGGCGTCCAAAGTGTTAAAAATAAAATATAAATTAAGTTAGAGAGGTTTGCTAGGATTGCACGAAAGGACTCTTTTTATTCAATGCCTAAGCCGATGGTAGTTGGTAGCGTAAGTATAATATACGTATTATGTATGAATGTATTCGTAGAAAATATATACTTTGACTTGTGTTTTGATGTATACGATTTGTACAGCTTTTTTCGAAAAAAAAATACGAGACAAAGCAACAACTCAACCTCGTGGATTTCCTCACGTTGTTTTTTCTCACCGGTATCGGCATCGACAAAATTGATAAATAAACCACGTACATGACTTTAAAAAATCACCGTTGTAGGTCCGACTTGGCCTTGGGATGAATGCCACGGAGACATCAAGGTCCATGTATAAAATATAAAAGTTAGAAATTGTCAACATATCATTTTAATTAAAAATTACATGCAATGTGCTTTACTATAAACAATACTGAATATCAACCTCAGTGCTTCAACTAAGCTAATTGGTTGTTAATTAATGCTCTATTATCAATCTCAAGTAGTCGGTCTAGAGTGCAGCTATTCACTTATAAGTAATTACTGTTGTATGCGGCAAGCGCGACACGAGCGGAAAACACGACTGTTTTAATATAGAAAATGTTTCTACCATTGACGCCTATTGTGCTTCGGGTATCGACTAACTAGGTAATAACAAACAAATAAAAAAACCTTTGCTGTGTAGTGTTGACTTAAATGCCCACTTTCTTAATTGTTTCCATGGGGGTTCGTAAGAGGCGACTAAGGGTCTTGGGGCTTTTTAAATCTTTTTTGGGCGATGCGGTTTGAGACTCATCACCAACAACATTTATTTTACAATCTTTTCCTTACTTAAGTTTCAAAAGTGTCTGCGGAATTTATTATTGTGAAGTCTTTTTAAGGATATATTGCCGCGAATTTACGTATGTAATAAAAATACACATATATACAAAACGCATCTTGTTCGTTCCTATCTTCTGAATAACATGTAAATTGCTCAAATTGATTATGTAACTAGTGCACAATCCATCTTCATGATGGATGATGGATTTAAATTTAACCTTCAAGGATTTAAGGGATTTCGTGATACAACCACAAAGTATGTATGTTTGCCAAATAAAAGTATTTATGCCGGATTTTCTATGCTATCTTGTCTTTATATTAAACATTAGTAATTAAGATAATATTATACATACATACATACATATACTCACGGCTATAAATCCCTAGAAGGGATAGCCAGAGCTAAGGAATTCGAAATTCCTCAGCCACGTTTGGAAAGTTGAGTGGGGAAAAGATGGTAAAATAAAGGTTGTTGGTGATGGGTCTCCAACCGCATCGCCCAAAAATCCCTTTAAAGCCCCGATACCGTTTGTCGCCTCTTACGTACACCCACCGGAAGAAATGGGGTAGTGCTATTCTAAGCCGACACTACATAGCAATAATATTATACTTCATCTTTTACAGTATGTTGTGTAGTGGCAGCTTTGAATACTATTACACTAACCCATATTCATCCCGCGGGTGTCATACGAGGCGACCAAGGGATTCATGGAATTTTAAGCGATTGGAGGACGATTTGGCTTAATATTTTTCCCTAAGAATGATTTATTTTACTATCTTTTCCTAACTAAGCTTCCTTAAGTAGTTGAAGAAATGAAAAAGAAAATCCTTTCTCTGTCTCTTACAGCCGTAGGTTTAATCTGTAGAACTAGTAATAAAAGTAGTAATAATGTAGTAGTAGTATCTGCAGAATTAGTAGTATGTTTAGAACGAGAATCATGTTATCATAAGACTTATGAATAGAACAAGACCTACCTTGAGCTTTATCAGACTCTCCTCCAAGCCAAATGGTGCCTCTATAGTCTTTAAGCGCTTGCGACACTTCTTTGACGACCGGCATGAACATCTCTATGGTGGCGATTGCTTTCACACCACAATCCTTGAACTGGCGACGAATCTCATCTGGAATATAAAATTAATATACAAATAGGGACATAGAATGCTTAATCTCGTTCGAGTATGATTGTAGTTCGAGTAATGACTAGACTTCTGCATAACTAGTATACGAACGACCTTTTCACTAGATATCGCATATAATATAATCTCATTCTAACCGATGTTATGGCGATAAAAAATGATATAAGAAACCTCAACATAATTTTCAAATACCTTTTGATAGATACCCCACACGTATAGGTTTGATGAAAAAAAAAAATGAGTTTCAGTTCTATGTATGGGGAACCCTAAAAATTTTGGCTTTTTTTCAGATTTTATTTTAAAATCTTAATGCGGTTTACAGAATACATCTACGCACCAATTTTCAATAATGTAGTTCTTATAGTTTCGGAATAAACTGGCTGTGACATACGGACGGACGGACGGACGGACGGACGGACGGACGGACGGACAGACAGACAGACATGACGAATCTATAAGGGTCCCGTTTTTGCCATTTGGCTACGGAACCCTAAAAAATGTACTACTCATAAAATTTAATTTTTTATAGTATCCTCGACTAAGGGCCAGTTTTTTGATCCGGAGTTAAAAATATAACCATTTGTTACATTGACTATAGTTAAATGACTAACCAGTAGTTAAATCGTAAATCCATTTTGGTTCGATATTTGACCATTAGTTACTCTAACCACGGGTCAAAAAATGCATTTTGCTGATATCTAACTAATAGTTACGATATTTAACAAATTGTTGAGTTAACCACGGATCAAAAAACTGGCCCTAAGAAACTAAAAACAGATAGTAACTAAAAAAACAAATACTATCAAGCGGGAGTCGAACCTAGAATTTCCTGGTAAATTAGCTACTTTCATTTTAACCTAGTCTTCCAGAGTGTCTCCAAGTCTAGCCAGAGTTTAGACTATCGTCGATATTACATTTTAGGATACCAATCGTTTTTAAAGTAGGTAATTCCTTCTTAAATTAATTTCCTCGGTGCGTTTTCCTTCTTAATTAAATGCTTTTAAGGGATTTTGGGCGATGCGGTTGGAGACCCATCGCCAACGACCTTTAGTTATTTCACATTCTTCTCCCTACTTAACTTACTTCCTTAGCAAAAGTGGCTTAGGAATTTCCTATTCCTTAGCTCTGGCTTCCCCTTCAAGGGATTTATAGCGGTGAGTATTATGTATGTATGTATCCACTAATATAAAGAAGGAATATTTTTTTATGCGATAGTACTAGTTTATTTTATACATATTGTTTATTATTATTGTATTGTGGTTATGTTGTGGTTATGTGGAACTAATTATATGTATCATCTAGACTAGAAGGAATCATAATGGATTTAATTGGCTGTTGGTAACCATTTTTCCGATTGGTCAAAGGTCACTCGATATCTATTATCGTATTATAATACAAACTGGACTTAGTACTTGTTCTTATTTTTTGTTTGTCGATAAGGATTGACCTTAATGACTATAGGCACGTACACCATACCTTTACTCTCAACAAGCATGGAACGGTAGTTGGTGGGTGGATGCCCAAATCTCTAAAATATATATACGGATCAAGTTAGCCCCTAGAAACGTAGAGAAAGACTTATAATAGTATACTAACTGGACAATACAATTAATAAACAAAACCAATACCTGCAGTATAAAGCGGGTTAACAAGCGTGACGACCAACCCGGCCCGCAATGCCCCGTGCACCACTATGGTGAACTCCGGTATGTTGGGCAGCACCAGCCCCAGAGTGTCTCCCGGCGCCAGCCTCAGCTCCGTGACTAGCGCCGCCGCGCACCGCTCTACCAGCATCCGCAGCATGCCGTAGTCGAACGAACGGCCGGAGGTGCCGCATGTCTTTAGGATATAGCATGGTTAGTGATGGTCGTGAAGAAGCGATGATCTTGAGTGTTTTGTGTAAGCTGACTAGAGGAATGAGAGGAGTCAAAGGAGACTGAGGGTATTGAGGGTTTTTAAGAGATTGTCGAGTGATCTGGCGAGAGACTCATCATCAAAATTTCTGCAGTATTTTTCCCGCTTCCAAAAATGGTTAATAAAATTTCAATTCAGAATATCTGGTTCCCTTTATGAGTGCACAACGATGGTGCAATGAGCACCGGTATGTTAGGCAGCACCAGCACCAACTCCGCGACCAGTGCCGCCGCGCACCGCTCATCCAGCATCCGCAGCATGCCGTAGTCAAGCGAACGGCCGGAGGTGCCGCATGTCTTTAGGATGTAGCATGGTCTTATAGGAACTGTCTTCTCGAGGTTTCCGTTTTGAGGGGACTGAGAGTAAGAGTGCAGTTTGAGGTGACTGAGGGTATTGAAGATTTTAAGTGATTGTTTTCCGATGTAGCTAGAGACCCATCACCAACTAACTGTCTTTAATTTTTCCACCTTTTTCCACTTCCAAAAGTGGCTGAGGGTTTTTTATTAAGAAGCTCTGGCTCCCCTTATGGGTTCACCACGATGGTGAACGCTTGTATATTGGGCAGCACCAGCCCCAGCGTGTCACCCTGCGCCAGCCCCAGCTACGAGGCCAGTATCCGCAGCATGCCGTAGTCGAAGGAACGGCCAGAGGAGGCATGTCTTGTGAATGATTGTGGTTAGTTATCATATAATAGCAACTCATTACGACTTAAATTTTAAGTATTTTCCCAACTCAACTGCCAGAAGGGACTCAGGATTTTTTTATTAGAAGCTCAGTTACACCTTTATGGGATTTATAGTAGCGAGTAAAAGTGGGAAGGTCATATAGAACTATTAACTAATACATACATACATATACTCACGGCTATAAATCCCTTGAAGGGATAGCCAGAGCTAGGGAATTATAATATTCCTCAGCCACTTTTGGAAGTTGCGTGGGGAAAGGATGGTAAAATAAAGGTTGTTGGTGATGGGTCTCCAACCGCATCGCCCAAAAATCCCTTAAAAGCCCCAATACTGTTCTGCATCTTAAGTACACCAACCGGAAGAAATGGGGTAGTGCTATTCTAAGCCGACACTACACAGCAAATCTATTAACTAATCTGTGCTATAATGTCGGTTTAGAAAAGTTATAACATTAATCTTTTCCCTTTCAAACATTTAAAAGTGGTTTTGTCATCCCGATGTCCTGAATGGTCATTTTAAAGTTTATATTTGAGAGTATACCTAGATTGGCTATGTAGTGTCGGCTTAGAATAGCACTACTAAATGATTTTTGGGCGATGCGGTTGGAGACCTATCACCAACAACTTATATTTTACCATCTTTTCCCCACGACAAGTGGCTGAAGAATTTCTAATTCTTTAGCTCTGGCTACCCCTTCTAGAGATTTATAGCCGTGAGTATATGTATGTATGTATACCTAGGTTGATTATTCATTTCAGTACTTAGCCACCGAAAGCACAAGGCTCGTGCAGTGTAAGAGATTGTATAACATTAGTATCTGACAATAGTGGGTGTTTTTCTTGTTACCTTCAGCCAAAGACCGGCATTCTTCATATAAAATCTTCGCGTCTTACATACATACATACATATACTCACGGCTATAAATCCCTTAACGGGGTAGCCAGAGCTTTGGAATAAGAAACTCCTAAGCCACTTTTGGAAGTTGAGTGGGGAAAAGATGGTAATAATAAATAGTTGTTGGTGACGGGTCTCCAACCACATCGCCCAAAAATTACTTCAAAAGCCCCTATACCCTTAGTCGCCTTTTACGATCACCCACGGGTAGAAATGGGGTAGTGTTATTCTAAGCCGACACTACACGGCGTCTTGTCATTCTAATTTCCTCTTATGCTTCCATAGTACGGAAGCCATAAAGAGAGTTTAATTTATTAGATCAAAGTTGGACATTATGTAAATCAATAAAATTGATCATGCCCATATCATTCCACAAATAATCATAACACTCAAAACTGTGGGTAGCTAACATCAATGGGTGGCCAGAGCTTGAGAACGACAAAATGTTTGGAAGTTAAGTGAGGAAAAGATTGTAAAAAAAAATGTTAGTGATGGGTCTCCAACCGCATTGACCAACAAAAAAATCCTAATACACCGCTAACGACAACCGAGGGAAGAAATGGATTAGTGCTATTCTAAGCCAACACTCTACAGTAACCTACCTACCTATTCCTAAAGTTTCTAATCTCATCTACCCATACAGTTAGGATCCCTAATAGGAAACGATTAAATGCAACCACAGTACGAGTAATGGCCTTGACATAAGTCCATCATGCATCGAGCAAAAACATCAAAGAAATGCATTTTGTTGGAATATTATATTACATTGTATTTACTATTTATTGTTTCCGCTTTAAGAGCTAATATGCGATTGTATAAAATATTTATGTTCCTTTTATACAAGCAATGAAAATCTAAATGATACTGGTTACTATTTTAATATTGAAAGTATATAAAAGAAATTATTTCTATACTGTGAGTACAGGAAATAAACCGCCATATCATTTTAATTTATTCTCAGCATTAATTAGAATAAACATGCATACATATACTCGCGGCTTTAAATCCCAAAAGAGGGTAGCCAGAGCTTATCACGTAGTCATTCTTCCGCCACTTTTGGAAGCTATGTTGGGGAAGGATTTTAAAATGAAGGTTGTAGGTGATGTGTCTCCAACTGCATTTCCCACATATGACTTATAAAGACCCAATACCCTATGTAGCCTTTTACTAAAAAACTAATCACGTTAAAATTATACACTTCTGTCCAGTGTCTTGCCCTTAATCTGATAAACATAATCACCTTTTGAGTGTAATGCATTTTTTGTTTGTTTTATTATCAACAGATCTATCATGTCACGAGAGGGGCTCGTACCTATATCAAGATCGATTAGGAAAAAATAGGAAAATAAAAAAATAGGAGAATAGAAAAATAGGAAAAAAATATTGTATTGAAATATCTTGTGCCTTGAGAATAAATGAACTGAGCTTTCGATTAAATTTGTAGATGGATCTTTTCCTATATGCTCAAGCCTAGGAATTCTAGACTTTTTATTCAACATGTAATATTTACAGTTCGACAAACTTTTTAAGCATGCGACAATTTTGAACCAATGAAAATTCGTGTTTTACATGTTCTTTAATTTTCTAAAATAAGAGCGAAACCAAACAATTTATTATTTACGCGAAAGTATCAAGCTAAGGTAGCGTAAGTGTAAAAACCATTAAATGTTATCATTTCAGTTGTTTGTAATGAGATATGCAGGAGCAAAGACAAGCAGCAGTGTCTCCACAGTGTCTATTTCGAGACGAACGAGTCGGTTTTAGACCAACAGTTTATTTCCGTGGCGACCTGCTCCTAAAACACTGGACTTGGACTTATAAAATGCATGCCAATGATAGGCAAAGCTATAGTAAATACTACTAGCGTCAACACGACGACGCGTCTCCCGCAACCTTGTTAAAGAATTATTTTTACCTTCGTACTTTAAACTTTTCATATAGCTACGGCAGTATAGTCATGAAAAACAGCGCGCGTCATACGAAACGTTCCTTTATTGAACTTTGCACTTTCAGCACAACTGCAACTGAATTAATCAATTGCCGCTGTTGCATATTAACTGCAGAATCCCGATTTGTTAATGTTTTCAGCTGCGGTGCAATCGCGCGTATCTATACGCGAGTGTAACAGGAAAATGTCGCAACGTGTTTATTAGGGTTTCCTTGAAACAATTATTTCATGAATACTTAGCTCACCACGGCCGGTTTGTCTGCCCACAGCTCGATGTCTTTGTAAACAAAATCCGTCAAAGTTTCTGTTCCTACTTCGATTTCGCCCCACGGCGAGTTCAGGCACTTGGAATCGATCGCGGCGGCCGGTTGGGAAGACAGACACCTGCGTTGCACCTGCACTCGGGGTTGAGAACTGAAACCTTTGGTCCCGCGCTTGGGACAAAGACCGTTTAAAAGTTCGCGCACCAAATTCCCGCGCAAAACTTTGGTGTGGGCCATTTTACAGTACGGCTATCCGGCGGAAGTACAGTCGCGCAGTGTCTACCGTGTGTGAGTCGCGCGGCGCGTCCGACTGTAGTAAATACTGGCGCGGGAGCTGGCCGCGCCGCTGCACGTTTGATAAAACTTCGACGAGAAGTATCTTGGCTCGCGCCCCACTGCTACCGATCAAAGTTCAACTGCGCTTGTCTAGTATTCTTTGCATACTTTGGATTCGCTCGCAACATTCAGCTTTTAATAACAACAAATAAAACACCATTTGAAAAAACAAATTTATTAATATAAACCCTCGTAACTATAATTTAATAACAACATCCAAATATTGATCGTCATAAAATAACATTGGATAATAACACTTGCGAGTCAACTATACTGCACAACTTAAGCTAAATAAGAACTAACATTTAGTTATCTTAAACCGAGTAGGTACAGTTATCACATCAGTATTTTTCTGTACAGCGAATAAATATATTCTATACAACATTTTGTTAATTCGTATATACTAACGAATGTCTTCAGCATGGAATCTAGAATTTACAATGAAACTAAAAAAATACTCGGGACATTTCCTTACAATTTGCTCTGACAATGGAATCGTGAATTCAGTATACACTTACTGTATAAGCATCACCGCAATATTCGATGAATAATTTAGTTAATGCACCGAGCACCGATCGAGTAATCGTTATGTTGTGACTTGTTTGGAGTCTCTCGGTTTCGTGTTGAACGACTGGTGCATCATGAGCTCTTTGAAGAATCCATTTTCTTTGGCCATTAGGTCGTTGTAGGATCCGATTTCGACGATGGTGCCTCCTTCCAGGACTGCCACTTCGTCCGCTGACTGAATGGTGCTGAGGCGATGAGCTATGGTCAGCACTGTCCTATGTCTGCCGATATCTTTCAACGCTTTGTCAACGAGATGTTCCGAGTACGAGTCTAGGGCTGACGTGGCTTCGTCGAGAATCAGTATTCTTGGATTCTGAAATAAATTGCATGTATTAAGAGGGCTGTTGCTATACTGTTATCTTTCATTGTTGGTTGATGGAGTTTGTAAACACGTTAGCAAAGTAAGTAGTACTACCAAAGTTTTCAAAACGCTCATAAAGTGTTGTTTTTAGTCATGAATTTAGTTATATAAAACGTTTCATTACTAAAACTGTGACTTTATTATTAACTTAATCAAAATATATAGTGTTACACGTAATAAATTTGATAGCTTAGCACCACCGCTTCTCCTAAGCTAGGCCTATACCAATATTACCAATGTGCCTTTTTAAGCTACATGTGTGTTTAGTTTATCAAGGTTGTTAACGGTGAGGCAAACACCGAAGAAAACCCTGAAGGAAGCTGAATTAGATTTGGTCATGTGAAAGTGTATTCGTAAAAGACGGCAATACGCATGCCTCCTAATACGTTGATGCACTATTTAAGCCAGACATGCTGGTATTTTGAATACCATACATACATACATATACTCACGGCTATAAATCCCTAAAGGGGTAGCCAGAGCTGAGAAATTCGAAATTCCTCAGCCACTTTTGGAAGTTGAGTGGGGAAAAGATGGTAGAATAAAGGTTGTTGTTGATGGGTCTCCAACCGCATCGCCCAAAAATCCCTTAATAAACCCCAAGTCCGTTAGTCGCCTCTTACGTACACCCACCGGAAGAAATGGGGTAGTGCTATTCTAAGCCGACACTACACAGCGCTTTGAATACCAAGAGACAAAAATATCAAATGAGGTTCATAAGTTTTATTATATCTGCCACTCTTTGAGGGATATATGGCATGAACGCTGAGCTTAAGTTTTTGTTAGTATATCATTATAAACGAGGAGAAATTGTCTTCGACACTAATGCAATAATGAGTGTAACTATTTGCTTGATAGTTATTTATCGATTTCATCAAAATTAATGTGTTTCTTCTAATGATCAGCGACCTCTTCGTATTATAATTAAAATAATTTAGTTGGCCGTGGAGCCCATCGCGCATGCATGTATGAAGATATTTGACGTTTTAGCTGTTATATCTATCGCTATTTTCTTTTTCGCAGATGAGGGGTTTTCATCTTAGATTTAGTTGATATTGGAGTAATTTGGGATGATTTATGCTTTTTGAGGGCATTCTGTTCAACATAGTTATCATTTCATATTGGAAAAATAAGATGCAAAAGTATTTGAATTGTAAAAACTAGTGACGGATTGAAGTAAATTTAAAATGATGAACAAGATTCAATTCATCACTTTAAATGAAGTTTCTTGTATGAAACTTGTATGTGTTTAAAAACATGTTACATACATACATACATACATGTACTCATGCCATTATTTCCCATCGGGGGGTAGGCAGAGACTATCGATCGCCGCTCTCTAGCTGTGTTTACATCTAAGTATTTTTATACATGCTCATTTATTCTTTATACTTCTGACGCCTGTCTACCACAGAATGAGAATGTCACTCACTACCCCTTTCTACCCATGGGTGTCGTATGAGATGACTTAGGGAATGAGGTTTTTGGACGATGCGATTGGAGACCCATCACCAACGATACTTTAGTTCTACCATCTTGTCCCATCAACTTCCAAATGCGGCTGAAGAGTTTTCTAGCTCTGTAGCTCTGGCTTCCCCTTTTTGGGATTTATGGCCACAATCATGTATGTATTTTATTACAAAAAGCGAGACATTTTATTAAGGATAAGAAATATAAATTATTATTCTCTACCGATAATAGAAGGAAACGGCTGGCAATGCAAATTTTGAAATATGAACTTCTACCAGAAATGTCTGTCAGCAGAAATTCGAATTACAATTTTATCAGTGAATCATGATTGTTGCGAATGTAGTTCTTATGTAACTTTAAGTGTACTTATTACATGATAGGTGTTCTTGTTAGACTTACAATATTATCTTATTCATTGTATTTTGATTTTAATTAATTTTAATTTGTTTGGGAGATGACTATTAATACTGAAATGGAAGGATACAACTTGATATTAGTAGAAGCAGATTAAATTAGTAAAATCTTGCAGGGTCCCGAGGAATACAAATTAGTATATTTTTGAATAGAACTAAAACGTATTAAAAAATCATGCAATATTTTACAACACATGTAGGTATCAATACATTCAACAATTTGTTTATAAGCTCATAAATCGGGGTCTATTTCGTTACTATCCAGCACATCTGAAACGACGAACTATTTTATTTGGTTTGCATAGAAAAGACCTAACCCTTATTTTTACCCCTTGGAGGATACATTTGGACCAAATAGGGGGTGTGTAAAAAATGCAGGTGTCCGAAGTATAAAGAATAAAGGAGCATGTATAAATATATTTTTGATTAAATAACGGACCGCCTTCAGCCATTTGACGGAAACCCAATATTTCTTACAAAACTCGATAAACAACACAGACGTAGATGACGTATCCATTTTGTTATTTGAACGTAACCCAACCTGATAAAAAATAGATGAGACCACCTTGATTGATGGAAGTGAATAAAACTAGATAATTTTGCCAGTATTTACAAAGTGGCGATCGATGCTCTCTGCCTATCCAATGGGAACTAACAGCGAGTGTATATTATGTACGTATGTAAATTGCTGGGCGATGTTGCTTGATTTTACAAACAACATTTTTCCCATCCAATCAACTACCAAAAATTTGCTAACAATTTCTTTCGAAGTAGCTATAATAAACTGCTTATTTATCTTCGTGATTGAGCTAACTCAATATTTGACACAGCGTCCTATTTTGCTTCTTTGAAACTATCAATTGGTCTCTAATAACATAAACATATAAACATAAACGTTCACGCCGAATATCCCCGAAGGGGTTGGCAGAGGTACTAATACTTCTGAACATCACGTGACTTTGTCACCTGGTGTTCAGAGTACCCACGTTTTGCATGGACTGTGTACTCACGTGATAGGGGGCAGGCCTATCGCCGTTTTGTACGAATACACTGTCACATGACTAAGTACAACTCAGCCATGTGGGTTTCCTCACGATGTTTTCCCTCACCGTTAACAACCATGATAAATTAACCACACATATGTCTTTAGAAAAGACAAATTGGTGTAGGCCCGACCCAGGATTTGAACACTAGTCGTTTGCACGATAACCGAGTGTTCTACCCACTGGGCTATCACGGTCACGGTCTCTAATAAATAACATTAAAATTTTAAGAATACTAGAATCGTCCAATGCTTTAAATTAAACCAGCATTTCAGTAATGTATGTAATTTGCTTTACACAAATTCATTAAATTATTCCCACTTTGACTACAGTAAAGACTTTAACTATTTTTAAATAAAAGTGTATATTACGTGTGTCATGTCAAACTTACGGCAGTGTGCGTAATGCATTTTCACGAATTTATTGTACTTTGAGTGTATAATTTAATAATCAAATTAGCCTTATGCACTCCTTCTCACGCACACTCCGTCTGCGCAATTTTCGTATAAAAGTTTTGAAGTTATTGTTTCACGGTTTAATATAACTAACAATAAAATTATAGACTAATCTACCCTTCCTCTCTCTCTCTTAAGAACAATTAATTGAGACTGAGAACATTTTAATAAAACATGACAGGTATATTGTGCACACTGTTAATTCTTTAAATGGTCGGTGGACGGTGCTAACTCCAGCAATACTTCTGAACATCTATTATCAACTTGTAACCTGTTGTTAAGAGTTAAAAGTTTTGTCTGGCCAGGGAATTCATGTGAATTCATTGGCTCCTGTCAAATATATAAGCAAACTATAGTCCAAACAATATAGTTCGATAAACCACACTTTTAACGACACAGAAGTGTAGGCCGAGGCCTAGCTAGAGCGCTATTTTATCGACATGATGTCGGTTAGAGTGAGATGACAGTATACGATACTAAGTAGGTGCGTAAGAGATGGCTGTTTTATACCACGCTCGTACTAGCTATCCATGTCTCGAACTCATGCCTGTCAGCGTCGCAGGCAGTGCCTGTTCAACTGAGTTAACGTATTATGCTAAACTTATATGATATTGGGATAACAGCCGTGAACTCAAACTAACGAAGAAGTCCGGACTAGTACCAGGGAACAGTGCTATGATGCCAATTTGTAAAATGGATTATCATAAATAAATAAAGGAGAAATAAAGGAAGGAAAAATTTCGACACAGGCGGGAATCGAACCCGCGACCTCGGGTATACGCCCCCGTCGCTCTGCCAATTGAGCTACCGTGTCAATGGCTGCCAGCGCGAAATTCTTCAATCCTTTATTTCTTTTACACGTTTAAGTAGTGTTTGCGTTTCCTACCTCCGAAATTTTACTAATTCGGAAAGGCCACTTGTCTACCTTTTCAGGTAGAATCCAAATGTTGAAAACGCCTAAATATCACATAATTTAAATCTTTTTGTTCATGAAAACCTCATGTGGGGATTATTACTAAAAAAATAAGAATAAATAAAGGAAAAAAAAATCCCCACATGAGGTTTTCATGAACAAAAAGATTTAAATTATGGACGTGGACCTCCTCTAGGTCCATGGTGCGAGGACATAAACCAATTCACTTAATGCACTCAAGTTATGTCCAGAATTTTTATTATCGATCTTCTTTAAGAATAGTTCTTATTACCTCCCTTACCTCTAATTTTAGATGTAAACCCTAAACTTTTTCATTAATTAAGCACTAAATTAAATATGCATCTCAGTAAGTATAGCTAACACGTGCTAGGTCATTTCGCCCGGCTCTTGTTGGTTGCACAATGGTCTATAATTCCTATGTTATAGAAGAGGTTACCTTAGCCCGTGCAATAGCGACCTGTTGTTTCTGTCGTCCGCGCCCCAACTCCCCGTTAATACATGGTTTAAGAATTCTAAGTTATAATTTGGGTCATTATCTAGCATTCTGCCAAATTTTATTCATATTAATTGGCCCATTTCTTCCGGTGGGTTTACGTAAGAGCCGTTGTTTCTGCCCCCCGCACCGCGTCTTCACCTAATACATGACTTAAGAAATGGCACATGGTTTCGGCCCAACTTAAGACTTTAACCTAAAGTCACGTGCATATGAAGCAAATTGTTAGTCTTTCCATCAAGCTACCAAGTAGACACTATTCCTATTAATGCTATAAAAGAGGTTACCTTAACAATAGCCCGTGCGATGGCGACCCGTTGTTTCTGCCCCCCCCCTGAGCTGCGACCCCCGCGCGACCCGCTCATCACCTCTTGCAGTTATTATACTACCCCTATTAATATCACTCCTATGATTGTTTAAGCTACTTGTCTTATTTATAGCTACTTCTCTTATTAATGTGGGAGTACTGATACAGCGCACACTACAGCGGACTCACTCGCACAATGCAGCATCTCTCCTATTAATCCTATTTTATAAAAGAGGTTACCATACTACACTACTCCTATTAATCCTATTTTATAAAAGAGGTTACCATAACAATAGCCCGGGCAATGGCAACCCGTTAATATACTGTAGACCCGACTCAACATTAGAACTCAAGTCTCACGCATAAAAAGAGTGTACCCATAGATCGAAAGGTTATCTACAAATACTATGTCATAAAAGAGGTTACCTTAACAATAGCCCGTGCGATGGCGACCCGTTGTTTCTGTCCCCCGCTGAGCTGCGACCCCCGCGCGCCCACCTCCCGCGCCCACCCCCCGCGGGACCCGCTCACCAGCTCTTGTAGCTGAGCCGTGCGGGCCGCTAGCATCCATGCTTCTTCTTTGTTTGACGTCTTCTGTTTTAAAAAGAATAGAACTCTTTATAAAACATCAAGATATTAAAGGCTTACAATAAAATATACAGTTTTAATATAAAGTACAATTACCACTAAAAGCGATCTCTTCCAGACAACCTTAGGATAAATAAAGGAAAGAAAAACGTCGACAAAGGCGGGAATCGAACCCGCGACCTCGGGTATACGCCCCGAAGCTCTGCCAATTGAGCTACCGTGTCAATTGGCTGCCAGTGCGAAATTTTTCTATCCTTTATTTCTTTTACACGTTTGAGTAGTGTTTGCGTTTCCTACCTCCGAATTTTGACTAATTCGGAAGGCCACTTGTCTAGCTTTTCAGATAGAATGCAAATGTTGAAAACCTTTTTGTTCATCCCCACATGAGGTTTTCATGAACAAAAAGATTTAAATTAACCTTAGGATGTTAAACAAGTTACACTGATTTTAATTATATTACTCAAGGTAGCAGGAAGCTGATGGATAAGGGCCGAATATGATCGGTCGTTGTAGAGATCTTTGGGGAGGTCTATGTCCAGCAGTGGACGTCTATTGGATGATAATACGGTTTCATATACGATAACGGCGAAGGAAATGTTTGTGAGGATACTGAAATGGATAAGGTCAATGAATTCGTGACAAGCGGAGATTAGGGTGATATTCATGTGATTATAGGAGGAAATATAATCTCTTGCAATTATGGGAACGATAAAAGTAACACCATATGTATGTATTTCATTCCTAGCCAAATAAGCCAACACGATTGTTTTCATAAAAAAATAATGACACAAATTGATTGAATGTCAATATAATAAAGCATATGTAGGTATTGTGAACAAAAGGTGTATATGTTAATGTATTAGGATATATGTCGTGGGTAATTAAATTGATTAATATTTAATTAGTTTTCTTAAAGCATACTAACAATACATCAATTATGAAATTAAATCGTTATATAACATATACGTGCTATTAATATTATTATATTATTATTATTACAGCAGTATCTATAATGCTGAAGCTCTGGCTACCCCTTTTTGGAGTTTTTACCCGTGATTAAATGTATTTATCCTAAAACTATTGTGGGTCAACTTTTCGGGTATTTAGATATGATTGTCGTGCTCCTATGTAAATTGGGGCACGCGTGGCACGCCCCTCGCTGTCAACATAACTATCAATTGTGATACCCGAAACACAAGTCAAAAGTCCAATCACTGAGACGTAATAGTATTAGACTTATATATATGATATAATAATAATAATAAAACTCTTTATTGCACATTTACAAAAAAACAACAATTACAAAAAAAAGATCGGTACAAAAGCCAAAGTACAACTGGCGGTCTTATCACTAAGAGCGATCTCTTCCAGACAACCCTTGAATGGAAAGATTTGCTGGATTTGCCGTGTAGTGCCGGCTTAGAATGTCGCTACCCCTTTCTACCCACGGGTGTCGTAAGAGGCGACTAAGGGTATTGGGGCTTTTTATTGGATTTTTGGGCAATGCGGTTGGAGACCCATCACCAATAACCTTTATTCTTACAATTTTTTTCCCACTCAACTTCCAAAAGTGGCTGAGGAATTTATAATTCCTTAGCTCTGGTTACCCCTTCTAGGGAAATATAGCCGTGAGTATATGTATGTATGTATGTTGCTGGATTAAAAACATGTTCGGTAGATGTCCAATAAATTTAACTGATTTGCTTCAAAACTAAAATTATTCATCAAACTATTATCTATCTATTTTAAATATTACTAAATATTTATTATATTATATATTACACTCGAAGGGGCTTTTTTAGTGGTTTTTGGGCGATGCGGCTGAAGACCCATCACTAACGATTTATTATTACCATCTTGTCCCCTATAATGTTCCAAATGTGGCGGAGGAGTTTCTAGCTCTAAAGCTCTGGTGACCCCTTTTTAGGATTTATGGTCGTGAGTATATGTATGTATGTACACTCTAAAAAATATATTTTTTCTACTGGCCCAAAATCTTTTCTGATTAATATATTTTTAGTTTGCCCATTTTCGGGAAGACATAACATCTAAACAAACAGCTAGTATTAGCGCCACCGAGTAATATCGGAACAGGTAACTAAATACAATATTTTTAAAGATACGAAATGTACAACTAACTAAAATGAGACAAATGTATGCTTTTATATTTAAATATTATCCCTATGTACCCCTAAATGTACGTATTATTTGTTTAAAACACACTTAACTTGTTTTTGTTCTGTTTGTTAGTGACCTTTTCAGCACATATTTTTCGTGTTAAGGTAACCATTAGTCTTAAACCAGTAGTCTTCCTTTTGACAATCAATAACCCAACTCTTCTGTCGTATGAGGCTACTAATGGTTTTGATGCATTTCGAACACATAACCAACCGTCCTTTATTTTTCAATATTTTCCAAGCTAAATTGTAAAAGCGTCTGTGGAATTTAGAATTTCTTAATCAGAAGCCCTTGCTACCGCTTTTTGAGATTTATAGCCATGAGTATCTGTATTTCTGTTTCTAAGGTAGTCGCTTTTACAATAGTTTATTTAATAGTCGGCGCCATATGTTATTATAAACATCCTGTACCTGGGAGTACAAGTGCGTATCAGTTTAAAGGTCAACAACTATTTAGGAGACCTCGTTATACTTTACAGTGGGATAAAACTTGGTTTTCCTTTGAAAGATTGCATGTCCCTGACTGCGCAACACGTATAGATTGTTTACTTACAGCGTTAATGAGTTTGTAGTTGAAATTAGACTGGATAAAATATTGTCATTTATTTTATTGCTTATATAACAAAAATATAGAACAATATTATGCAATAATGTAATAATAAAATAAAAAATAAAGATACTTTACTTCTACCATCTTCTCTTCTATCAACTTCAAACTGCCGCTGAGGACTTTTTAACTCTGAGGCTCTGGCTACCCCTTTTAGGGATTTATGACTGTGAATATATGTATGTATGTATAGAAAAATAATAATCATAGCGCTAGAAAGAGTCCATGAAACTAATGGCAACTTCAGAGTACAACTATGTATACTTACTTAAAACCAGAAAATTAGAATCTCCATTTCGTGCAGGCGAGACAGAAATAGATGTTAATAGGGGTGGGAAGAGACACGGTTGAAATTATCGTTGTCGATTTGCAGAGTAGACTTCTGCATCTAAACCGAGTTTAATTAAGTTCCTATTTGCATTAGTGTTTTGAAGCTGTGCCAAGATTAAGATTAAGAGACATATGAAAGTTAACGAAGCGCGTGGTAAATGTAAGGATCATAGTCATAGCAGATGGGCAGAGGTAATTAATATCTACGAAATATATCGGAAAGCAGTTTAACGATATAATTAGCTAGGCTAACAATGCATAACTTATTAAAAGTTAAGTGAGGTATGATTTGTGTGCCTATTAGACTTATTGAGAGAATATTTGTGTTTACCTACAATGAGAAATATATTGGGATTAAGGCAGTCAGTGTACTTAGAGATCATAATGGCAGTGAGGATTGTTGAAAAGATAACCGTCATGAACTAGTTTGCTCAAAGTGAGTCCATGCACTAGATTTTGAATATGTGTTGCTGAATTAAAAATATACATACATACATATACTCAAGGGCATAAATCCCAAAATGGGGTAGCCAGAGCTTCAGAGCTAGAAACTCCTCAGCCACATTTGGAAGTGGATAGGGGCAATATGGTAAAAATTAAGTATCGTTGGTGACCAACAGCATCGCTCAAAAACCACTTAAAAAAGCCCCATACCCTTAGTCACCTCTTATGACACCCATGGGGAGAAAGGGATATAGGGAACTTTACAGCAAAACGGAAAATTGCTTAAGGATAACTTCATTTAGTTTATATTTAAAATAAATAAATAAAATACGGTGTCAATAAGTAAACACACCATACTTCTACTTGACAGACAGTTCGTCCTAGATAACATGTTATCTCCGAACATATTTGTCTAATAGCATTTTACTACATTGACTCATCGTAACATTATCATCTCTCTTATCAAGTGTGAACGGTGAGAAAGTCATATTTATAGCTTTGATAACGATGCAATGATTGTTATTCATAATATTACATATTTTTTCTGTTTGTCGTCCAAAGTTCATGCTGTTATAAAAAAAGAGACGTATTTGGAGCGAGGCCCCATTAAATTAAGATATTTGCACTTCGTTCCTGTTCAAACTGCTTCAAAAACTTTCCAGCGATTTTGAACTAAACTTGGTGCAATGACCACACCAACAGGTGATGATGTATATGGAAAAAAAACAAAGCTGTACTCATACTTTGTAAGATATTCATTTCCTAGTTGATAAGTCTTCTCTATGTTCTTTATTTGCGAATACTTGTTATTGGCTTAGTTGATAACTGATTTTATAAACACTTATTGTATAATTTAGCTGTAAGTATTCCAAACAAATAAAATAAAATAATAATAAATAAATACGGACTTTTTACAAATTAAAGTTCTCCGTGTTAGTCTATAGCGTAATGCACACTTAGCCCGCCGCGCCGGGCCGCCAGCAACGTTTCGTCAGCGGTTTAGTTTTTATACATAGGTTAGGCAAAATTATTTCAACACAGGCCGCCGGGTTTTAACGGCGGGCAATGTCGGCGGCCCCGCGGGCTTAGTGTGTATTGCACTTATGAGAGGCATTGTAAACAAAGAATGAGCTTGATTAATAGCTCAGTTCGCTCTATTTATTGGCAACTTGTGTGCATTCGCGGCATACCTTGTCTTCTTATGAATTTTAGAGCATAGTTGTTAAGATATAGTTTATATAATAAGCCGTTGTTAGGAGAGCATTTTCAATAATTGCATAATAGTACATAATGATAGAAATAAGCGATGTAAGTCATTAACGCCGATGTTGATTCTAATTAATGAACCGAGTGCTGTAATGGTTAATTGGTTTAAGGCAACTTTTTACAACGCAGATTAAATTAAATTGTTAATTAACAAGTAAAAAAAGATTGTTTATGAATATTTTACACCGAAAAAGAACATAGCAAATATCAATTTAGTTTACTTGTGTACACCGCGTATGTGCAGTGTAAATCTGAGATTGAGAATTTATGTACGGAAATCCTTTATTTTGTAAATACCCGCAATTTAAATATACCTCATTGAACAATTAACATACATACATACATAAATATACTCACGGCTATAAATCCCTAAACGGGGTAGCCAGAGCTAAGGAATTAGAAATTCCTCAGCCACTTTTGGAAAGTTGTGTGGGGAAAAGATGGTAAAATAAAGGTTGTTGGTGATGGGTCTCCAACCGCATCGCCCAAAAATCCCTTAACCTTTCAAGCCCCGCAGTCGCGTTATCGAGTCAGTCAAAATATTCCTCTGCGACCATTTTAGCTATGAAATACGATTTATTTTCGTTTGCGTATATATTGTATATATTGAAACGTCGTCGGGACTGGAAGGGTTAATAGCCCCAATACCGTTAGTAGCCTCTTACGTACACCCACCGGAAGAAATGGGGTAGTGCTATTCTAAGCCGACACTACACAGCAAAACAATTAAGTCTATGTTTTATCTCTTCTATATATCTAAATACACACATCAAAAGTGTCTAGGGTGTAGGGTGTAGTGTAGTGCGCTGTAGTCAGTACTCTTAAATCTCTGTATCATGGTAGCTACGTGTGATAACAAGATACCGGCCATACTCAAGGTATGATCTATTCTATATCATGGTAGCGACATTTCCAGTGATATAGTAAATCAAATCGTTTGCTTAAATCTTATTTATACACACATCAAAAGTATCTTGGGATCAACATATATTTTTGCAATAACTTTTCTCCTGGTTGATATTAATTAATTTTTTCTTTAAGGATTCATCAAATAAAGTGTTTTCGTTTGTCTACAGTAACGATAAACCAAGTCACCTTTGCATAAATAAAGAAATTTGCCATTTTCCTAATAAATAGATTTTTGAAATTTGAGCCCACTAACATTAAAGTTCAATAAAGACTGTAATAACAGTTTCCTTTAAAATTTTATTAAGTAACTTAAACAATTAATGATCCGTGTTTCTACCGTAAACACTAACAACACAAGAACATCGGTTTGGTATACCCAAAATGAGTTCATCCAAATCACGCTGTGGAATGGCCGCCCATGTCCGTTGCAACAATGAAAAAAAGTTCTTCTTGCGACTGGATACCCTCCATATTCGGCGGAGCTCTTCTCTGTAGCATATCCCATGCATGCTCCATCGGGTTCAAGTCTGGCGACTGAGCATGCCAGGGCAGGACATTGATGTTCGCTGCGGCGAGAGTTTGTCTTACAAAACTCTTGCGGTGTGTGGTCGTGCATTATCATGCATTAACTGAAATAAGGGACCGATTTGCATTTATAGAGGAACGATCACGTCTGATACAATCTTCTCAGCTTAAATTTGAGCGTTGAGGTTGCCTCTGATCCAAATCAACTCAGTTCTTCAGCCGATCCAAATACCTGCCCATACCATGATGGTTCCACCACTATAAGGATGGACTTCCTGGCAGGATTTGAATCGCTGTTGGCGCCAGGGGTTCTCCAGTGTCGTATACGTCTTGTATCCGGTCTCATACCAATACGAGACTCATCAGAAAAGCACACGAAACGCCATTGTTCTTCTGCCCAATTTCTGTGTTCAAGATATCCCATTGATATCGAATCCTACGATTGTGCATTGCTATAGGTGGTACCCGTAGCGGTCTTCGGGAATGAAGGTTTACTTCATGCAAGCGGTTTCCGACCGTTTGGTCGCTAATTAAGTTCCGTGAAGAGCGATGAAGCCTCACGGCTAACATCATTGCGGTTATTTTTGGAGCTCATCGAGCTGTGATTTGAATGTATCGGCCTTGTCTCCGTGTGGTGCAGCGATACCGTCCTCCATGGCGCGCAGCCACGATACCAGTGCTTCGGTAACGTTTCCAAAGTCGACTGATGACACTCTGACTTGTATGCAGAGCTAAAGCCACAGTACGTTGCCGGGAACCAGCTTCTATCGTTCCCACGGCTCTGAGCATTTCTTCCCTGCTTAAATGACGTCGCCGCTCCATAATAACGTTGGTTTTAATCAGTAGTAGGGAAACAGTAGCACTAATGTTTTCAATGCGTTGTATGTTTTTATAGGGAAAATATTGATAGCTGATTTTCATCTTTTACTCGAATCTGATTGACAGTTCCTGTTTCAAATTATGAAATGCACCAAAAAAGGATACACACAAATTTATAAAATCTTAAATTTATTACAAAGCCTCATCTCAATCTCAAGAAATCCGCATAAAAATGCTTGATCCCTAGACACTTTTTATGTGTGTAAATAAAACTCAAAGGTGACATATCAACGTACAGTCCAAACCACTAGACGAATCGGGCTGAAAATTGGCATGCAGGTACATGTTATGACGTAGGCATCCGCTAAGAAAGGATTTTTGAAAATTTCACCCCTAAGGGGGGGTAACTTAAAAGGGCGGTGGAAGTTTGTATGAAACTCCCTCAATTTTGAAGCTATATATACTGATAAATACATGGGTGTATTAAGAGGGTAAAAAAGAAGGAGTGAGTTTGCAAACTCCGTAGATACAAACTGGTATTTGGCTATTTGGTGAAAACTTAAGATGGAAGTGTTTAAGGATTTCTGGAATTCAACTTTTGAGTGTGTGAAAATTGGTATTGAGGGAAGGAGGGATATAATTCAAAAGTGACTGACTGTCTCAACACCCAGCCCGAACCGCTAAACCCATAGACATCGGACACTTAATAGTTATTTGAATAGGTAATAATACTTCTCAACGTGAGCCAGTTTTTTTTTATGAAAACAATAACGTGAACGAAGCTGCGGGCACCAGCTAGTATATAGTATAGTATATAACCACTTTTCAGTGGCAAGAAAGTAAAATTAACAAAAAAGTTTATCGCAAGAGTGCGTATAAGTAAATAAGCGGTTTTATATGCCTAAATTCAGTGCCATTAAAGTCACCTTATGCAAAAAGTTATGAAAGCAACATGTTCTTAGTTTAAATTGGGGTAATGAATTTCGAAAGTTAACATTTCAAGTTAGTCCCTTACTTAGACATCGTGATAATACTATACAATAATTTACATTTTAGTTAATTACAATCCTGCTTAACAAGCTCCGTGGTTCTTTCAAATAGATAAGGACTGTGCAAAATAAGTACATTTACAAATTGATTGTTCGTATTTCTAAGATTTTAGTTAAACTAAATAATTGCATAGAAGATATTGCTTGATAAGAGCAAGTGAATCTTAGGATAACACTGTTTTGTATAAAGTAATCGAGAACTCTTGATTTCACAGCATACACTATTGTTATTACGATATTTTGTTCTTAATTAGAAGGTTATGATCTTAATAAATCCTATATTAATAAAGTCTTGCACAAGAAAATTTCAACTGAGTTAACAACGTAGACGTTGTTGACGCTGCATATGCCCGAAAGTTATTTCTATTGAAAATCTTCTGAAAACGCACTTATAAACAAAAAATAATCAAATGCTTGCACTATCACAAAATTGATTAATAACCTCATATCAGGTGATTTAAACTTAAATTGTAAAAAATCCTCATTTCTTAGAAACTTGAAAAATATAAAAGGTATTATAAAAAATCAACCCTTAAGAACTCTCTTTTTAATTTATTAAAAGTGAAGTTTATATGTAACATACTCACTTTAAGAATTATGAAAATGCATGATATACTTTAAGACTGATATTTTTTTTAAATTAATGGAGAGAGAGGGTTCATTAAAATTAATAACAAAAAGAACATTGGTCAAAACTGTATGGAAGCGTGACCCAGGGCACACAAATGAAACTTTATGGCATTGTGGAATCAAGCATGTACTTCAAATTGTTAGAAGTCGCACCTCAATCAGTTGTGGGAATTAGAATAAAAGAAACATGTATAATCAAGGGACGATCATACCAGACGAACGTCTTTTTAAATGATTTTTGGGCGATGTGGTTGGAGACCCGTCACCAAAAACATTTATTGTTACCATCTTTTTCCCAATCAACTTCCAAAAGTGACTGAGGAATTTCTCATTCCAAAGCTCTGGCTACCCCGTTAAGGGATTTATAGCCGTGAGTATATTTATGTATGTATAATGGCATCAATACCGTAAATAATTGTAAAGTTTTACAACGAATACATACCATATCTTCATTTTCTGTTAAAACTTCCATATCATCGTTAGCACCATAGAGAATATTGTCTTTTATTGATCCACTAAATAAAACTGGCTCCTGTGAACAGAAACACAGTGTAAAAAAATAAATTTAGTTTAAAAAGCTAAAAAACATGCTATTGAAGCGTTTAGCTCAAAAGTAAAAAATAATGGCCAATATAAGGTTAAAGAGGATGGATGACAGTAAATTGGTGAAAGAGATCTATAGAGCCAATGTGGAAGGTAATGTTAGTAGAGGACGACCTCGGAGGACACATTTGGATCAAATAGAAAATGTGCTCAAAAAGGCAGGTGTCCGCAGTATGAAGAATAAAAGAGCATGTATGAAAAGATTGATGGATGTAAACGAAGCCAGAGAGGTTTGCCAGGATCGTACAAAGTGGCGATCGATAGTCTCTGCCTACTCCAATGGGAACTAACGGCGTGAGAATATGTATGTATGTATAAGGTTAAAATCATGAAAAAGCGTGGGTTACTCGAAAAACGAAAAATATGGCAAACAACGCCCCACGCTTTTCCATGACTTTCGCCTTGAAATTATTTAATCATGGCGATCATAATCAGGATGATAGGATGGACCAATGTAATTATTATACTGTCTCTGATCCTCGATAAGTGTACAAATTTGGAATAAATCGGTCCGTTTAGAATGGGTTAAAATCGAGTTTAAAGGAGTCAGTTACATATAGACACACCTACAGGTGAAGCTAATATAAGCGTGTTAAAAAGAAAGCCAGTATGGAGATTATATGATTTCCAATGAACATTTATATCATGGCAAATAAAGAAAGTGTATGATATAAAATCATAAGAAAGTTAGGTTCGAGTTCCTTTATTTTTTTTGGTAGGTTTGTGAAGTTAATAATTATTGTTAGAAATAATAGCTCGTTTTTATTTTTTATACGGATATTGTTTTTATGGATAATCTTACCAAATTAGAGAAAAACTCCTAAGATATTAGAACATCTAAGCATTGCAGTGTAAAATTAAGAATCAGATTAAACAAACTTACAATAAACGGGACAATCAAACCACACTCAACATACCTGGCTAACAAATCCAATATGGCTCCTAAGCCAGACTGGATCCAGCTCCTTAATATCAACTCCATCCAACAATATCCTTCCATTTTCAGGATCGTACAACCTCAAAATAAGAGAGGCGACCGTACTCTTCCCGCATCCAGATCTGCCCACAAGTGCCAACGACTTCCCAGGTCTTAGGTGCAATGATACGTTCTTTATAAAGGGCTCGCCGTGGTAACTGTATTTCACGTTTTCTAGAACTATTTCGCCTTTTGGTCGATCGCTTGGTCTGAGACCTCCTGAGACATAATAAGGTGGTTTAATTAGATGTTTGCATTTTGTGTCTTTGTTATTTTGTCGTATAATTAGTAAAGTATAGTGCATTATTAGGTAATTTGTTCTGTTAGTGTTGCTGTGTAGTGTCGGCATAGAATAACACTACCCCATTTCTTCCGGTGGGTGTACGTAAGAGGCGACTAACGGATTTGGAGCTTTTAAGGGATTTTTGGGCGATGTGGTTGGAGACCCATCACCGAAAACCTTAAATTTTACCATCTTTTCCCCACTAAAATTTCCAATTCCTTAGCTCTGGCTACCCCTTCTAGGGATTAATAGCCGTGAGCATATGTATGTATGTATGTATGTTGTTCTGTTACTGTGATTGTTATAGTTGAAATAAAACAATTTGTCAAGTCAGTTTATAAAGTGAAGATAATAAAAATATGCTCCCTCAATTAACTAATACAATAATACTACACTTAAAACTTTTTAATACATCAGATCACAACTTACTAAGTAGTGACAGGAGTAAGAAAATGATTAAAATCTAAATTAATTAATCTTCAGAGATGGAAACTCCTAGTCACATTTGAAAGTTGATAGGAAACAAGATGGTAGAAATAAAGTACCGCTGGTGATTGGGTTTCCAGCCGTATCGCCCAAAAGCCACTTGAAAGAGCCCCATACCGTTAGTCGCCTCTTACAACAGCCGTGGGTAGAAAGGGGTAGTGACATTCTAAGCCGGCACCACACGGCTTACACCCGTGGGTTAAAGAGATAATTCTGAGCAAATATAACAAATCAGCCGAGCGTCACCACATAATGCACAAAAAACAGATAAATAAATGTGTTCTAATCAAGTTAGTCCATTTGCAAATTGTCCCGTTATACCCCTGTTGTCATGTTCTTGTAGCTTACATAAAAACACATAACATAACATAAACGTTCACGCCGTTTATCCCCGAAGGGGTTGGCAGAGGTACCAATACTCCTGAACTCACATGGCAAGCGCCATCTAGTTTCCAGAGAAGGTACCCACGTTTTGCTTAGACAGTGTACTCACGTGATAGGGTGCAGGCCTATCGCCGTTTTGTACGAATACACTGTCACATGACTAAGTACAACTCAGCCATGTGGGTTTCCTCACGATGTTTTCCCTCACCGTTAGCAACCATGATTAATTAACCACACATATGACTTTAGAAAAGACAAATTGGTGTAGGCCCGTCCCAGGATTGGAACTCACGCCCTTCTGTTTTTCGGGCGGGTGTTCTACCCACTGGACTATCATGTTGCTTACACAATTATAACTTAAAGGCGTATTTATAAGAACAAGCACAAAAGACATAAGATTTTTTACAAACCTTTAATAGGAATAGTAGGCTCTCTATCGATAATATTCCACAGCCTGGTAGCGGCTCCAACCCCCTTATTGAGTTCCGTATAAAAGCTGCTGAGTCCCCCAATACTGATCCCCACGTACGCTGCATACAAGATGAAGGAAGTCAAGTTTCCCACTGACATTTCCTCATTGGCCACCATGCCTCCGCCGTAGTAGAGAACTAGCACTATTATTGTGTTCCCTACTAGCCCTGTCTGAGAGAAATTGTTGGTTTATTACTGTTTTATAATTTACTGTGAAGGTTCGGATAAGAATAGAACTAAACCAATTTCTTTGCGGGTGTTGTAAGAGGAGTTGGAGAGTGGATGGAGAGTGGTGATGGTTTGGTCATTTTTAAGTTATTGGGCGATGCGATAGGAAAGCTGCCGTGCGAGAGAATAAGCCGTATGGTGTCGGCTTAGAATAGCACTACCCCGTTTCTACTGATGGGTGTACGTAAGAGGCGACGCGGCGAGGCGTTGGGGCTTTTAAGGGATTTTTGGGCGATGTGGTTGGAGACCCATCACCAACAACCTTTACTTTAATAACTTTACCCAAATCAATTTTCCAAAAGTGGCTGAGGAATTTCTTATTCCTTAGCTCTGGCTACCCCTTCTAGGGATTTGTAGCCGTGAGTATATGTATGTATGTATGCGATGGGAGACCCATTGCCAATGACTTTTATTTTACTATATTTACTTGACTTCCAAATGTGGCTGAGAAATTTCGTATTATGGTAAATAGATATATGCATGCATGCCAATTTTTTCAATAATTCCTAAAATAGGTTGACTTATCTTTCAGCAACTTTTCGTAGACTAAATTCTAGTTATTAAATTTAATACGTGTGGCGTGTTATAGATGATAATTCTAACAATATCACATTACCATTTAAATGAAAATTCAATGACGCAAAGCATTAAATAATACTAGTTATTGTTTTATAAATAACAAAGCATTCATATATTCAGCCAAAGAAAATTCATGCATATAATAAATTTTTAGTAATGTAACAAGCAGTGTTACTTAAATAAGTAAAATATGAAGTGGAATAATACATAAAATGAAATACTTCTTCACGCTAATAACCCGAAAAGGGTGGCAAATGTAGTCACTTAAAGTATAAATCTATTCACGTATACAAGTTCGAAAAACGGCTATTCAGAGCTTCAGTACTAGTCACTCATAGAATAGTCAGTCACCTTTAGAAGTTGAGTAGGAAAAAGTACATACATATACTCACGGCTATAAATCCCTAGAAGGGGTAGCCAGAGCTTAAGGTATTAGAAAATTAGAAATTCCTCAGCCACTTTTGGAAAGTCGAGTGGGGAAAAGATGGTGAGATAAAGGTTGTTGGTGATGGGTCTCCAACAGCATCGCCCAAAATTCTCTTAAAAGCCCCAATACCGTTAGTCGCCTCTTACGTTCACCCACCGGAAGAAATGGGGTAGTGCTATTCTAAGTCGACACTACACTAAAATAATAAATAAATAATAAACAATAATAATAATAAACTAATTTTTAAAAACATAATATCTCGAAAAGGTTTCGTAATCAGCACCACTTTTGTAAAACTTTGCATACCGAATTGTAATTGAACTCACCAATCCATAGAAACTGGCGACGGCTAACGATTCCTTATTGGCCAGTCTTAACAACTGATCTATGCGCTTCCCATACGCTTCACGTTCTTTCTCTTCCTTACTAAACGCTTTCACTGTTTTTATGTTTGATATTTTCTCTTCTGCTAACTGAAAAGAATAAGAATTAATGTAATAGAATCATAGTACTAATTTTTTACACATTAAACTGTGTTATCATATATTATTGTATCCGTTTTGATCTGAAAACAATTGATTTAAAATATCTGTCTACCCCTTTTTGGCATTTAAACCCTTGGAATTTTATCAAGATGATCAAAATATTTTCATTGTATTCATGAGTTTGGATAAGTAAACAATTATACATACATATACTCACGGCTGTAAATCCCTAGAAGGGGTAGCCCGAGCTAAGGAACTAGAAATTCCTCAGCCACTTTTGGAAGTTCATTGGGGAAAATATGGTAATAATAAATGTTTTTGGTGACGGGTCTCCAACCACATGGCCCAAAAATCACTTAAAAAGACCCTATACCCTTAGTCGCCTCTTACGAACACCCACGGGTAGAAATGGGATAGTGTTATTCTAAGCCGACACTACACAGCAAAGCCGACACTATACGGCAAGATTGTTCCTAAGATAGGAAAAATAAGAACAATCATGAGGTTGATAGATTGACTACCTATAAGAAAAGAGACAAAGAAAATGAGTGTTTTAACTTGCACCTGTCTCTTACCCCAATGATCTTTTGGTTTTGATTTTGAATTTTTCAATGATTTTTTTCTCTTTCTATCTTCACTAACTCATCTCTCTCTATCAACTTCCATTAGCCTAGGCTTATACCCACGCCAAGCAAATTTTACTCCCAAAAATTAAGAAAATAGCAGTGCTTCTTGTTATTGAAATTTAAAAAAATCTAGATAAGAAATGAGGTGAAATAGTATATTGAAATGGAATTACAAATAGATAACACGATTAATAACCCAAAGTTCAATTCACATCAAAACACAACAGTAAATGTTATCCACATGTTGATAAAATTTGTTTTGACTTGTAGTCAGCACCAATATTTAAGAATGATCTATTTTGATAAACTCATTGCAATGGGTTCAGTATTAATAATTTGCAGTAATATTATTTATATTTTTCATTCCATATATGCTGTGTAGTGTCGGCTTAGAATAGCACTACCCCATTTCTTCCGGTGGGTGTACGTAAAAGGCGACTAACGGTATTGGTGCTTTTAAGGGATTTTTGGGCGAGGTGGTTGGAGACCCATCACCAAGAACCTTTGTATCACCATCTATTCCCCACGCACCTTCCAAAAGTGGCTGAGGAATTTCTAATTCCTTAGCTCTGGCTACGCCTTTCTTGGGATTTATAGCCGTGAGTATATGTATGTATTTAGAAAAGCTTTCGACAAAATAAATCATTTTATACTAATTCATAAACTACAAGACCAATTTGGAATCCACGGCAGTCTATTAAGATGGATCACATCTTATCTAGCCTATAGGAACCAATTAATAGCAATTAAAGGTTACTACTCAAAACCCCTTGAAATTCCTTCTGGAGTTCCGCAGGGAAGTCATTTAGGACCACTACTTTTCATCCTTTTCATCAACGACTTATCTAATTCTTTGCAATGTGATCACTTATTATACGCCGATGATTTAAAAGTTTATCAATCGATTCAATCAATAACTGACTGTGAGAATCTTCAAAATGACCTTGTATCCCTGCATAACTGGTGTCAAAACAACTGCATGGTCTTAAATGTGAAAAAATGTTTTGTTATTAGATTTAATAAAGTTCAAGACCAGTGTGCAAATTACATTTATTCGATAGATGGACACTCCCTTGAAGCAGTCAGCTCTATAAGAGACTTAGGTGTTATTTTCGATAAAGAATTAACATTCCGATCCCATTATGACTATCTAATCCGGTCTTGCAACAAAATTCTTGGCTTTATCAGTCGGGTGACAAAAGGTATGAAGAACCCCCGATCTAGTATATTTCTTTATAATAGTTTCATTAGATCAAAAATAGAATATTGTTCAGTTATTTGGAACCCATATTACAAAAATCATATTAAGTCAATAGAAAATATACAAGAAAAATTCTTAAGAATGTTATCGTTTAGGTTTAACTTAAAATATAAATGTCGCAACTATGATCTACGATTAAGCTACTTCAACGTGACGCGTCTAGAACACCGTCGTAATAATATATCTCTTATCACTTTACATAAAATTATTCATGGTTCACTAAATACTTGTCTTTTATCAAATATGTCTCTCAATTCAATATATAGATCACGTAGAAAGAAACAGGATCTATTCACATTACCTGTTAGTCCCACTTTACGTTCTCATCATAACCCTATTATTCATATGCAGCGAATATATAACTCTGTCTCATCTCAACACGATCTTGATGTCTTTCTTAGTCTTACCCAATTCAAACATAAGCTTGAACATATCTCGTACAACATATAATTCATTATTTACTGTTTATTATAATTATTATGTATACAATATTGTATGTATTTATTTTCTTCAGTATGTTAAGTAACATGTAAATAGACGATGGTAGATTTAGTAATAAGTTAAATAATTGTGCAAGTTGTCAACACACCTAGTAGGGTGGTTTTCATATATTTTATAAAAAAATGTTTTTCAAACGTGTATTGTTAACTGCCTGTTGTGTGATGCAAATAAATAAATAAATAAGTATGTATTATTTATAACTAGTGGTCCGCCCGAGCTTCGCACGGCTAGTGTTCCTCAAGGTTCTATACTTGGCCCATTACTGTTTCTGATTTACATTAATGATTTACCATTTATGGTACAAAAGTATTCTGAGATAGTTATGTTTGCAGATGACACATCTTTAATATTTAATGTAGCGAGATCCTCTACATCTCTTGACGACGTAAATAAAGCTATCTCACTGGTATTGCATTGGTTTACTGTAAATAACCTGGTTCTAAATGCCAAAAAAACTAAATGTATTAAATTTACTTTACCGAATGTTAGGCAAGTTGATAACAATATTGTTATTGATAGTGAACAAGTAGAATTAGTGAAAGAAACAAAATTCCTAGGGATAATAATCGATTCTAAGTTGCAATGGGGACCCCATATACTAACACTTTCTAAAAGGCTGAGCTCAGCAGCGTATGCCGTGCGTAAGATTAGAGAAATAGCAGACGTAGAAACAGCTCGCATTGTGTATTTCAGTTATTTTCATAGTATTATGTCGTACGGTATTTTATTATGGGGTAAAGCGGCTGATGTTCATAAAGTTTTCGTCTTACAAAAGCGAGCTATCCGATCTATTTACATGTTGAGGTCGAGGTATTCGTTGCGCGAAAAATTTAAAGAAATTGGCATTTTAACTGTCCCTTGCCAATACATATTTGAGAATTTAATGTATGCCAAAAAGAATATAGGCCAATTTAGTAAAGTTAGTGATAGGCATACTGTTAACACTCGAAATAAGGACAAACTTCACGTACCGAAGTGGAGACTTAATAAAGTAAGTAACTCCTTTATGGGACTATCCCTGAAAATGTTCAACAAACTTCCTTCTGACATATTGGAATTGCCTGTGGCATCTTTTAAAAAGGCAATAAAAGCCATGCTTTTAAAGAAGTCTTACTACAGTGTTCAAGATTTTTTAAACGACAAGGACCCAACGCGCACATGACCGTGTCCGTAAAGCTATAAATCTTCCCTCGTTATTCCTAGGAATAATTGTCTGGTGAGGATTTTTCTTCTCACGTTATGTGATTGGTTTTTGTGATGGACAATTTATTTTAAATATGTCAAACTAGCGTTTGGTTTTGTCGCATAGAAAATCTTTTATAAAGTAAAAACATGTTAATAAACTGAAATTGTACAAACCATGTTTTGAAAAAATGAAAAAATGTGAATGTAAAGAGTTTCTTTGTTGCTTCTTCTCTTTACGAACACCTTCCGAAGCAACGGACTAATGATAAATTTAAAAAAATTTGACGTTCAAAAAATGTTAATTTTTAACTTAATTTTGAAAAATAAACTTTTTGACTTTTGACTTTTGAGTGTTAAGTATTTTTCACTGATTACTCCCTACGATATTTAGCTTGATGAAAATTTGCCTTTGTTGCTTCTGAACGGTCGAGCTTTCCATTCGAAATCCATTAAACTGTTGCGTAGTCTTTTCATTACCAACACACAAACATACAAACAAATCTTCCCTCTTTTCAATAATAAAAAAATCCTATGCCCTTTTCCTGGTTTTAAGCTACCTCTCCAAAAGTTTTAGGCCAAATCGGCTCATTCGTTCTTGAGTTATAAATATTTTAACTAACACCACTTTTATGTTATACTAGCTGACCCCACAGACTTCGTACTGTCAAAAGTGTAGACTTTCACGTCGTCAAACTGAAATATTTAACTGACCTGTTGAGGGTCTCTGTCATGCGTTGAGAAAAAAGGTGTTTTTCATAGTGTCCTCACAATTTTTTCACTTTATAAATTTTAAGTTTATAAGTATAGTAGTTATGATATCATTATCTCTGGCTTCCTGTAAATTTTATTTTAAATACGTTCTGTGAATTAGTCTTCATTTAGCTACAAACACACAAACATCTAAACTTTCACATTTATAATATTAATAGGATAAGGCTTAAACATAAGCTTCTCGCGCAGGTGACCTCGCTCGCCGGCCAGAGCGCAGCGTCTTGTCCTGCGCTTCATGCACGCGTGTAAATTTTGTTACGGAGTAATTTAAAATTGTATTATCTTCTAAGATGTTTATTTAAATTAAGTGATGTCAAGGACAATTTTGTTCTCAATTAAATACTCATAATCAACAACATATTTATTTGGATAAAGATTTATATTATGTTGATAAAATATTATGGCAATTATGCATTAAATTCGACCAAATTTATTTACCATAAAAATGGTTATAGTAAGTAAAACTTAAAAGTTAGACATATACTGTCGCGGGCATTTTTTTAGATCATTTAAAGAGAAATAATTCTTTAATACATTTTTTTTAGGTAACTTAAACCGTTTACGCAGCGCACACAACGGAAGCCTTATAATGAATAATTATCCCCGTTATTGCAACATTATTCGCTGATAGTTTGCTCCTGTTGGTCGCAGCGTGATGATATATAGCCTAAAACCTTCCTCAATAAATGGACTATCCAACACAAAAAGAATTTTTCAATTTGATTGGGTAGTTCCTGAGATCCTAGCGTTCAAACAAACAAACTCTTCAGCTTTATAATATTAGTATAGATATGTAGATAATAAGATGAATCAATTACAACAAATATATTTACCTCCGATGTCTCAGCCAGGCTGTCTTGCAATTGTCGCGTTATTTGTCTAACGAACCTGCCGTAGATGATGGCAAGGAATGACACGGGCGGCACTACGCACAGTCCAATCAAAGCCAGGGAAGGAGACATGTAAAACTGGAATACAAAAACACATCGTTATATTTTACTAATATGTTTCTGTTCGCCGATAATAGACAAGTTTAGGAATTTATCATGGTTGTTAACGGTCAGGGAAAATATCGTAAGGAAACCCACATGGCTAAGTTATAGTTAGTCATGTGACAGTGTATTCGTACAAAACGGCGATAGGCCTGCTCCCTATCACGTGAGTATACTGTCCAAGCTAAACGTGGGTACTCTGAACACCAGGTGACTATATATGGTAATATAATTAAGTTACGAAGGACCAACCAGTTAGATTCGGAGACACTGATTTACAGAGATGCCCAAGTTCAGAATAAGGAAATCAATATTGACATTGAGAAAGCCATTGTGAGAAAATCAATGTATAACCGGGAAAGTCAAGTGGCATTCTAATTAAACAAAGTGGTAGTATGAGAGTTTTTGTCCAGACAAAAAGTTTTGTGAGAATAACGAATTACAATCTTGTAAACAGATTCTCATAAGTCAGAATGTCTACCAACCTTTAGTGATAAATAGCATATCAATATTACAAACAATTAACAAAGCTAGATTTTTTTCTGTTCATGAAAACCTCATGATGGGATTATTTCTAAGAAATAAAGGATAAATAAAGGAAAGAAAAAAATTGACACCAGCGGGGATCGAACCCACGACCTGAGTCGAGGACCGAGGACGACGTCGCGTCGTGGGTTCGATCCCCGCTGGTGTCGAAATTTTTCTTTCCTTTATTTATTACAAACAATTAACAACTTTCTGTATTTATATGTTTAAGTTTTGTATCCTTCAAACATATATACACAAGCTTTAACTATTTAAAGAAATATTGTGTGAATAACATCTATCTTACCATCATTCCAGTTCCAGCAGCGACCATGAAAAAGGAACGCAAGCCATCGCTGACATTCTGACTCAGGTTGCGCCCCACCAGCTGCGTGTCAGCTGACAACCGGTTCACTAGCTCCCCGGTCGAGTTCTTGCCAAACCAGGCACTTTCTTGTTTCATTATGGCAGCATACACATTCTTTCTTAACTGTTGAGTCATTCTTTGGCCTGGAATGTACAACAAATTTGAAATATTGTAAGATTAGGCATACAAATTATAACTTATACTACCAACCACATCTATACTTATAATAAATCTGTAGAGAGGTCAATTCTGTACATGAAATACATTAATTTAAATCTTTTTGTTCATGAAAACCTCATGTGGCGATTATTACTAATAATTAAAGAATAAATAAAGGAAAAAAAAAAACCGCCTGTGTCGAAATTTTTCTTTCCTTTATTTATTCTTTAATTATTAGTATGAAATAAATTTTCAAAAAAAGTATCTGTGGGTGATAGATAAGTGAACGATACTGGTGCAAAAAATGCAATCAGTTAAATTTTTGTCTGTCTATCCGTCTACCGGTTTTTACTACATATGGGCCAGCTTAGAAACATGGTGAATAAATATATGCATATGTGTGGATGAATGTTGATGTGTGGGTGAACGACGATGTGTGAGTTGAAAATAGTTTTGTCCACTTTACACTCTCCCATTATCAATAATTTTAATTGGTAGTTCTGACCCAACAATATAGCCTTATATCTAACGCAACAGCATTAGCTAGCGTAAGTATGTACATTTACATAAACATAAACGTTCACGCCGAATATCCCCGAAGGGGTTGGCAGAGGTACTAATACTTCTGAACATCACGTGACTTTGTCACCTGGTGTTCAGAGTACCCACGTTTTGCATGGACAGTGTACTCACGTGATAGGGGCAGGCCTATCACCGTTTTTATGTTTTTATGTACATTTACATTTATATATCATGGAGGTTTCACTCACAACAATAATGCAAAGGCCAGAACAGTTCATTGCTACGCAGGCATTTAAGTACAAGTAAACTTTCTGATAGGTGTCCATTTTATTACTAGTAAAATTATTTTAAATGTATACCTGTGTTTAATATGCTGTATTCTATTGCTGTTTTTTTTTTTTTTTGTAATCATATTATTTTCCATTGAAATTTACGTTTACTTTCTTTCTGTTGATTAAGTGAGTATAAATGTATGTGAGTGTAACTGTGCTTTTCTTTGTATGTAGTAATGAATAAATGTTTTCTTTCTTTCTTAATTGAAAAATATATTTAGGCACATCATAGTATGTCAGAATGTCAAAGATATTACATAGATTATTTGAGATCCTATTAAATGACAAACAATGAAACCACCTTTACATAGACTGAAAAATAAATATTAAAAGAGCTAATGAACTAGTCATGTAAACTACTCTCAACCCAACTCAGTCATATGGCTTTCTTCAAGATGTCAAGATTTACAACCTTGATAAATTAACCAAAATTAACTGTGTAGTGTTGGCTTACAGTAACACTACCCCATTTCTACCCATGGGTTTTCGTAAGAGGCAGCTAAGGGACTTGGGGCTTTTTAAGTGGTTTATGGGCAAGCGGTTGGAGAATCATCACCAAAAACCTTTGTTTTACAATCTTATCCCCCCACAACTTCCAAAAGTGGCTTGGGAATTTCTAATTCCTTAGCTCTGGCTACCCCTTCTAGGGATTTATAGCCGTGAGTATATGTATGTATGTGTGTACATTGGTGTGGGTCCAGCTCAGGATTGAACTCTTGAATTCTGCATGAGAAGCAGTGGTGTCCCTACTGAGCTATTGGGGATGTAAATGTTTTATTTGAGTAACATAACATAAACAAAAGTATACCTGATATGCTCATAAGATACACTCTTCCAAAGTTACACAGAGCGCCAAGAAGAAACACTCCACACAGTGTGAGGCATAGATTATCAAGTTTCTCACGGGCTGATGAGAGGTCACTTGTACTGTTGTAGATAATATCAAGTACCTGGCCTAGTGAGAATGGGACTGCCATCGTTACACTCGAGGATATTAACAAGAATCCAATTGCAGCTAAAACACAATCGAAATTATATTTATCATTGCCATCAGTCAATGTTTAATGATAAACATTTGATAAATTAAAACTGACCGGTAAGGCTCCATTTCTCTGGAGCAGCTAATGCAAATAATCTTTTCAATTCTGAAGATTTTAATTTAACATTAATCTTTTTAGAGTCCGCTATGTTTTGAACTTCAGTTTTAACATTGACTGTTGCATATTTTTTCTTCGTATCCACCTGACTTGCGTAATGTCGTGTCCTTGCGCTAAATAATACGTTCTTTACGAAGGAAGATTTCTCTTGGTAAGTTTGTAAATATGATACTTTTTGACTAGAATACAACCTTATACCACATCTACTGCATGAACTGCTCAAAGAACGACAAAGAAAGTTAACACTAGCACCAGATAATTTTGAATTTAGTCTGTAGTGAAACATTTTATGTAGCATTTTATAGTATATTTTATTCTTGGTTACAAATAAATTAGGAAAGAACAACGAACCTGAAACGAAAACTAATGAAAAACTGTGAAATGAAAATTGTTTATCTTTTTCTATCTTATGTCATGTATGTCATGTCATATAATTCGTGTCAGTGCAGTAATGTCAATGTCAATATTGTTAATGTCATGTCCTCGTGGCAAAATATTAAGCTATTTAGTGCCGATTATGTTTGCCAGTGTCAGGTAAGGCAATAGAAGCCCATATAGATAAAGTAAAATTATAATTATAATACGTAAAATAAAACGTCACGTTACAATACTGTAACGTAGTGAGTATATATAAATACAATATTCATATCAAGGAATACTATTAGTGTAAATACAGAATAAATGATGGAGCACAGAACCAATGACTATATCTAAATAGACGTTATGTCTTTTACAATTTTATTTGATAAGAATGAATGAAATTAATGAGTTAGGAAATAATGTTATGTCTTTCAAGTGATGAGAGTAACTATCAAATATTTGCAGGAAGAGGGATTTTAGCTTTAATTAGGTTTGGATAGATAGAATCTAAACCGAATAGTCAGTCAGTGAAGACAACGGCTCGCTCAATTAATATTATCATGATTTTAAATAAAGATACATGCCTCTAATACGGCAATGCATTCCGCAGTTTTGATAATAGACTGCTGCGCCAACAAAAGAAGAATTTGACAATTTAGACGCATCTGTATAAAAATGATGCCAGTCGGGCCACGAGGAATGTAGCTTTATATTAAAAATATTATTGGCCATGTCAACTCAATTTAAGTAAGCAAAAACTAAACGACAGAGACACAATAGGTACGTAGGTATAGACTGTATCAATTAGAATAAAAAACTTTGTAAACAATGAAACGTCAATGACCTTTTAGTATTTTAGTGTTGTTACTTGTTACCAATACTATTGACGGCGCCGTAAAAATCGAATACGCTACTAATGATAAGTGAATTTTTGGTCCAATTTTATAGTATACTTATAAAACAGACGTAAAATACGGAAGACGATCCTTATTATTACATACGTACATACATATACTCAAGCCGTTAGTCCCCATTTAGAAAGGCAGAGACTATCATTGTAATTAGTACTGTATTTTATCGTAAATTTATTCCCCGAAACGTAAAAGTCTTAGCTACCGAATACGTTATTTTTGATTAAAAGAAAAGCCTCACAAGCGTAAATTTTCATTCTTAATAAACATTGATTGTAGTGGTGAATGAAATAACAAACCTTATCTTGTTTGCAAGACAAGCAAACACGGGTGCATCCCATTAGTTCCCCATGATTTAGTTCTATAGAACTGTTGGGGCACTTTCGATGTTTCCGAATTTTTTTATAGAACGAATTTCTATATAGAACCGTAGTATAATTTTCGCCGCTATTTTACTTGTGGCATATTTTTTTACTTTATACTTTTTTTTTCAGTACACTAGTTAGAATAACATAACATAAACGTTCACGCCGAATATCCCCGAAGGGGCTGGCAGAGGTACTAATACTCCTGAACACCACGTGACTGTGTCACATAGCAGGGTGTACTGGCCAGTATATCTTTGCTGTTCCCACAGGTACTCCCCTCCTACCTGTTACCTGTACCTATTACCAGTAGTAGAGAGGGACTAGTGTGCGAGCGAGTTCACCGTCTAGTAGTAGAGTGCAGTGTGAGCAGTGAGGCAGAGTAGCGTGCCAGTAGATGCTCGCTAGGGTGGGTAGAGTAGTTTGGTAAGGTAAGCGAGGAGTAGAAGTTGTGGGTAGATTGAGAAATGTAGTAGAAAGATTCGTCATGTTGTTGTCGGGGGTCACCACTGTGGGAACAGCAAAGATATACTGGCCAGTACACGCTGCTGTGTACCAACTTAGAATTTGTATTTATGTTTAGCTAGAGAAACATTTCGATACCGCGATGTACGATTTTTTATGACGCTGCTAGTATGCGAGTGACTTCGCCGTCTAGCGGTCGCCACAATATCAAGGTATTTGACTACAACAAACCTATGGTAAACATATGGTTTAACTTTCATTGAAAAGTATTATATAATAGTTATTGTATGGTTAACACACAGATTTGATTTTTTTGTTAGACCAGATTCCAGCGAGCAATGTAATATTTACATTCATATGATGGAATTTGAAAATGGGTTTATTTTAGTAATTTAGGCAAGAAGAACTTAGGTATTTATGTATAATTCAGAGTGTCTAACACCGACTCAACGACGATTACACCTTCTAATGCTCTCATTGCATGAAATATTGCACATATCACTAATAAAAAATATTTGATTTGCAGTTGGTAATAGTATTTGGAAAAACAGTTCAATTTAATGCACCAACAAACATTCTGAAATGAACACATACAACACAATTTCAACAATGTCCCATTAGTTCTATATAGTACTTACGGGAGACTTGATACTAAACTGTAGTGTCATTAGCTCTATTGCACTACAAAAATAGGATAGAACTAATTGGATATACACGGAAACAATTCCTTCAGATTCAATATCACACAAAGTAGCAAAGTTCTCTTGAGAAAAGCGGGTTATAAAACAAAAAGTCTTGAAAAAGTCACAGAATAATTTTAATAAATGTTTGCTGGTTTAGTTTTGCACTATTTAGTGCTTATCAAATGCCTAAAGCGATAATCTTTTACAATCAGTCTCGAAAGCGCATTAGATCTTAAAAATTGAGAAATTTTCAAGTAAGACTTTTTTTAGAGCAGAAAACTTATCGTGAAACTAAGGTCTTATTAGCTACCCTAGTAGCAAGACATAGACCTTAGTTACACGATAAGTTATCTGCTCTGAAAAAAGTCTTGTCCAAGACTAACACAGATCTACGGAAGTACGTCGTCAGGATTTATACGAGACTCGTAGTCTTATTATCGCCATTATTGAACACGTTGTGCTAGTGATCTTGGAAAAGCAACGACGCTGACTCTTACAAAAGTAATAGTACTAATTAGTAGTATTTTGCTCTTTAAAATGATAAGAAATCTTGAATTAGTCCTGCATCTTGCATTTGCAAATATATTTTTTTTACGTATTATCGAAATAAAGCTATAATTAATTTAAAACTGAATATAAATGAAGCAAAAAGGTGGATTCAGAAGAAGAAAATCAAAAATTGCAAGAAACAAGTGAAAAAAAGTGCGATATTGGCAATAAAACTAGTGGTTCCGTACATTTTTCTGATTAGCAAAATCAGGTTACTGTCACTGAAACGGATCACAGCTAAGAAAGCAACTCATGTACATTTTCTGTTCCAGCGTCAAATGCACCCACTTTTTGCGACTTGCCAAAAGTATGCTGATATTTTTTGTAGAAGCCGACATTACGCAGCTTTTTTTTAAAATAAATATACTCTCTCTCCCCCCACTAAAATGAAAACTTGTAATATACTTTTTTCATTTTGAAACCTAAACTATCAAATCCAATACGTTTCTACGATGCTCGAGCAACTGCAAATTTACAATTAAGGCCTCCCCTACTATAGTATAAGAGAATAAGCGAGTAATTAGTTTGCAAAAAAAAATAATGTTAAAAAATAAAAATTACGGATATAATCTGATGGTTTCTACAACGTAAAAAAGCAAAAACTATTGATAAAGTGAGGTACGTGCAGGTGCTGAGAACTATGTAATTCCCACTCCGCGCTTCTCTCTGTTTCTCTATTTATCACTCTCTCGCACCGTCCCTACTTTACTTTCTGCGGCCATGATGCCACCTCAGATATTATATATTTGTGGGAACAGCAAAGATATACTGGCTAGTACACCCTGCTATGTACCTATTTTTAAATTGTATTTATGCTTAGTTCGATAAACACTTACATACCGCGATGTAGGAATATGAGTGAGACGCTGCTATGTGCGAGTAAGTCCGCAGTAGTGTGCGCTCTAACATGACTCCCACATTACTCCCCCCTAGTCGATACGACGATAACAAAGCTAGAAGGTACCTATTACCAAGTACCAAGTTCAATGTGAGCAGTGAGGCCGGTGATTACGTGCCTGTAGATCTTAATCTCGACTGGCAACCGCGCGAGCGGGACACACTCCTCTGATTCAGGCTCTCGTTCTAGGACGTTTCTCTGCTTGACAGTGTTCAAAAGATTATAAACATTATTGCAAGGTAATAAATTACATTATTATGTCCCATATTTTTGCAAGTGCGCTCTCCTGTTTAGTTAGTACCTTCATGATCCCACCATAAACATTCTGTAAAAAACTGGCCAAGTCACGATGGAGGGCTATTGTTGGCATGTCTTGGTCTAGATTTCAATACTTTTTAGAGATAAACAAGTATTGAAATCTAGACCAAGACATGCCAAAGTTTAAAATTCCTTATTGCGATTTGTTAGTTTTCTTTATATGCTCATGGGCACAATGACACAAGTATCTCCAGGAGTTTGACCAAACTGGTTTGTTTTACGTACAGTCTATGTCAATTAGATTCAAAATGATTGTAAACAAACCATTGCCGGTATAAAATCATGGATTCCATCAAAGAAACTACTTCCACGTCACTTCAATTTTACATTTGTCAATTAGGAAAATCAGTTGTACACGAAAAAACTAAGGTTATTAGGTTTTTTTTCTAATGCAAAAAACTTGGGATGGGAATTTGATATTGAAGGAATGACAGTAATCGATTACCGATTGATGAATCGATACTACAACATTTAATATACCTATGTTAATCGCAGTGAATAAAATCTATAACACCGTAAAGTATTTTAAACAAAAATATATACATACATTAGCTGTTGCCCGTGACTTCGTACGCGTCAATTTCTATTATTATGATCGCGATTAAGAACTTTTTAAAAGAATATATTTTAAACTAGTGGATCGTCCCAGCTTCGCACGGGTAGCGTTGTTTTTTTAAATATCTGAGGTTTCTTTCTTCAGTCACTGCTCAAGCATTGTGAAATTCAGCGTAATGTTTTCAATTTATTAAATTTATAGCACTCCCTTAACAGTGTAGTTTGGTGATTTTGAATGCGCTTTAATGAACGGTTCAGTATTTCCGTTTAATAGCAAATTTTGGAATAAAACGCCATGAAGTATTTATAACAATCTAAAAAATAAATCATTACGTTATGTAGGATGCAACTACTGGCGCCATCTAGTATGTTATATGTAAATTAGTAAAGATTTCGTTTTGATCACGGGCGCGATGGCGTATTTTATGTATAATTTCAGAGTTTGTCTACCGATTTCTATGATTCTTTTTTTATTGAATAGGTAATAATGTTACCTTATTTAAATTAGGGATGAATGAGAGGTTTACAAACGTAAGAGTAAACAAATATAATCAGGATGTTCCGAACTGCTAAGCTATCAGGAATTACACGTGTTATTGTGAGTCAACCATAAAAGATAGACATATACTGTTGAGGAATTTTTTTTAGATAATTTTATGAAGAATATTTCCGCCACACATGATTTCTATGTAAGTTTAACCATTAAGGCTGCACACGCGACGGAAGCTTAAAAAATGGAGTAACTTCTCCCGTTTTCCCCAAATTTCCCAAAATTCCCCTTTATTTCTCTGCTGGAAAGTATACAAAAACCTGCGCAGGAGTATGAAGAATAATTGTACCAAGTTTCGTTAAAATCCGTCGAGTAGTTTTTGTTTCCATAAGGAACATACAAACCGACAGACAGACAGACAGACAGACAGACAGACAGACAGACAGACAGACAGACAAAAATTTTACTGATTGCATTTTTGGCATCAGTATCGATCCCTAATCACCACCTGATAGTTATTTTGAAAATATATTTCATGTACAGAATTGACCTCTCTACAGATTTATTATAAGTATAGATAACTTGTGTTAATGATATTTATAGTTTTATATTCTTGCGGCAGAAAACCAAACTGTTTTTCTCCGCAACCCGATCTTGACAACACGAAATATAGTTGGCCGTATGTAAAGCAATCTTGACGTAAATCGATTTCTACTAATGACATAAGTGTTTCATTAGCATTGAACGAGTTAGATGTTTTGTCCCAGGAGAGGAAGCGTAACATTTGATTGACTCGCTTCGCAACTACCTGAATTTTATATAAATGTTACCCGTAACTTGTTTGTCATGTAAACGTGTGTCTTCTATGTTTTATTGGTCATTACGACAACTTGGCTATTCTTTTAAGGCCTTTGGCAATACTCTGTAATTTGGGTGGAGATTTTACCTGGAACGACGACTTACGGCTTTGTTAGAAGGAAGTGTAACTATTGATTGATTATTAAAGTATCACTAGGTTCTGTCATCAAGACTGAGTACAAATTGATTTTCAAATTGAAGAAGATTGTTATTCTTTGGGTACTCTTTTTTAGTATTAAGATTACTATCGATATCGACAGATAGGATTTATCGTCATGAATGACTGAGTAAAAATTATTTGTTAAGTGCTGATGGCTGTTCTTGCCTATGGCTGTGTTTCAATTACTTGTACGTGGGACACTCAGAAAATTTTGCGAAAATAAAAAAAATGTTCTATGGGTAAAAATGTTTTTATTAAATCTTTTCAAAGTACTCTCCACCAGCATCTATACAAAGTTTCATACGTCTAAACCAGTTTTTGAAACACTTTTTCCAGTCCGCCGCAGACACCTCATTTACAGCCCGCTGAAACGCTGACAGCGCATCTTCCGGCGATGAAAATTGTATCCCTTTGAGTTGATTTTTTATTTTAGGGAATAAAAAGAAGTCACACGGTGCCAGGTCAGGGCTGTAAGGAGGGTGACCCAAGAGTTTGACCGGCGTGCTGTTCAGGAAGTCCGTCGTTTTGAGCGCGGTGTGAGCGGGCGCGTTGTCGTGGTGAAGCAGTAGCCCGCGGAGCCCTGTGTTTGGTCGATTGTTGTGAGCAACTGAGAAAACTACTGGCAAGCATTTAGTAGTATACCAGTCTGCGTTAATACTTCTTTGATCTTGTGAAGGAATTGACACCAAATAGCCAGTCATATTGAAAAAACTTGCGATCAAAATCTTCCCACCGCTTCTAGATCTCTTCACTTTGGTAGGGGTCGTTTTGAAATACCCAAACCGTCGACTGGCGCTTCGTTTCTGGATCGTATTGATAAATCCAGGACTCATCACCTGTAACGATGTCGTAAACACGCCGAGACGAGCCAGCATCAAATTTATTAATCATATCACGACACCATTCCACCCGGGCCTGTTTTTGTACCTCGGTGAGGTTGTGTGGCACCCAGCGTGAAACTATCCTCCTCACGTGAAGATGTTCGTGTAAAATCTCATGAACGCTTCCCGATCCAATCTGCATAATGTGTTGAATCTCTAGATACGTTATTCGCCTATTGTCATGAATAAAATTTTTCACTTCCACCACGTTTTCATCCGTAACAGCCGTTAGTGGGCGACCACTTCTTTCTTCATCCCGCAAAGTTAATCGACCACGCTTGAATTCGTTATACCAACGATACACGGTTGCCTTGGAAGGCCCTTCATCCATAAACGCCATTTGAAGTCTATAGTATGATTCGTCTGGTTTTAAGCGACATTTGAAATCGTAAAAAATCATAGCGCGAAAATGTTCCCGGCTCAGATTCATTTTTCAGTAAGACACGACAATTTAAAATAGCTCGTAAAAAATAAAGAGGGAAATTTTAAAATTGGAACGTACCTTTTTTTATTTATAAAGACTCATATTTTCAGTATACATTACAACCGGCCAGTGTTTCATACATTAAAACCTTTTTTCGCAATACTTTCTGAGTGGCCTGGTATGTTGAATATTATTTAGATTATTGCTAGGTACTGTCAAGTCAAGACTGAGTATCTACACATTATTTTAAGATTAGGATTGTAGTTATTACTTAAGATTGCACAAATTAGATACTCTAATATAAGTATTAAGATTATTAGGTTGACTGTCGCCATAGATGACTGAGTAAAAATTATTTAAAAAAACTAGTTGAGTAAAATTTTTTATTGTAATTTTAGTTCTCTAATAAGTCTTAATACCGAAAATATGTGCGAATAAATGATAACGTAAAATAAAACAATATACTATATAAAGGTCATTATTTTAATTGCAATCCAAAACCTACATGAGAAAGTATTGTTACTTTGATAATACACAGCATTTTACAGTGGACATCAACAGTTTTATATATTTTTTCAGATTCAGAATAGTCTAAATCAAATTTATTTTTTAGGTAAAGAAAATTTAATGAGTTTTTAAAATACCAAACTTTTGGACCTCATCAGCAAGATGACTCAAATTATGAACATCGCAATAAGGAATTTTAAACTTTGGCACGTCTTGCTTGGCCTAGTTTTTAATACATTTTAGAGATAAACAAGCAGCCCTCCATCGTGAATTATCCAGTTTTTTACAGAATGTTTATGGTGGGATCATGAAGGTACTAACTAAACAGGAGAGCACACTTGCAAAAATATGGTACATAATAATGTAATTTATTACCTTGCAATAATGTTTATAATCTTTTGAACACTGTCAAGCAGAGAAACGTCCTAGAACGAGAGCCTGAATCAGAGGAGTGTGTCCCGCTCGCGCGGTTGCCAGTCGAGATTAAGATCTACAGGCACGTAATCACCGGCCTCACTGCTCACATTGAACTTGGTACTTGGTAATAGGTACCTTCTAGCTTTGTTATCGTCGTATCGACTAGGGGGGAGTAATGTGGGAGTCATGTTAGAGCGCACACTACTGCGGACTTACTCGCACATAGCAGCGTCTCACTCATATTCCTACATCGCGGTATGTAAGTGTTTATCGAACTAAGCATAAATACAATTTAAAAATAGGTACATAGCAGGGTGTACTAGCCAGTATATCTTTGCTGTTCCCACAAATATATTATATCTGAGGTGGCATCATGGCCGCAGAAAGTAAAGTAGGGACGGTGCGAGAGAGTGATAAATAGAGAAACAGAGAGAAGCGCGGAGTGGGAATTACATAGTTCTCAGCACCTGCACGTACCTCACTTTATCAATAATTTTAGACTTTAACCGTCAGATTATATCCGTAATTTTTATTTTTTAATATTATTATTTTTTGCAAACTTATTCTCTTATACTATACTAGGGGCCTCCAATTAAGGCCTCCCCTACTATAGTAGGGGAGGCCTTAATTGTAAATTTGCAGTTGCTCGAGCATCGTAGAAACGTATTGGATTTGATAGTTTAGGTTTCAAAATGAAAAAAGTATATTACAAGTTTTCATTTTAGTGGGGGGAGAGAGAGTATATTTTTTTTAAAAAAAAGCTGTGTTATGTCGGCTTAGAATAGCACTACCCCATTTCTTCCGGTGGGTGTACTTAGAGGCAACTTACGGTATTGGGGCTTTTGAGGGATTTTTGGGCGATGCGGTTGGAGACCCATCACCAACAACCTTTATTTCACCATCTTTTTCCTCACGGAAGTTCCAAAAGTGGCTGAGGAATTTCTAATTCCTTTGCTCTGGCTACTCCTTCTAGGGATTTAAAGTACGTATATTATTAGTAGTAAGTATAGAAATACTCGAGCGTGTCAGCCATTAACAGTATAAACGCGATTTATATTTCTGATACCCATTATATATTAATCTGACGATTTATGCAAGGGATATCGTTATTCTAACCATTTTAAATTTAATTTAATTACAATGTTGAAACTCAACGCCTGCACAAATATTACGCCAAAACACCATCGCAGAAACATTGCCTTCACACGCATCGAGCGCTTGAAGATTCCTCACCATCTAATCTCTTAACGCCACGTCCAAATCGTCGGATATTCCAGATATACACTCTTTTAAATGTTATTAACCTACCTTTACTTAATCTGACGCGCTCAAGTTTTTCGGAGGATTGTTTTTTTTTACTAATCTGACGGATCCCCTCAGCATACCCCGATATATGAAGGGTTCATTCTCGGTAGACGTACATTAAAGGGTACAAGGATTCTCCCCATGTAATAATCTGATACGATCGAGTCACTTCAAAAATCCCCGCTTCGCCTCCCTTACTATTATGGTCAAGTTGTCAGAATATTGAAATTGACGCCTTAATCCATGTAATTAACTTATTTTCTATTAATCTGACAATCATCAATATTTTTCTAATACACGGATGATACAACGACGGTCCTTCCACTACCCGTCTAAAAAATTCAAACAGTATCATGCATACCTAATTTATATAACTTTTCGTTAAAATTAAGTTAAACATATTTTTTTATTAATAATATAAATATTATATTTTTTTGAAGAAGCTGCTTTATCGCATCTTTACTCTGATTTGTTTAGTTTGTAGTAGGTAGGCCTATTTTCTCCAATTTTTCATAAATGAAGCGTTAACTAATCAGTCTTTAAAATGAACATTGATGCTTAAGTGTCTTTATCCTTCGGGTCAGATCATTAGAAAATCAGGGATTATGTGAGTGAAACCGAAAACATTCATTCTTTCAACGTTCAACAGCTTTAGCAGTCCATTTAAAGATTTAACACACGGTTTAACTAACTGAGTATGGTGAAACCGCTCATTATTATAATAAAGTTTTTGTAAATGTAACAATTCAAGCGAGGTTTTTTTTATTAATTTGCTTTTTATTATAAAAAAATAAATGATCTAGTCATACTATGTATGATACTCCATCATACTGTACATCAAGCCATACATTTTATAAGGCTTGTAAAGGTGTTATTTTTGCAAAATTTCACGGAGCACTTTGGCATTGCTCCGCTTGAGGTCTAGTAGGCTACTGTCAGTGTAACAGTTCTTATTAGTGCATTAGCAGAATAGATGACTTTTGCCTTCGTAACAAACTCGGCCTTGATGCCTCTAAATCACAAACTTAGTATCCTCCAGACACCGTAGTCAGTACAAATCGGTTCGACAAAATGGTCCAATAATCCCCACGCTTTCACTGCACTTCACGCCCCTCAATGTTGCAAGCTTAAACATATATCGCCAAATTCTCGGAAATTATTTTACAAGGAAAGGAAAACAGTAAGCAACATCTTTTCTAAATTAGCTACATTCATACGTATGTACACGGCTATAAATCCCTAGGAAGGGTAGTCAGAGTTTTAAAATAAGAAATTCATCAGCCACTTTTGGAATTTGAATGGGTAAATGATTGTAAAATAAGGTACAATAAAGATTGTAATACAGGTTCTTGATAATGGGTCTCTAACCGCATCACCCGAAAAAATCTAAGAAGCACCAATACCCTTAGTCGTCTCTTAGGATCACCCATGGGAAGAAATAGGGTAGTACTATTCTAAGCAGACACTACACAGCTAAAATTATCTACTAATCAGAAATTCAAATCATTAATTCTATACTAAGAAAAACAACAGCAGTAAGCTGTGCAGGTGGAGTTGTAAATGTCAAAGCAGTAGAGCTCTTTTTATTTAAACACATTGTTTTAGAATTTCTACCTTAACGTAATATTACTTTACCGAAAATTGGAGAAAGAAAAATTTTGCGCTTGCAACACTGACATGGCGGTGCATAAAAATTCATAATTTAAACAAAACAAAATAGCTTAAATCATCGAAAACAAGTTAAAATAAACAATAGTGACAGGTGAAACGTGATTCCCAGTTCTTAAGCTTTGATATTTACTCTATTTCGAAAAGTTGGAAGCACGTAAGTCTTCTTGCTTTGCTTCTAAGCTTGTCACTTCCAAAGCTTCTAGCCGACTGAGAGCGGGTGCGTTGCGTTGACTGGCAAGTGAAACCAATGTATAGGACTATCGATATGGCCGTGAGCGGAATCTGGGAACTCTTTTATTCTATGGGTCAATACTATGAAAAAAACTATGACGAAAATAGTTATAAGCCGTCAAGGAGGGTCGAGTTTCAAGTGCCTTAAACATGGTATTTTATCACAAAATATATTGGTATTTTAGGTCGTACAGCCTTAAAATTATGTTTATATCAAAGAAACAATACTTGTTTTTGTCTGCGATATTAACACAATTGTATAGCCCGCTATATTGATGGATTTCATTACTAAGCATGAAATAAGAATTCTTTGTAAAAGTAGCCCCGAAAACAATACTCTTATTAAACCTAAATACAAGAGAAACAACAATGATATATTGTGACTTATTTATTTAGTAAGAAGAGGTAATTAAATTAAATACATTGTCACATATATTATACAGAAAAACACATCATCACAAATATATAACATCACACTATGCATATTAAAGGAGTATTTTTTTAAAAAACTATATCAGTAGTTAACATGTGTGTTTGAAACAAATAAAAAAAGGTGTTAGTGTATTTGAGAAAATAAGTCTAACAATAAATTAACGATTTGACACGAGGCGGATTGCGAGTTTCAATTGAAATTTCGTTTTAGGAATGATTGAGTTCCGTACATCAGAATGTACATCAGTACAACAATACATATCTGTAGGTATCGCTTTTACTCCTGAGACCAAGGATAGCATTACTTTACTACGACGTAAACGATTCGATAAAACTCACAATCCGCCTAAAGCGCCCAGTACACAATGGCCTGTAATGGGCCACGCTTTGCAATTCACAATTGTGGGCCACGATCACTTGGTGTTTACACAATGGCCCATTGCTCATTGCTGCCTGGCAATCCACTTGCGATGGACATCGAAGTAATTATGGCTGCAGCTATTTATTTATTTTATTTATGGCGCTATTTATGTTATTTTTACGTCATATAGTGATTATAAATACATTTTGCAATAAAATATTCCAAAAAAGTATAATTATCTATCAGCGGCCGGTGACGAACTAAACAATAGCCCACTGTGGAAACACCACCGGCCATAATAATAGTTTTTCATATTTATATAGAAATATTTAAAATAAGTATGTTTCACCAGTTTCACCTATATACATACTATACATGTCGAAAAATATTAGGATGTCTTGCTATATTTATGTCAATATGTGTTAAAACAGTATTTATTAATTTAAAAATAGTTTGTAATTTCATATTTATGACTTAATTCTAAATTTAAAACTAATTAATAGTTAGTATAGATACACAGTAAAAAAAAAGATTCGCTATGATCTGTTTCATGCTATCGCGAATAGCGATAAGACCGCTTATTGTACTTTTACTTTTGTAACTGTGTTTTGGTAAATATTAATTTTGAGTTGTGCGATTAAAATATTTTGTTGTATTTTGTCTTACCGAACGTGTTCAAGTAAAATGCACAATTAATCTAAGTATATAAGTAGATGAGTCTCTCTCCTATTGTATAATTAAAAAAACATTATTTTCATTTGTTACGTTTCGTTTGAAATAAGAACTTAAAAACTATTTTTTTGTAAGATAACGTTAAATATTTGCTAAATAAGTAACGAGTAGAAAAATCTTCGTTTTTTCAAACAGTCAATTCTAAGCGTGATAGCCTAGTGGGTAGAACACTCGGTTATCGTGCAAACGACTAGTGTTCAAATCCCGGGTCGGGCCTACATTTAATTTGTCTTTTCTAAAGACATATGTGTGGTTAATTTATCATGGTTGTTAACGGTGAGGGAAAACATCGTGAGGAAACCCACGTGGCTGAGTTGTACTTAGTCATGTGACAGTGTATTCGTACATAACGGCGATAGGCCTGCCCCCTATCACGTGAGTACACTGTCCATGCAAAACGTGGGTACTCTGAACACCAGGTGACAAAGTCACGTGATGTTCAGAAGTATTAGTACCTCTGCCAACCCCTTCGGGGATATTCGGCGTGAACGTTTATGTTTATTTCAATTCTAAGATAGAAAAACGGCAAGATATAACTTATTTTTAAACAGCTTATTGTGAGATTGAGAAACAATTAAAACATATTACTTTGAGTTTTTAGAAAAATACTTCACAGCCCATATATAGGGTGGCTCATTCAAATCGGTCAGTATGGGAAAGTCTGAAACTATAAGACATACGAAAATTTGTTATTAGGAACCATGTCACCGATTTTGATAAAAAGAAAAACTGCATTCATACATTTGAAAAAAACTGTACCCAGCTCGGGAATCGAACCCGGTTGTTTTGAAAAAATAAACTTACACTTTTTCTCATAAATAAAAGATGTTATTAAAGGAAAGAAAAATTTCGACACTGGCGGGGTTTGAACCCGCGACCTTCGGGTATACGCCCCCGTGTCGCTCTGCCAACTGAGCTACAGTGTCAGTTGGCATCCAGCGCGAAATTTCTCTATCCTTTGTTTCTTTTTTACACGTTCAAGTAGTGTTTGCGTTTCCTACCTCCGAATTTTAACTAATTCGGACGGCCACTTGTCTACCTTTTCAGATAGAATGCAAATGTTGGAGACGCCTAACTATCACATAATTTAATGTTTTTTGACATGAATTCCTCATGTGATGAAACAAAGGATAGAGAAATTTCGCGCTGGATGCCAACTGACACTGTAGCTCAGTTGGCAGAGCGACGGGGGCGTATACCCGAAGGTCGCGGGTTCAAACCCCGCCAGTGTCGAAATTTTTCTTTCCTTTAATAACATCTTTTATTTATGAGTAATAATCCCCACATGAGGAATTCATGTCAAAAAACATTAAATTACACTTTTTCTATTTTGATATCGATTGTGTAGGTCTTAAGCTGTAAATGTCTCCATAAAACATGATGTCTAAAATTATTAAAATGCATTGTTTTGACATACTTTAATTTCTCAAAGTAGGTGTTCGAAGTGACCACATTTTTTTTCAATACAATTTTCAACACGTTTAGGTAACGATCTTACTATTGCATTTTGTATTTTCATGTGGTGAATTTGCGATAAAATTGACTCTATGGCTGCTTTTAGGTCTTAAACGGTGTCATAGCTTGTTTTGTAAACTTCATCCTTAACGTAACCCTATAAAAAATAGTCTTCTTCTCAGCCCATATATGTCCCCACCAAGGGGCTCGAGCCTACCCTATATAGGGTGATTTGGCCTAAGTCTACCATGCTGGCCAATTGAGGGTTGGCAGACTTACAACCACTACCGCGATAGTAGCCGGGACCGACGGCTTAACGTGTCCTGCGAAGCACGGAATCATCTTAATTTTCGGATAATCAGGTGATTCAAGCCTGCAATATCCTTCCAAACTGGGTCTAATTCTATAAATTAATTTTGTGAAACTTCGTACTTGAAGCCAAAGCCAAGCGCTTAACCGCGAGACCACGAAGGCAGCATTTAAAAAAAAACGTTTTGTAATTCTAATCTAACATAATTAAATCTCAGTGTCCGGAACAAAGCAAACCTAAAACTCATGTGGCTGTCACGAATCAAACAATGGTATATTGGGACGTTTGGGATATATGATAAAAGGATAACGTAGGAATCTTAATACAAATTTGAAAACTTTAATTAAATAATTCAATGCTGAAGGTTAAATAAAATTGAATTAACTATCGCTTAGATGATAAGCACAGTCGACGTTTTGTAAAGAGAAAAACACGACAAGAAACTGTTCTCCATATTTATAGCAAAAATAAAAGAAATATAATTTATCCTTACAATTGTCTTTTTAAATATTGAAACGACAGGAACTGTTTAACTACTTCTGAATTTAATAAAAACCAACTAATTAATCATGCAGTTTCGCAAAGCACACTCCCAAGCAACACGCTTTGTTACAGCCTCGGCAATACGTGTTAACACGTTTTCTGCACACCGCGCACGTCTTCCTAGCGCGGGCGCTGTGCGTCCCTTCCTTGGTTACCATAAACTCGTTCAACATCGGGGTGTGGATTCTCACGTCCCACAAACTAGCACGCGGATTTGGAGGTCGAGGAGGCGGAGGGGGGGGAATCGGAGATCCGGATCGTTTCAGCTGAGAAGGACGGTTATGGTGGTTCTTAAGGATACTTTTAATAAGCTTTTCGCGAAAATATCTATGCTCAATTTTAGATCTTGAGGATCTACAATGGATTACATAGGCATTAACTACGGAGGTGTTCAACAGATGCCTGAACAATTTCTGGTACCAGACTTTGGTTCTTTTCCTCTCAATGGGGTACGCTGAAAGGAGTTGGTCCTTTTTATCGACACCGCCCATGCAGACATTGTAGTCTTCAACAACATTGGGTTTGCCGTTTTTGGAGACAAGATTCCCGTGGTACGTAGAGATAGTCGCGACGCGATTTTTATCTCTCCATACCAGGATATCAATGTCTCCAGAGGTTAAACCGGCAATTTGTCCCGGTTTCAAATCATTTTTAGTCAAGTTCGTGATTTCAGGCGGAACAAACTGCCGGTTTGTACGCAATGTACCCGCACAGTCAAACCCAATTGATTTCAGTTTTCGAGCAAGGGCGGGCGAGTTATAATAATTGTCCATCCAAACAGTGTGCCCCTTGAATTCAAGACCTTGCAGAAGATTTAAAACTAAGGCTGATATGGGGGAGGACATTGGATCAGAAGGATTTACAGGATTGGAATTACTATAGGTTTGGATTTTAAAACGCCACAGATAACCAGTGTGTGATTCGCAAACAGCATACATCTTAATTCCTACCTTTGCTGCCTTATTTGGTATGTATGCTTTGTCTTTCCATTGGAGTAAAGACTCATCTAGCGAAATATCCTGAGATAAATTGTACATTGTACTAAATCGATTATTAAGATGATTTAGGATCGGCTGAATTTTGAACAATTTGGCTTCCGAAGCTGAAAGGTTTTGTCCTTGCATGAGCTTATTATTGTTAAAATGGATGCAACTACTTATTGCCTGGAAACGGCGTAACGTCATGTAAACTTTGAACCCAGGAGTAATGAAAATGTTATTGACGGGACACCAATAATCCTGTAATTTAGTTTTAACCAATACCCCCATTGCCAAGACTAAAGCGAAGTATACAAACATCTCATCAATATTGGTGTCATTCCATTCAGTTATACGACTGAATGGCCCCAAATCATTCTTATCCATTTTCTCCCGGGCGAGCTGCTGAGCGTAAATATTTGTTTCGTTAACTATCATTTCCATAATTTCCGTGTCCCAAATCATCTTAAAGATCTCGTACGGGTCTGACACAGGAATAGTTGGACCAGTCTTAGAGTTAAACTGCTCCCGCCGCGAACTAGGCTCAATTGCCGGTACAGGGAGCGCTGTCCACTCATAGCGGTGAAAATTGTATGGTAGGTACGCAACCCGTTCACTGTTATTAACTGTCTCCGTTTCGTCAACAAGAGTCCAAGAACTGGAAGGCAGGTCAGCAAAAGAAACATCACCCTCTTCTTCGTCCAAAGGTGTATCCTGCAACAGCTGTCTTTTCATACGCAGCTCGTCGTCTTCTAAGTCCGATTCTTCATCACTACCTGGTAATAAAATAATGAAAACAATACTTCAATCATGTATATGTACTTAAATATAAGTCTTAATAAATACACTTACCTCTATGATGCAGATTTTCCATTATTGATAACGACGACTCTTGCTCAACAGGAGCCCAAGAACTGGAAGGCAGGTCAACAAGAGAAACCTCAAGTTCTTCGTCCAAAGGTGGATCCTGCGACATTTGTCTTTTCACATGCAGCTCGTCCTCTTCCAAGTCACATTCTTCATCACTACCTGGTAATAAAATAATGTGAACAATACTCAAATCATGTATAATAATTTTTTTTCGAATGAATTAGTTGCTGCTGGTTCTGTGGCCTGTGCGGCTTCACCATGACTTTATGTGTGCTGGGCAGCTGAGTGGGTCAAAGGAGTGTACCTAAGCTAAATCGGTTAGAGGGGGTATACTTACTTATAATATAAGTCTAAATAAATACACTTACCTCTATGATGCTGATTTTCAATTATATATAACGACGACTCTTCTCTGACAGGAGCCTCAGAACAGGAAGGCAGGTCAACAAGAGAAACATCACCGTCTTCTTCGTCCGAATATATATCCTGCAACAGCTCTATTTTCACATGCAGCTCATCCTCTCCTAAGTCAGATTTTTCATCACTACCTGGTAATAAAATAATGTAAACAATACTTCAACCATGTGTAATTACTTGGAATGTAAGTCCAAATAAATATGCTTACCTTTATGATGCAAATTTTCCATTATTAATAACGACGAGTTGCTGTTGGCGGAAGCTGCGAATGGAACACCCTTCTGCCTGAGATCTAAAACAGTTTAATAATTCATCAACATCTGTTAATTTAGAACAAGGTTGATTTAACTAGTACCATGTATTTACATTATGGCGCATTCCACAGGAAATAGGCTTTTGTTTTCAAACTAAGCTAATCCCTATAAGTATAGTATATTTTCATAGTGTTTAAAATTGTTTGGTATGGTTACTTGAAAAGAAAGCAATGAACTTGGTATGTTATTTTTTCACTATGGGAAGATTGTTGTTTTTATCTTGACTCATTGTAGGTTTTTTAGCGTCAAGTTAGCACACTTCTGGCTATTTTATCTAGAGTTGGTTTAAAATAGCCCATTAGCTACCTCTAGCATATTTCTTCTTGTGCGTGTCCCGTAAGAAGAGACTAATATAGGTTATTTGGGCTTTTTAAGTAATTTTCGGGTGATGCGTTGGAGACCCATCACGAACAATATTTATTTCACATTCTTTTCCCCTATCAACTTCCAAACGTGACTGAGGAATGAAACTCTGGCCTTTTTAGTGATTTAAAGCCGTGAGTAAGTGTGTCTTTCTAAGATGAGGGGGAATTATAAAACGAGCGAACAAAAAAAAACTTTGCGACTGATGATGACATACTGTTTTAATAACTTGAGCGGCATGAATTTGAGTAAGCGAAAAATTAACTAAACTGACGACGAATACTGATTTATAATAAAATCCAGAACGAGCTTAAAAAAAGTGGATTGTGATAAATCCATTTCAGATATTAAAATTTTATCCGAGCGACTTCATTACTAAGTGAGCGACTTCGTGAATTCTGAATGTATTTGGTCGCGGAATTACACACGTGCCACTGAAGATGGTCAAAAAAGGTTCTTAGGTCACATTTAGTTAGGTTAGGTTAGGTTAGATCAAAGACTTTAAACTTATATATTCATAGACCGGACATATTACACTTAGTTTGTACGCTAAGACTTGTTACATTTAGGTAACAAGTCGTTCAGTCTGTGGTAAGTCGTCCGCGAGGAAGTACGTCATAGGCAACATCAATTAAATTATCGAAAGAAAAACGAATATGCCGAAGTGCGCGTTACGTCGTTGTAAATCCAAATATGGAGTGCAAGCAGAAGAACAAATCAGTTTATTTTCGTAACTATTTATATTTTTAATAATTTATTTAAATGTTTCATTTTATATTTCTTAGAAATTACTAGAATATATTTTGTAATTTAAAACAGCGCCATCTATTGTTGAGTAGATTCACTAATTCGTTAAAGTTAATTCAGAGGTGTCAAACCTTTAGCTACTGTGGTCAAGCGAGAGTCGAGCGAGCAACGCCAAGCTAACACTTTTTCATATTAAAAAAAAACCTGTGACTTAAACATTTTTAAACTTGTTCAGTTCGTGAATCAATCTAACTTAACTCCCGTAAATGTAAAAAAATTTAGTTGTTCCAAAGTTCGTCATTTTTTCTAGTAAACTATGTATTAATGTAGCGGTATTTACAGTGTGTCGTTTGGTTGAATGCGATTTTCAGAGCAACGCAATTTCGAATGACTGATAAACACTACGATCGTTTTAAACTGAACGATCCGTGTTACTTGTTCCGCGTGTCACTATACTTAAAAAGCTAATTCTTGTAGGTTTCATAAAGAAATTTGTTTAATATGGTAGTATAGATGTATTTAGTATACCTACTTGCATTTTGATGAACCAGCCAAATGTTTACTACCCCTGCTCAGCAGTGTAAGAATAGGGATGGGAATATTATTTAATTTGGGTTGTTGCATTTCTACTGTATTTTAAAATTTGCAATGTAATTTAAAATTTGGGTATAAGTTTAAATTACTGAATTGATGTTTTAATAAAAAAATATAACGTTTTTCATTTAAATATTGTTTGATTATTCTACTGTCTATACAGAAAATAAGACTATGACAAATTTGCAATAACCAAAATAATCCACTCCTTAAAATTATAGTTGTGACGAATTTATTTACACATAGAATTTTGTGGGACGAATTTAATTTGTGATGAATTAACAACAACCCTTTAATTTGAAGTCAATAAGGTACTTAAAGAATTTATTAATTCGAAAGTTTTCGAAGGCCTTATTGTTCATTCACTCGAAAGTCCTGCCATGCTCAATCAAATCACAGATTACATTTGATACGAGCGGTCATTGAATCGTACGCAAATATTAAACTTCGTTATATAGCAAAGTTGGACCCTGGTGTTCACATCCAGTCCAAAAGACAAAAATTAACAAAACTAATTTTATTTCAAAGGACTTGATTGCATTGAATCAAGTCCCTTAAAAAAAGTTTTGTTAAATTCCTTTGCCATCGTTTTATTTTATTTTATTAGTAAGTTATATATTTATATATATATATATTGACGACATGATAGTCCAGTGGGTAGAACACCCGCCCGAAAAACAGAAGGGCGTGAGTTCCAATCCTGGGTCGGGCCTACACCAATTTGTCTTTTCTAAAGTCATATGTGTGGTTAATTTATCATGGTTGTTAACGGTGAGGGAAAACATCGTGAGGAAACCCACATGGCTGAGTTGTACTTAGTCATGTGACAGTGTATTCGTACAAAACGGCGATAGGCCTGCCCCCTATCACGTGAGTACACTGTCTAAGCAAAACGTGGGTACCTTTCTCTGGACAGTAGATGGCGCTGCCATGTGAGTTCAGAAATATTGGTACCTCTGCCAACCCCTTCGGGGATAAACGGAGTGAACGTTTATGTTATGTATGTTATGTTATGTAAGTTATAGTTTTAATTTGGTAAAATTAGTGTTAATGCAAAGTTAAAAATAAAAATATAAAAAAAACTTTTATTTATCACATTCAACAAGTTCTTTAAAAAAATTAGATAACCATGGACATCACTAGCATTTCTAGTACCTTAATACAACTAACGCCATCGAAAATACAAAAGCTGAATTATTTCATATATTGGAAAAATGCAAAAATGCATCAGTTATTCCAGTGGACGTTAGATGGCGTTTTTCTTTCCAAGATTACAGATTTAGTACGAAGCGTCCCATCTATGTTCTAGTAAGTATAGTTTAATATCTTTGGGTTAGATTATGTATAAAACGAGCGAGCGTAGCGGAGCGGAGCGAGCACCTAAATGCCTGATGCATGCCTATATGCATACTTGCTTGCTTTTCAAAGTGGTTTTTGTATTCGAAACACTTCATTTAAAGCTAGCAGTACACATTGGGCCAACATTGGGCCAGTGTCTGGCCGTTTAAATTGTGAAGCATTTACACATTGGCGAGTTGCCCAGTCTGCATTGGCGTTTCAACAAAGATGGACGTGGAAACGGTCGCAGCCGCGGCAGTCTATCTAATATCATTTAATTATTTCCTACATGTTGAAAATTTATTAAAAATATAATTAATGATGGGTTCACTTTGATAACATTCAATAAATTTTAATGTTGTTTTAATAGCTGTATAGTGCCAGCTTAGAATAGCACTACCCCATTTCTTCCGGTGGGTGTACGTAAGAGGCGACTAACGGTATTGGGGCTTTTAAGCGATTGTTGGGCGATGCGGTTGGAGATCCATCAACAACCTTTATTTCACCATCTTTTCCCCACGAAAATTCCAAAAGTGGCTGAGGAATTTTTAATCCCCTAGCTCTGTCTACCCCTTCAAGGGATGTATAGCCGTGAGTATATGTATGTATGTATGTAAATTTTAATGTCTCGTCGCTTGTACACGCCATCGAAGCCGCCATCTTTAATAAAAAGGTTCACGCGCTGCACTACCGCATCCACTGACAGTTGACATCGAACTGAAATTCAGTTCGATGTCAGTTACTGAATAAGCCGCCAACGACGTGTGAACACTGTTGGCGGGACGCACCAAGATCCTTTGATGTGTGTGTGGTAAAAAACCGACACCGCCCCGGATAGCTGGCCAACGTTGGCCACCAATCACCAACACCACCAATGTAGCGCCAAGTAGCCCTCTACACGCTGGCCCAATGCTTGGCCCAATGTGTACTGCTACCATAAGATAAAATGCCGCTCAGTATAAAAAAATACATTTGCCAAATATTGAAAAAAATGCAGGACATAACGTTGACACTCAAACAAATATTAGGTCGCTCAAATATTATGAAGCTGCTCATTTTATATTTTAAGTAACTCAAATTAATGTTTGTAAGTTGCTGTTCTGTTGATTTCTCGTCACTCGCAGTCAGTCGCTCACTTAGTAATTCTATAATAGTCTAAGAGCCCGCGACGGCCAGACCTTAGTTATAGTATAAAGTCTAAAAGTTTCTCTGTGTATGTCTACTATACAGGTAAGAACGATCCCAGGTTATGAAACTTGGGTCGCCCCGGCTTTGGCAGGTAACAGGTAGTAAAGGTGTGTAAAAATGTATCTCAAATTAGGTATAGCGTAAAGCTTAGTTTTCATATATTTTATTAATGGTGATCTTAGAAATCGCCTCGTCCACAGCCAGACACTTAGTACAGTTGCAACCTCCTGCCAGACACCCTTAAAGTAGGGTTAATTTTAATGATACTTTAGTTATAGTATAAAATCGGAATTTTATATATGTTATTTGGAGAACTATAAAATGATGTTTCCTCAGTAGCCAGATAATTTTTATGGTTCCCCTATATTGCCAGACGCGTTAAAGGTCTATTGTAGGTGCAAGCGCGAGGGGCATATGCGTAATGGGTGCGAGTGAGATAGTGCGCTCGGTCCTCGGCGATCTTTTACTGCGCATCAGCTACCTTTTATTATCACCACTAATAAAATATATGAAAACTAAGCATTATGCTATACCTAATTTGAGATACATTTTTACACACCTTTACTACCTGTTACCTGCCAAAACCGGGGCGACCCAAGTTTCATAGCCTGGGATCGTTCTTACCTGTATAGTAGACATACACAGAGAAACTTTTAGACTTTATACTATAACTAAGGTCTGGTCGTCGCGGGCTCTTGCTCTATAACCCAAATTAATCAATTTTGACACTTAGAACTGTAATTTACAGTCACTTGTTTTATTGCTACCCTAAGATAAGTCAGAGAGTGACAAAAGAGTTGGCCTAGACGTTGTTTTTAAAACATTCCCTTTTTATGTTTTAAATTGATAAAAGACATCAAACTATCAACTTTGCCTATGCTGGAATGCTTATCTAAAATTTTGTAACTTTTAATATAATTAAAATTTAAAAAGTGTCACTGACTAGATCAAACTGAGGAAGTATGGTGGGTTTCTTAAACTGAGCTAAAATAAAGATCAAAAACATATGGTCAAATCACAAGATATTTTTTTTATTTAGGATGAGGCTAAGAACCTCACTATACTTTCTCAGTTTTATCTAGGTACGACACTTTTTATGGATAAATTATTTTGAAAATTACAATATTTTAGATAAGCATTCCATAGGCAAAGTTGATTAGTTTGATGTCTTTTATCAATTTAAAATATAAAAAGGGTATGTTTTTAAAACAAAGTATAGGCCAATTCTTGATTTTCATATAACACTAAAATACAATAATAAAATTGAGATTTTCATCCTCATGCTGGTAAACACAATAAGCATATAGTATGCCCAGACACAAAAAAATCATCTGAAAGTTGTAAGCTAAGCTCAAAACTTTTTCTTACTATGGTATCTTTTTAGAAGTTAAGTTGTTAGCTAATTGTTCATCATTTAAACATGTATTTTTGTGCAGTATTAAGTGATAGTGATAAGGCCTTAATTTCTTTTCCATGCAGTCACAGAGAAATTTTATTTTTCATCACTTTAATGACCTATTCTTATTATTACAAAAAAAATCATTTTCATACCATGCTATTATTCTTTATTTGCTATTCATTTGCCTATGTTTCTTAGTAAGCTTGATGCTATTTTACTGATGGCAGAAATAAGGTATTTATGGCTGTCTCACCAGCACTGTCACACATTTTAATTTACAAAAAGACATTGTATTAGGGATTATTTTAATGAGTTGGTCCATAGTTAATTTGCATATAGCTATTTGTTCATTTAATTAAAGAAACCCAAAAAAAATCAAGTCTATGGATAATTCAATGAAAATGTACCCCACTTTTTGAAGCAGAGCATTTTTCAGTGTAAATCTCAAGCTTCAACATGATTGGCCATTATAGTATTTTCTAAGATTTTCACGATTGCACATTATAATTAAAACAACTTTTTGATTTTCGGATATTTATTTAAACGTCGGGCTTTAAAAATAATGTAATTACACGCGATTAAAATATCCAAAAATCAAAAAGTTGTTTTAATTATAATGATTGGCCATTATGTTTGTGTGTACATGTCCACATAGATAAGTAAATTACCTGTGAAAGCACTAACAAATAAGCCTTTAATATAAGATTTGAAGAAAGGCTAGGGTGCATCTTCGTGAATTGAACTAACTGTAACATTCACCAATTTTGGCGCAAACTGTCACACCAGTCACTACAGAATGTCCCTTATATATAAATTTCTAAAGAAATTCTTCTCACAGGTAGAGCATGAGGTGACTAAGGGTATGGAGCTTTTTATATGGCTGGAGAACAATCACAAACAAAACTTTACTTTTCCTATCTTTTCCCCAATTGACTTCCAAAATTTAAGGCAGCTGAGTTATTTTTAATGTCAATTCTCTGGCTTCCATATTAGAGATAAATAACCGAGGGTATGTGTATGTAAATGGTAGAATGTAAAGTTTTAGTTACCTTTAAAGTGAAACACTGCTTGACATAAGGTGAGAGGGCTGGTGTGCTGGCCCTACTTCTAGTTCACACTGTGTAACATTTTAAAAATAATTAAATTATTTGAAACTAATTGGGCTTTGATGTGCATGAAAACCTCATGCGGATATTATGTGAAACTTAATAAGAATGATTTGTTGGTGAAAACCCCATGTGGGGATTATTTCTAATAAATAAAGGAAAGTAATGGGGGCGTATACCCGGAGGTCATGGGTTTGATTCCTGGTGATGTCGAAATTTTTCTTTCCTTTATTATTATGTGAAATTGTTTTTGTTATTTTTCATTTAATTTTTTGGGGGCTTGTTAGTGAATGTTTGGCGATGTGGTCTGAAACCAGAAACCAATCATCAACAACCTTTATTTAACAATATTGTCCCCAATCAACTTCTAAAAGTTGATGAAGAATTTCTTATTCTGAAGCTCTGGGCACCCCTTCTAAGGATTATAGCCGTGATTTCCAACCACATCGCCCAAAAACCACTTAAAAAGACTTATACCCGTACTCGCCGGGGGTAGAAATGGGAAGTGACATTCTAAGCCGGCACTACACGGCGATAGCTACATCCTGTTAAGAGAATAATAAGAAAAGCTACTAGTGAAAAAGGCATTACCCTGTGAGAGATGGCACATCCGCGGTAAAGGCAACAAGCTAAGACGGCCCTGGTATCGCCTCTAGGTACCGAAAAAATTTTTTTTGATGATTTTCCTTGATATGGAATACTTCACTATACGTATACGAGCACAGATTTACAGATTACAATATATACCAACGAATACAGATACTGATATATACTACGGCTACGGTATACGAGCAACAGAGCCAAACACAAACAGCAAACAAAACAAAACAAAACACGCGCCCACGCCGCGGCAATTTTTTTATTTTAATTGAATGGCAATTGTGTATAGAACATCTCTGCCAGCGTCAATTCATTGGAGTATTTGGCCTAGACCTTGCTTTTATAACATACCCTTTTTATATTATAAATCGATAAAGGACATCAAACTAAACAACTTTGTCCATGGAATGCCTATCTAAAATATTGTAATTTTCAAAAAAAATAATAATTAAAAATTGTCGTACCTAGTTCAAACTGAGAATGTATAGAATGAGATTCTTTGCTTCAGTGGAAATAAGAAATAAAAAAAAGACATCTGATATATCATGATTTTTGCTCTGTAAACAAAAACATAACTTCTTTCGGTATTTTCCAGTTCTATTGTACGTCGTTGAAAAATAATATCATGAAAATAAACCGGTAAGCGAGCGAAAAGCATAGATCCGAATTTTTTTTTTATTTCTTATTTTCACTGAAGCAAAGAATCTCATTCTATACTTTCTCAGTTTGAACTAGGTATATGATATTTTTCATTATTAAATATTTAGATAATAACAATATTTTAGATAGGCATTCCATAGGCAAAGTTGTTAAGTTTGATGTCCTTTATCGATTTATAATATAAAAAGGGTATGTTATAAAAGCGAGGTCTAGGCCAATTCCACTCAGACCAACTACCTATAGACAGATAACGCGCGTGGCACCCTATATGCCTCTCCTTCGCACAATCGGTGTTGACACAAAAACAATTTTGCCTCGCTTGTGGTAATTTGGTAAGGCTTTTCTCATGCTTTCAATAACGACAAACATACAATGTCACTGAACATATATGGCAAATATCCTCAAATAATAAGTTTATAAATAGATAAATTATGAGCAAACAATAAACTAAAATGCAACACATACCTACTAACAATGACTAATCAATAAATAGACAACAATCACCAGATTTTTGTGTTTTCTTCCCAACAAGTACCACCAAAATCTGTACCATGGCTACTCGGTGGGAATAAAAACGTAGTTTAATAATCATTTTAATGGGGTAATAGATCAATAATATTTTTAAAAAAATAAAACAACTCTTTGAATCAAATATTCATTATAATTTAGTACACGTTACCTTAGTCAAATTCAACATAGTTTAATCAACAATCAAAGTTACTGTTTTTTAAACAATATATTTTTTAATTGGTTCCGAATACTTTCCTTGTTCATAGTAATTATCTTATTCACATGATGAATTCTTACTTATATACATCTAACATATACTCACGGCTATAAATCCCTAGGATGGGTAGCCAGAGCTAAGGAATCAGAAATTACTCAGCCACTTTCGGAGACACATGTTTTCCCCACACACTTTGTGTGGGGAAAACATGGTGAAATAAAGGTTGTTGGTGATGGGTCTCCAACCGCATCGCCCAAAAATCCCTCAAAAGCCCCAAAACCGTTACCTCTTACGTACACCCATCGGAAGAAATAGGGTAGTGCTATTCTAAGCCGACACTACACAGCAATACCGAATTCTTACTTCAATAGGATTATTGAGATTTTGAAGTGGGCAACACTGTTGTTTTTTTTAGTTGAAGGTTATGTTTAGAATTAAATCAAAAACACAGGTAAAACGTATAAATAACACGATATCTTCTATTGTAAATCCAGTAAGGTTCATAAACTGTAAATATATTCCGATTTTTCTTTGATACGCTACTGCGAAGAGATTCATCTGGGGCTTTTTACTCGCTTCGATAACTGCAGCCCAAAACTTTTTATTTACCTATTTTTAAAGCACGATCACATAAACAAGGTCTCTGCCCTAAACAAGCTTACTTCCTACGAGTCCAAAATATGATTTGTTGCACGTGTTTGAACAAAATAATCTTAAATCATCATAGGTAAACAAAGAGCTTATTATTCTGACACTGAATTTTCTACAAACTGTCAAGAGTGACAGTTTGTTCCATCAAAAAACAGGTTACACCGTAAGGGACAAAAAATCACAGTACTAACTCTTTCTATCTTCAAGAGTTTTATAATTAGCTATCCTTTTCTTGCTCGTCGTGACGTATTCTTTATCTCTCTAGTTGTGTATGCTCTAAGGAATTCCAACATAAAAAAGACCTTACGTTAAAATATGTATATTTTATATCTAATAGAAAAAAAAGAGATTGTAAACAAACCACTGCCGGGAATAAAATCGTAGATTTCATCAAGAAAATATTTCAATCACACTAGAATTTCACATCCTTCAATTATAAAACACAATCGTCGACTCATCGAGCTAAAAATTAAGTATTAATTGGAGATAAAACTTGCGAAACACAATTAAATGAAAAAAAATTAGGTTATTTAATATTTTTTACAATGCAAAAAGTTCGGATGGGTATTGACATTAAAATTGCAATGAAAGAATGACAGTAATCGATTACCGATTGATGAATCGATGTTAGAAGATCCAATATATCAAAATCGGTGTGAATAAAATTTATAACACTGTAAACTATTGTATATTTAACAAAAATATTAATGTGTATATTGATACACAAAACAAAAATTATTATGTTTTAAGTCCAGAAATTTTTAGTGAGTATGTAGATTATAACTATTATTAGAGTTAAGTTTTATTTGCGTCGGCTCTGGTTTTTTTAGCTATGTCTTTTATTAATTGACTAGCGGCTCGTCCCAGCTTCGCACAGGTTGACACATTTAATTTACACATACAAACATTTCGTTATTAAAGATAAGTCAGGTATTTAAATAATGTGGGGCGTGTGGCATTAATATTGGCTGTCAGTCACTCGGGGAATTTAATCTGTCTTTTTAATTTTATACATAGGAGCTTTTAGTGTAACTGTTGAGGTTTATTGTGGGTTTTGGATTAGTTTAATTTTATTAAATACGTAGGCAATTGCGCTGGAAAATCGCTTACAGATTTTTGCTCAAACGTGCTTTCATGTTAGTACGCCAGTTATGAGTCTGTCTCTTTTAGGGCCTTAGTAAAATTTAGCGCAATGGTTACAAATTATAGCACTCTTGAATAGTGTAGCTTTGAGATTGTGAAAGCGCTTTTATGAACGTTTCAGTATTTCCGAAAATAAGCCCTTTCAAACAAACAATCAGAGTTACAAACTTTGCATACGTCATACATATACTTATGAATATCTTTTGCCCACGCAACCGTATTCAGTAGTCACGTGCGACGACAGCACGATGGCTTATTTCATGTATAAGTTTGGTGTTTCCATATCAATTTCTATGATTCTTTTATTATTTACATACATACTTATACTCACAGCTATAAATCGCTAGAAGGGGTCGCCAGAGCTCAGGAATAAGAAATTCCTCAGCCACTTTTGAAAAGTTGACTGGGGAAAAATGGTAACCAACCGCATCGCCCAAAAATCTCTTAATAGCCCCGATACCATTAGTTGCCTCTTACGTACACTCACCGGAAGAAATGGGGTAGTGATATTCTAAGCCGACACTATACAGCATTTTTTTTTATTTAATCGGTAATAATGTCAACTATTTTGAATGAGAGATGACTGAGAGTATTATAAACGAAAACGTAAACTAATATAATCAGAATGCTCCGAAGTGCTAAGCTATCAGGCAGGAGGTACACGTGTTATTGTGAGTCAACCATAAAAAAATGACACATGCTGTTCACAAATATTTTTAGATAATAATGTGTGGAATATTTCCGTCATACATCATTTCTATGTAACTTTAACCACAGAGGCTGCACACGTAACGGAAGCTTAGAAAAGGAAGTATTTCATCCGTTTTCCCAAAATTTCCCTTCACTATTCTGTTGAAAAGTATACTGTAACCTCCCTAGGAGCATGAAGAATAATTGTACCAAGTTTCGTTAAAATCCGTCCAGTAGTTTTTATTTCCATAAAGAACATACAAACCGACAGACAGACAGACAAAAATTTTACTGATTGCATTTTTGGCATCAGTATCGATCACTAATAACCCCCTGATCGTTATTTTGAAAATATAATTCATGTAAGGTCGTTTGCAATAGAATCCAACAATCATGTAAACAAACCAAATTGTCACGATTACTACGTAATCACAAACATTTGATGATCAATTATGAACATAGTCTGATTTCAACGAACGCACCATTGTTTTCACATTATCTTCAACACGATTTAACTTGTATTTATAAGTTAAATCTGTTAAAACATTTGCAACGTAAAAATTTCGAAGTATTTGACAAGCTGTCATCTTAGTTTTTTACTCATCGAACTCTATAAGTTATTGAAAAGTTAGTGTTGTTCGTAATCTGAAGTTATCTTTTATTTTTAATTTAATAAATTATTTAAATTTAATTAAGCGACATGATATTCCAGTGGGTAGAACACCCACCCGAAAAACAGAAGGGCGTGAGTTCCAATCCTGGGACGGGCCTACACCAATTTGTCTTTTCTAAAGTCATATGTGTGGTTAATTTATCATGGTTGCTAACGGTGAGGGAAAACATCGTGAGGAAACCCACATGGCTGAGTTGTACTTAGTCATGTGACAGTGTATTCGTACAAAACGGCGATAGGCCTGCCCCCTATCACGTGAGTACACTGTCCATGCAAAACGTGGGTACTCGGAACACCAGGTGACAAAGTCACGTGATGTTCAGAAGTATTAGTACCTCTGCCAACCCCTTGGGGAATATTCGGCGCGAACGTTTATGTTATGTTATATTTTATAGTCTATGGCTTATATATTTAATCTATTTAGTCAGTTTATTTTAGTACCTATCCTACTATGGGCCATAGTCTATGACTTAAAATTAAAATAATTAGAAAAATAAATTTAATTAAAATTTAATTAGAACACTATGACATCACTATGGGCATAAACAATACGCTGTCTATGTCAGTCCGCCATATTTGTTTACATGATTGTTGGATTCTATTGCAACACTGACCTCCATTTAACTATATAAGTACGCTGGACTAATTATAGGCCGGGTGACAGTGAGGCGATTTGATTTTCGCCATTTTGGCGCTTACGGCAGCAGTGAAGGAACAAGGAACTAATAAAAGAGATGGGACAGGAAGATAAAATATATCGATTAAATGTTTCTGCTTAAAGGAAAGGCTAAGTTTTATCGAAACGAAACTTTACAGCACTATTGATTTATAATTGTTTCTAAAAACCATAGATATATTATGCTTTATGGTAAAAAAAACACTGGCCATTTTGCAGTTTACGTCATATTTAGTTCCTCGTTCCTTCATTGGGGGCGCTTCAAATTGGCACAGTAAATAGCTGTCATTTTGATACGTATCATTAGTCCAGCGTACTTATATAGTATAATGGAGGTCAGTGTATTGCAAACGATTGTACAGAATTGACCTCTCTACAGATTTATTATAAGTATAGAAAAGTTTATTGTGAAAAGAACACTATATTTTAGGGACCAAATATGTTCAAAAGTAAACTCGTCTGCTGCATTGAGAGCCGACCGCGCGACTTCCTCTCTCATTTATGTTCCGTCTCCCTCTCTCCGAAGCCGATCGGGCGACGAGACAGCGACTTCGCGCTTTAATTAAATCTGTATTAAGTTAAGTCCAAATCTGATGTAGATAGATAGATAGATAAAAACTTTATTTATGTTATCATAACAATCACATACAACACATTAAAACACATTAGACACATTAAAACACACTAGCACATACAAAAATAAAAAGTATAAATGTGTGATAATAAAAGAAAAAAACCAATTACAAATGTGCAAGGTATGTGCGCTATGGTAACACAAACTAGGCCATAACTCAGCGTTTATGCTATAAAGCAAAAACACTGATTTTCAGGTATAGCCTAAGAGCATTTTATGGTAAACAAAAATCAATTGAGCATCTGCCACAAACATAAAAAATACTTCCAAATAAAACATTAAATACGGTTAACATGTTCCTACGCAAATTATGTAGTAATGTAAATAACATAAATCATCTACGTTAAATGTTCCTGTTTACAAAATAGCTTAAATTGATAAAATCAAATCAAATCAAAATCAAAATTCATTTATTTCAGATTTAAGTAAATCCATATTACATCAAAATTACATTAACCACAAAAACCACAAAAACATAAAAACTTATGTTCAGATCCTATAACATTAGATTAAAAATGTAGTTTTTTTTTAAATTGACATACATTTCTATATTCTGATTTACTTCAAGAAGATAGATATGCTCTTACGCACGTTTTTTTTTGTTTTTGTTATATATACTGATATCTTCGTTTATATTACAGAATATTTTTTTCTTCTATCTCTTATGGTGGGTATCCACTATGTTCGCGAACCTTTTACCATCAATTTGTTATGGTTACCATGGTTTGTTAATTAAAGAAATCAAATTTGAAATAATAAAGCCCCTCACACACGTTTTTAATCTCAGCCTCGTAACAGGTCGCTTCCCCAATGTATGGAAAACCGCAGTCGTTTGCCCGATCCATAAAGCCGGCTCAAAGCGGGATCCCTCTAACTATAGACCGATTTCTTTACCATGCATCTTATCAAAACTATTAGAAAAAATTGTGAACAAAAGACTAGTAAATTATCTAGAGTCTAACAATCTTCTTGCCCCCAACCAATTCGGTTTCAGACGCAACAAATCTCCAATAGATGCCACAAAAATGTTGACTAGCACCATAATTAGGGCTCTGGACTCTGGGGAAAAATGCATAGTGGTGTTCTTGGACCTTTCCAAGGCTTTTGATTCAATCTCAATTTTAATTCTGCTGAGGAAACTTGAGACCCTAGGAGTGCGCGGTGTAGCCCTGGACTGGTTTAAAAACTACTTGGAGAACCGTAGTCAACTCACAAAGGTTGGGTCACACGAAAGTGACCTTGCGAAAGTCAGCTATGGAGATCCGCAAGGCAGCATCCTGGTAAGAGTAAGTAAGAAGAGTAATACTCTTCTTGTCCTACCTTAACGACCTACTTCCTGCTGACTTAGGAGCCTCCAGGACAATTTGCTACGCGGATGACACGGCTCTAGTATACCAAGGATCTACGTGGGACACGGTGAAGGCAGCGGCAGAAGCAAATTTACCCTTCGTTCAGCAGTGGCTGAATGACAACCTTCTCACTTTAAACACAGAAAAAAGCTTATTTCTGTGGTTTTATAAGACCAGCTCCTCAAAACCCCCGTCTCTTGACATCTTAAAAATGCACAAGTGTGGTGCGATTCCTGAAGCCCCCCGATTGTGCAACTGCAATGTCATAAAAAGGTCTCCCCACGCCAAGTACCTGGGTCTGATACTCGACGAGCGACTTAGTTACGAAATGCATGTACTCAACCTGTCGAAGAGAATACGTAGACTTATAGGGGTCATGTCACTTCTCAGAGGCGCTGCAGATTTTAAGGTTCTGCGTACAGTGTACTTCGCTTTGTGCCAATCCCTTCTCACATATTGCATTGAAATATGGGGAGGGGCAGCAAAAACATTTATGATAGATCCCAGCGCGCTCTACTTAAAGTCATGCTGAAAAAACCCTTTTGTTACCCCACGGACCTTCTATATAAAGAGGCATCAGTCCTCAGAGTGAGGCAGTTGTATATTCAGCAGGTTTGCATCTCAATGCATAATTCTGTTCTGTCATCTACTGAACTGAACCTCCTTAGGTCTTCCCGGGTCTACCAGATAGTGGTTCCCGCGGTAAAGACTACTTTTGCTAGACAAAACGGCTTGTCGGCTTTCATAACGGTTTACAATAAAATGGCACAAAAAGGTATTATTAACAAAAACGACCCCACCTACCAAGTTAAATTAAACCTGTTTAGGTGGCTGCTCGACGCAAATTACGATGACACAGAAAGCACACATTCCTGCATATAATAATTTATTGGTATAACATATTCTTCTTCTTATTATTTTATTTTATTTTCTTAATTTTATTATTTAATTAGTTTTCTTACATTACTAATTAATCCGAAGTCCTCCATGTAAATATTTTTCCTTTCCTTTAAACTTAAATTTTCTTAAAAAAACTATTTTGGGTAATTCAAATTCAATTGTGTATAAAGTAAAGTAAAGTAAGTAAAAATACGTTTATTAAAAGAAATACAGCATTGTCGATTTACAGGGGTTCCCAAACTAGGCACAGCCTGTCTCTTGGGAAACCAATTAAATAAATTATTGTGATATAATCTGCGCTTTAGATATAAACTAGTAATAAAAAAAAAACAAAACAAAACAACAGGAGTAAAAACAATAATTATTAAGAGTTATCCATGGTTAGAAGTGACGTAAGACATAATTAAATGAATAATAATGTAAATACTGTAAAATAAAATAAAATAAAATAATATAAAAGGATGAAATTTATAATTAGAATTAAAAATAATGTAAAAAAATAATAATACCTTGTTGATGTGTTAGAGATAGTGAGGGTGTTAGTAATGGTGTGTAAGATGTGACTGTTATAATTGTAAATATACATAAATACGGTATGAAAATACATATGACCTACATAAATTTTTATGGCATATAAATTTGTAATACTATTGTGTTTATTAGTAGATGTTATATAGTAAATTATCATGTTATATTGTTATTATTGACTCTGTACTCTCGTAATCCATGGAACTTAACCATTTCGTCAACTTAGATTTAAGTTGACGATTTAGTATATTTCAATTAACAGTGTAAATATAACAATACTGTCAACTGGTTTCCCAAAATACAGGCTTGCCTAGTTTGGGAACCCCTGTTCAAATCTGTACTGTAAATATGCCTTATCAGATTAACATTTTTTATTTATTTACTAGCTGACGCGACAGACTTCTAACTGTCAAATTTGCTTTTGACAAAAGCTTAAGGCATTTTTTCCGGTACTCTTAGTTCAATAAGGCGTGAATATTTTATTGGTCAAATTTATCCGGGATAAAAAGTATCCTTTGTTATAATTTGGGTCTTTATCTGCCAAATTTCATTCATATATAATATGTACTTGAGTAGCCTTTTTGTTCCAAACACACAAACATCTAAACTTTCACATCGCGATTCAGAAAATGACGTCATTAGCACAACGCCATCTATCGGACTTTGGATTCCAACTATCAACATTAGTTCTATATTTAGACTTAAGATGCCGTTGCAAGTAATATACTGAATTGCGTAACGTAATATATTTCTTCTTGAACTCAAAAAATTAATCATATCTTTTGATATGAAAACTAAGTTATACCTCAAGTTACGTATAATTTTTGTGTATAAACATTTTCAGTATTGAATTCGTAGATTTTACGTGATGTGCGCACAAACAAACATATAAACAGACAAACAGACAAAAAATGAAAAAATGATGGAAATGGGTTCTGTTACTTATTTGTTCACACGCTGGCTATTTTTTTTTTCAATTTCTTCAAGGTACAAAAATGACTTTTCTACAGATTTATTATATGTATAGATTTTAGTATCAGCTGCTCTGCCCCAGAGTAAAATACCGAAAGACATTACAAAATGAAAAAATCTGTAACAAACTAATCGAGATGTCTGTACATCTGTCAAATGTCTTATTTTCCTAATGGCACATGCAGCACTACTTAGCCTGCCAGCTAGTGAGCTAATGCAATTGGTTTTTTGCCATTCAGTACAAGATTATTGGACGCAAACATTGTTTGAATCTGAGTTATTCACCTCGTCAATATTCAGATTATTTCTTTTAACGTCAAATACTAAATTGGCTGTGTAGTGTCGGCTTAGAATAACAAGGTGGGTGTACGTAAGAGGTGACTAACGGTATTGGGGCTTTAAAGAGATATTTGGGCGATGCGGTTGGAGTCCCATCACCGACAACCTTTATTTAACCATCTTTTCCCCACTCAATTTTCCAAAAGTGGCTGAGGAGTTTCTAATTCCTTAGGTCTGGCTACCCCTTCTAGGGATTTATAGCCGTGAGTATATGTATGTATGTATGTACTAAAGAAGTATAATCAGAAAGTCTGTTTTATAAGTATACGATTAAATTAGATCACAAATCTGTTTACCATTAGCATGGTATACCATCTCATACAAAATGTTTTTAGTTACCTCTTCGCTCAATAGATGGAGTTAAGATATAGTCGACTTTTAAAATAAAAACTTAAAGTGGCTAATAATCGTTTAAAAAGCCAAAAGACAGTTAGATAAATATAACATGGTAATTTATTTTGTCACTTAATACCATAAAACATAAATTATTACAATTAGAAGCAAAATATAAAAAAAACTGTATTTTCGTTTTTATGAAATTGTATTCCCAAATGATTATTGTAGAACTACGTCTATTTAACTAAAATGTTTAGTGATTTCAACTACTGACAATAGATGGCGCCAAATTGAGATGGTGTTTATTGACGTATCTTACTTGTTTTGATTTGCGTCCACCCAAGTAATCGAATTGGTGATAATTTGTCGACTTAAAATAACACTACCCTATTACTACTCGTGGGTGATTGCAAGAGGCGACTCACGGGGTATAGGGGTTTTTTAAGTGATTTTAATTTTTTAACGACCTCGGCGTACACGTTTGGACCAAAAAGAGACTGTGCTTAAAAAGACAAGTGTCCCAAGTTTGCCATGGCCGTACAAAGTGGCGATCGATAGTCTCTAACTATCCCAATGTGAACTAACGGCGTGAGAATATACATGTAATTTTAATTCCTGCCGCATCGCTCAAAAATAACCTTGTTCCAATTCTTATCACTATTTTTTAGCCGTGTAGTGTCGGATTAGAATGTCGCTACCCCATTTCTTCCGATGGCTGAACGTAAGGGGCGACTTACGGTATTGGGGCTTTTAAGGGATTTTTGGAGGCCCATCACTAACGATAATTTATTTATACCATTTTCTCCCCTATCAACTTTTAAATGTGACTGAGGAGTTTCTAGCTCTGAAGCTCTGGCTACCCCTTCTTGGGATTTATAGCCGTGAGTATATGTATGTATGTTATTTTTATATCTGTTAGTACTTTGTTGTAGAAAGTTGATTTTTAGTGTTAGTACCCCTGCCTGCACTACCGTCGGGGATTTGCGGTGTGAACGTTTGAATCAATATTAATAACTCAGTGATTGACTTTTTCGAAGCTTTGGCTACCCCTTCTAGGGATTTATAGTCGTAAGTATATTTATGTATGTAATAATGTTTTTTTTTTTAAAACAGCCAGGTATACAGCATTTTGCATGATGATTAAACAATGAGATTTATATTTTCTGTTACTCCAACGGTATGAGAAATAATAATAATCACGCAAGATTGATAAATACTTTTTACAAATAGGATAAGTATTCTGTACTGAAGGTGTAGCGCGTAGGTACCTAGATAAAATAAAATTAGTAGTTTAATGACGGCTTAGTAGCTCAGTGGGTAGAACACTGCTTATCTTGCAGACGACTAGTTTTCTAACCCTGGGACATTGTATTTGTACAATACGGCGATGGGCCTGTCCCCTATCACGTGAGTACACTGTCCGAGCATAACGTGGGTACTCTGAACACCCGGTGACAATGTCACGTGAATATCGGAAGTGTTGATACCACTGCCGACCCCGTTCGGGGATATTCGGCGCTAACGTTTGAGTTGGAGTTAAATGTCCTTATGATTGCAGTTGAAACCAGCTATAGATTTTTTTTAATACTTCTCTAATAATACTTTCAACATTTTCAAATTATTAGCCGCTTTATGTGGAGAATAGATTATAAAAGAACCATTAATTTTGGAAATGGGTTAACATTCGAGCCACATAACCCAGTAAAATTAATTATAATGTATTATAATATTAAGTGATAGACTAGTATAGTATTATATTATCTGTGGTGATAGCAACCGTGATAGACCAGTGGGTAGAACACTCGGTTATCGTGCAAACGACTAGTGTTCAAATCCTGGGTCGGGCCTACACCAATTTGTCTTTTCTAAAGACATATGTGTGGTTAATTTATCGTGGTTGTTAACGGTGAGGGAAAACATCGTGAGGAAACCCACATGGCTGAGTTGTACTTAGTCATGTGACAGTGTATTCGTACAAAACGGCGATATGCCTGCCCCCTATCAAGTGAGTACACTGTCCATGCAAAACGTGGGTACTCTGAACACCAGGTGACAGAGTCACGTGATGTTCAGAAGTATTAGTACCTCTGCCAACCCTTTCGGGGATATTCGGCGTGAACGTTTATGTTTATGTTATGTTATGTTATAATATTAAATGATACCATTTTGAGCTGACGTTTTAGTATAGTAATAACCAGAAGTTTGAATGCGACAAACCCACAGATGCTTGTGGAATGTCAGCTTGTGGAAGATTCATTTTTTTGATTAAATATTTGTGGTCTATCACCACATCGCCAACCAATCAATGAAATTAAATGCTCCAGCCACAAACTTTGTTCTATGCCTCAAACTAAACAACTCAAATCATTTAAACCTCATGTGGGGATTATAAATAACTAATAAATAAAGGAAAGAAAAATCTCACTGACGAAATGATGCGGAGTAGTGCTATTATACGCCGCCACTACAGCACGAATACGTCTTGCACGATGTTATTAAATAAATAAATGTGTTTATTCTGTTTATTTTATTTTAATAAACAGAATATCGTTCATTATTCACACATTTATTTTTGGCTATAAATCCCTAGAAGGGGGAACCAGAGCCTAGGAATAAAAAATTCGTTCTCCACTTTTGGAACTTGTGTTGGGATAAGATTATAAAACAAAGATTTTTGATGGTGGGTCCCCAACAGAATCGCCTTAAAATCACCCAAAAGCCCCAATACCTTTAGCCGTCTATTACGAACCATTACGGTAAGAAATGGGATAGTGCTATTCTAAGCCGACACATAGCAGAGAAGAATATCGACAACGACACTGTTAACATTACAAGCAAAAATATCTACAAACGGATGTAATACTCGTACGCAATTGGCCTTGTCGACGATTTTGTCCTTGACCATATTTGCAAATAAACATTTAGTGAAAGAAAGTCATAAAGTAATAAAATCTGTCTCGCTTGTGTCGTGTTACCGAGGCGCCCCCGCCCCGCGCGCCCCGCAGCCGCCATTTCCTAATATTAGCCGAGTAAGATACCGGGCTTTGTTATCATTTGGTTTTTGTTTTTATCGCCATCTAGCGAACAATAAGGAACTAAAAAATAGCCCGCCGAATAAGGGTATTTAAGCACATCACATTTCGTTGTATGGGATTGGGTATCTGTACTAGTATAGTATTATATTATCTGTGCCATTAGTAATATATTCGATGTTTACGTCGCCGTCGATTATATTGGTAACAACACTAAAATATTAAAAAGTCATTGACGTTTCTTTGTTTACAACCCTTTTTTTTCTAATTGATATGAAATATACATATATATATACATATATATATATATATATATATATATTATATAAAAAACCAAAGATTTAAACGTTGAAATTTGTATCATATTATAAATTAATATAATTTTCTTGAATAAAAGAATTAATTATTTTGTAATATGCGGTATTCGAATATATCATCTATACTTATAATAAATCTCTAGAGAGGTCAATTCTGTACATTAAACATATTTTCAAAATAACTATCAGGGGGTGATTAGTGATCGATATTGATGCCAAAAATGCAATTTATCTATACTTATAATAAATCTCTAGAGAGGTCAATTCTGTACATTAAACATAAACATAACATAACATAAACGTTCACGCCGTTTATCCCCGAAGGGGTTGGCAGAGGTACCAATACTCCTGAACTCACATGGCAAGCGCCATCTAGTTTCCAGAGAAGGTACCCATGTTTTGCTTAGACAGTGTACTCACGTGATAGGGGGCAGGCCTATCGCCGTTTTTGTACGAATACACTGTCACATGACTAAGTACAACTCAGCCATGTGGGTTTCCTCACGATGTTTTCCCTCACCGTTAGCAACCATGATAAATTAACCACACATATGACTTTAGAAAAGACAAATTGGTGTAGGCCCGTCCCAGGATTGGAACTCACGCCCTTCTGTTTTTCGGGCGGGTGTTCTACCCACTGGACTATCATGTCGCTGATTAAACACACATTAAACATATTTTCAAAATAACTATCAGGGGGTGATTAGTGATCGATATTAAGATACGGCCGTTACGATTTAAACAAGAAGGTGGCGCTCTGCGATATTTAATCTAAAAAGTGGTTAAAAATAATTTTTGAAAGTGTTAAACGTAATTAATCTAATTCTTATTATCAGAGTTTGTCGTGGAAATGAAGAACACGTAAAATTCGCGTTATTAGGGAAATAAAAAAACCGGTTAATAGAGATGAACTGTGTTGTGTGTGATCGGTCGGTGGATTCGATGGAGCAGGTGCGGTGCATATCATGCAAAAGGATATACCACCATGGTTGTCTAAACATCACCTCAGCCCAGTATCGGGAGCACCAGGAAGAAATAAGGAAGTACCAATGTTGTGACTGCGTGAACGTCACTAGACGTGTGTTGGTGAATGACGAGACACCGGTAAGGGGTGCTGGGACTGCCAGGATCAACGATAGCCTCGTGAACCTGGACATGACATCCATCAATATGTCGTGTGAGGAAGTTGTACATTACCACTCCGGAACAGAAACCGGTGGAAAATCATCCATATTTTTTAACGAAAGAGGTTGAAGATTCACTTAATACTATCAAGCACGGCTTAAATTTAACCATAAGGGCAGAAATTGAAAAATTAGGTAGTAAGCTGGTACAAACAATGAGTGACACTTTCGAGTCTATGTTTAATACTCGGATGTACTCGGAGCTCGAAGCATCTAAAAAAGAATGCCTAAGACTGCAGAATGAGGTTAATAGACTACAAGCTGAGTTAATAAAACAAAAAGAATTAGGAAAAACATCACTGGAGAGTAAAACACCCGAAAAACGTTCTAATCAGCTGTCAAAAGTACGGCAACCGCCATTACCGTCTAATGAGAACCCGCGGGTAGTACTAAAGACGCAGGCGCCGACTCAAACAACGGAGATACAAGTTGAACAGCCCAGTGTGAGTCATCAACGTTCGGTTAGCTATGCCACGGTAGCTAAAATAGCGACGAGCGGAGCGACGAGCGGGATACCGGTGAAAATCTCAGATATACCTAATTATACGGATAATGAAGGCTGGAATAAGGTAGTGGGTAGAAAATATAGTAGGAGAACAAATATTATAAAAGGTGGAAATAACACAACGATGGGTATCTCTGGAGTACAACAAAAAAAATACTTGCATGTGTGGGGGCTACAAACTACTACTACAGACGATAATATAAAAAGCCATATAGAAAGTATAATTGGAAGCGACTGCAACTATAACGTTCAAAGAATAAACCATAAAACTCAGCGGGATTATGTATCCTATAGTATAGGAGTACCGGAGAGGCGTTATGATGAAGTATGTAATCCAGATCACTGGCCTGTGGATGTGAAGCTGGCAGAATGGATCTGGTTTCGGAAAGACCAGTCAAAGTAGCAAACCAGCAAAGAAAATATACATATTTTATCAAAACGTCAGAGGGTTACGGACGAAGCTCCAAGAGTTCGGTATAAACCTGTCTACTGCTACAGCTGATTTGTTCGCCTTAACGGAAACAAGTTGCAATGACTCCATGTTCGACTCGGAGCTGATACCAGTGGGCTATAGCATCGTGCGCTGCGACCGAAACGACGGGCGGAAGTTAGGGGGCGTCATGTTGGTGGCCTCGCCGAAGTACGAGCTGCGTCGCGTGGAGCTGCCGGGCGACAGCGGGAGCGACCGTGGCCTGGACGGGTACTCGTTCGAAATAGTCGGAGCGACGGTATATCGCAATAATAGATTTTTATTTTGTATAGCTGTAGTTTATATTCCACCAAAAAGTTGCAATGATGATTATTTTAAGTTATTTGATTTATAAGAAGTAATGTCTTTAAAATACAAAAAGCGATTCCTAATTGTAGGTGACTTTAACCTGTATTCTAGCACAACAGAAGTGTTAAATTATTTTGAATATTTTATAGCATTTTGTGGAGTCAATCAGGTGAACGAAATAATGAATTCAAAAGAGCGCTGTTTGGACTTAGTCCTCTGTCCCATAGACGACATGTGTGTGTATTATCAATGAGGCTTCGGAGACTTGCCGGTGTGATGAAGTTGCTGAGTAATGTTGCAGACCGTACCGTCCTTACAACCGTTTACCTCTCTCTCTGCCAGTCCCTTCTGATTTACGGAATTGAGGTGTGGGGAGGTGCAGCAAAATCAGTCATGATAGAAGTAGAAAGAGCACAACGCGCGTTACTTAAGGCCATGCTTAAAAAACCGTTACTTCACCCAACCGATGCGTTATACGGAGAGGCCAAAGTATTACGAGTCAGGCAACTTTTCATTCTCAGAGCATGCACTTATCTCCATAATTCTATTCATAGTTGCCCCGATTTAAAATGGTCCCAATCAACAAGACAACCCCGACTGATCCCCTTGTTACACAAATCAAACTTTGCAAGAAGAACAGGTTTGTCTTCTTCCATCTCCTTGTACAACAAGGCAATCTCAAATGCAGGAATAAATAAGGGGGACAGTATTAAGGAAATAAAATGTAAAATTGTAAATTGGCTCCGGGAACTAGATTACGATTCCACTGAAAACATTATATATGGTTGATTTCTAGTATTAAACTGATACGGCTTTTCCATATATACACAATACACATACATATACAAACACATAACACATACATTCATTTATGTTTTACAAACATTTTATATTATATTATATTTATTATTATTTAGCATTGATACTCATTTAACCTTTTCATATTTACTAACATAGTTATAAGTTTTGTACTAACAATCATGTTCAATTTTATATTAATCTCTCCACTATTATTAATACTATTTCTAATTCATTTCTGATTGATTCAATTTACTACATTTTAATTTGTTATTACTTGGTTTCCTAAGTCACAGGCTTAGCCTTTTTAGGAACCCCTGTGTAATTGTTTTCATAATTAACTCAAAACATGTGTGTCAAAGAGTGAAATCAGATAATAGTTATTATTCCATTTCATGTTAACTATGTTCCAACTTATTGTTATTATTTCTTTGTGTCACAATAAACGTTTTTTTTTTTTATTTTTTTTTTTTTTATGTCGTAGGATGATTTGATGTTTAGGTTTTTTGCAAAAAACCTAGGGATTTCACAAAAATCCGGATAATTAGACAACGGTTATGATATTTTCTAATCTTACTAGGTTTTTTGCAAAAAAACTAGTTGGTTTAGTATGACTCCGAAACGAAATGTCAGTTTTTATGAATACTGAACACTGATTGGTCGATTGCAGTGCCCCATAAACACGTCATCTCTGATTGGTTGTTAATTATAACGTACTTACTTCATTGTTCCTACCTACATTTAATTTGATTGTTATTTTAATTTTAGTTACAAAAAGTTCCTAAGTATAAAAATAATATTGTTATTTCTCTTTATAACTATAGCTATAATACCTCAATACTACAATTGAAAACGTACTTACTTTATTGTTCCCACCTATATTGTAGACGTCCGAGGCCGAGTGGATAGGTGACCAGCTTTTCGGTCTGGAGGTTGCGGGTTAGATCCCCGCTGAGAGCAACATTTATGTTATGAGCATATGTGTATTATATTATATTAAATATATCGCTGAGTTAGTATCCCATAATACAAGTGTTACTTAGTTGGGGTAACTTGATCTGTGTATAATATGTCCGAACGTGATTGTAATTTTACTCCAACAAGAGAGTAAAGAAAAATATTTAATTCCTACTATCAAATAAGTATTGTCATTTCTTACCCTTTATAACTCTAGCTATAATATCTCAATACCACAATGACGAACCAATCAGAATAAGTGTAGGCGAGCAATCAGAAATCAGCCAATCAGCATTAAAGAAGTACAATCTTACTAAACCAACTAGTTTTTTTGCA